>CM034540.1:33414610-34014610 GCA_020002185.1 Paraescarpia echinospica | reverse complement strand
AGAAATTAATTCTGCTAATACAGTCACTTGACTATTAAGGTCACCTTGGTACAATCACTCATTATATCTGTACAAGTAAAGTGTAGAAGTTAGTGCTGCTAATACAGTCACCTCACAATTAAGTTCACCCTAGGACACAACCAAATGATTTCTGTACCAGTAAAGTGTATACCATTAAAATGTAGAAGTCAGTCCTGCTAATACATTCACCTCATAATTAAGGTCACCTTGTTACAGTGCCTTATTATTTCTGTACCAGTAAAGTGTAGAATTAGATCCTGATAATACATTCACCTGACCATTACAAAGACAGTACAAAATGATTTCTGCACAAGTAAAATGTGGATGTTAGTCCTGCTAATACAGTCACCTCACAATTAAAATCAACCTGGAACATTCCAAAATTGTTCTATAACAATAAAGCATTGAAGTTAGTCCTGCTAATTAAGGTCACACTGGGACAGTACCAAATGATTTCTGTACCAGTAAAGTGCAGAAGTTAGTCTCGTTAATTCAGTCACCTCACAATTAAGGTCACCTTCGTACAGCCCCTCATTATTTCTGTACCAATAAAGTGTATAAGATAGTCATTCTAATAGTCACCTCACAATTAAGGTTACCAATGCACAGTCTGAAATTACTTCTGTACCAATAAAGTGTAGAAATTAGGTCTCCTAATACAGTCACCTGACTATTAAGGACACCCTGGTACAGTCCGAAATTATTTCTGTAATAACAAAATGTAGAAGTTGGCCCTACTAATACAGTCATCTCACAGTTAATGTTACGTTCGTACTGTCCCACATTATTTTTGTACCAGTAGAGTGTAGGAAGTTAGTTCTGCTGATACAGTCACCTCACAAATCAGGTCACTTTGGTACAATCCCACATTATTTCTGTACCAGTAAAGTGTAGAAGTTAGTCCTGCTAATACAGTCACATCACAATTAAGGTCACCCAAAGACAGAAACAAATGATTTCTGTACATGTAAAGTGTAGAATTTAGTCTTGGTAATAGTTACCTCACAATTAAGGTCACCATGGTACAGTGACACATCATTTCTGTAATAAGAAAGTGTATAATTTACCCCTTGTAAAACAGTCACCTCACAATTAAGGTCACCCTAAGAGAGTACCAAATTATTTCTGCACCAGGAAGGTGAGGAAGTTATTCCTGATGATACAGTCTCACAACAGTCGCACAATAGATGCACATCGGACTCCCAACACTCGCACCACAGACGCACACCAGACGTCAGAGAGACGCAAAAGAGGCGCACAGGAGACGCACACCAGATGTACAACGCGCGCACAATACACGCACATCAGACGTAGAAAAGTGGTAATAACACCCGCACAACAACACGCACATCACATGCACAAGAGTGGCAGTTCGGTCGCACAATGGAAGCACAATACAAGCCTAACACGTATACAAAAGAAGCACAACACCTCCAACATATACACAAAAGAAGAGGCGCTCAACAGACACCAGGCACAACAGATGCGCTATTGTCATAAAACACACGTAAATCACACGCACAACAGTGGAATAACAATCGCACAATAGAAGAACAACACACGCCCAACACGTATACAACACACGCATCACACACACGCCCAACACACGACCAACACATGAACAACACATGCACAACAGACGGATAAAAGTCGCACACTAGCACAACACTGACACATCACTAGCACAACAGATGAAGAGCACTCGCACAATATAAGCCCAACACATACAACAGATCCACAACACACGCACAACAAAGGCAAAAACAGACAGCTAACAGCCGCTGAACACCCAACGTATACGCAAAAGACGCACAACAGTCCCACAACAATGGTACAACAGTCGCTCAACAGTATAATGGGCACCCAGACACACAACAGAGGCCCAAGAGACGCACAACAAAAGGAGGAAAATCGCTCAATACACGCACAACAGACACACAATAGTGGATGTACAGTCGCACAATAGAAGAACAACTCAAGCCCAACACGTATGCAACATGCACAACATACACGCTCAACACACGCCCAACACACGACCAACAAAACGACCAACACTCGAGCAAACACACGCACAACAGACGGAGAAAAGTCGCACAAGACTCGCACAAGCACGACAGATGCACAATGCACGCACAACACATGCAACAACAGGCGCACAACACATTCATAAAACATACACATGCATAACAAACACGTGCACAACATATGCAGAACATATGTACGCCGAACAGAAATCCAACATACGCACAACAAAAGCACAACAGACACGTAAAAGACTCGCAACAGGTGCACAATACAGTGGCACAACATAAGCTCAACACGTGTACAATACACGCACAACACACGCGCCCAATACGCACGCACAACACACGCATAGCAGACGCAAAACAGACAGCTAACAGCCGCTCAACATACCCACAAAAGACGCACAACAGGTGCACAACAAACACCGAACAGACGCACAACAGTCCCATAACAATCGCACAACAGGCGCAGAAAGACGCACAACAGATGCACAACAGATGCACAACGCGTGCACAACATACACCCTATATACAAAAAAAACGCCCAACAAATACACAGCAGACGCACAACAGACGGAAAAAAGTGGCATAACACCCGCACAACAGATGAACAACACTCGCACAACAGACGAAGAACAGTCGCACAATACAAACCCAATACATACAACAGACGCACAACACACGTACTGTAGCAACAGCCAATATCGGCCACAATACTTCATGTTTGTCTTTATTCCAAAGCATGGTGGGATACGACATGTGATGTCAATGTCAAGTTTGTGTTGAATAAAGATGGTTCAGTGTCTGTCAAAAAGACTCACGAATTCTAATTGGTGGCAGCGGGTTTTAAAACACCCACAGTCGACGCTAATACAACAAGGTAAACATGAGCATACCAGGGGAGAATCCTACGGTTCAGCCAGCGCAGAATATTGCGTCCACTGGCATCCAGCTTGACATTCCACTGCCGGGAAAGTTCGATGGCGCAAATAGCCCTCAACAGGCTGAACTTTGGCCTAAGTGGCTAAAGCGGTTCGAACGCTATAGAGTAGCATCAGGGCTGAAAAATAAGCCAAATGCAGATCAAGTCAGCATCCTACTCTACAGTATGGGGGACTGTGCAGACGATATACTGTCTACGCTGACGGTAAACGAAGAAACCGATGCGTATGACGATGTGAAGATGGCGCTTTTGGCAGCTTCCGCTTGACGACGAGTCGCGGCTGCTGACGACTTTCATTACACCACATGGTCGATACTTCAAGGTAAGACGGAACGTCATTTGTGAGCGTGCGAGGTTCAATAAAAGAACTCAGTCACCGAGTGAATCGATTGACACCTTTATGCAAAACTTGTACAAGCTGTCAGAATTCTGCGACTACGGCAATCTGCGAGAGGATCTAACAGGGATCGAATCGTCGTAGGCGTGTTCAGTGATGCTTTATTTGATACGCTACAAGGGAAGTCCGATCTGTCGCTGAAAAAAGCGATAGAAATTAGCAGACAAGCAGAGGCAAGAAAACAAAATAGAGAATTTGTTAGAGAGAACATTGTTGCTAGCAAAACTGTTGATTTTGTCAAACCGTCTCACCCAATAAACTATCTTCAAGGCCGGTACAAAGCACAAACCTAAGAACTACAACAACGCAAAAAACAAATTCTGCTACAACAGGCACACACAACACATGCAAATGGTGTGGCCGCAGTCGACACGGTCGACAACAATGCCCTGCAAGAGAAGCTATTTGTCGCATTTGCCAAAAGAAAGGACACTTTCACTCGTCAGTCGAGGTGTGAAAAAACCGTCAAACCGGGTCAACGAAGTGCAACAGCTAGAGTGTGTCGACTTGCCGTACCTCGGTTATGTTGGGGCACGAGACGACACAGAACACTGGTCAGCTGAGGTGGAGGTCAATGGTCACGCCACAAAGTTCAAACTAGATACGGGTGCAGCTGTCTCTGTGGTCAGCGATCAAGAGGCGTGGCTTAATACAAAAAAGCTGCTACCGACAAAGCAAGCACTACGTGGTCCGGGTGGCACACTTCTACCAGTAATGGGAGTGATCAAGGCAAAACTGCGCTATCGTAACAAATCACTCGATGAATTGGTGTACGTCATTAGACACCAAGAGTATTCTCTACTCAGTCGGCGAGCGTGTGTCGGTCTTGACTTGGTCGCACGTGTCGACAACGTCCAAGAAACGAGTCAGAAACCAAACTACCGTGCCGAGTACAGCTGTCTCTTCAAAGGCATCGGTAAACTGAGAACCGAACATCACATCACGCTGTGCGCAGACGCCACACCAGTCTGTTTGTACACCGCAAGGAAAATCGCCCATCCTCTATTCCACAAATAAAATCTGAGATTGAGTCGATGGTGCGACAGATCATATCGGCGGTGACCGTGCCGACAAGATGGTGCTCCGGCATGGTTCCTGTCCAGAAAGCAAACGGCTCCGTGCGGATCTGCGTAGATCTGACGCAACTGAACAAGTCAGTACAGCGAGAGATACACCCGATGTTATCAGTGGACGAAAGCCTTGCAAAGTTGGGCAGCAGCAAAGTCTTCTCGAAGCTTGACGCCAACAGCGGCTTTTGGCAGCTTCCGCTTGACGACGAGTCGCGGCTGCTGACGACTTTCATTACACCACATGGTCGATACTGCTTCAACCGGCTTTTCCAACGAACAATGTCGATCATTCTGGAAGGACTCGAGGGGGTCATATGTCACATGAACGACATTCTCATTCACGCCACAGATCAGAGTTTAACAAACGTGTGAGAGCCGTTCTTGGTCGCCTTCAGGAGGCTGGACTCACACTGAACGCAAACAAGTGCGAGTTCCCCAGGAGCTCTATAACGTTCCTTGGTCACATTGTCGATGGCTCCGGCATTCAGGCCGACCCGCGGAAAACGACAGCAGCCACACATTTTCCGACTCCAACGACGGTCAAAGAACTGCAACGTTTCATGGGCATGGTAAATCAGATGGGAAAGTTCATCCCAGGGCTGGCTGAGTACAATGTGCCGCTACGCCAACTACTGCGCAGTGACAATGTCTGGTTGTGGGGTGACGCACTGGAGAAGTCATTCCAGCGAGTGAAAAATGCCCTGGTCGCGCCCGAGACACTCGCCCACTACGACCCAAGTTGTTTGTGCATGTGACGAGCTCTCCGCAATACAACAGACTCGCAAACACACTCAGAACATGCACAACAGACGCAAACTTACCAAGTGATGTTAATCCAGTCTATCCGAGTGGTGGAATCATTGCAGTAACATAAGGCGGTTGACCTTTTTGTGTAAAAGAAATATGGTCAGAACAACAAATTATCAATATCTGAAGAAATTTCCAATTATAAGCTAATTATTTCATCCAACTTATCCACCAATCGACCGAATACAGTATCGACCGAAGCATATTAAACTCAACATTTGTTTAATCTTGTTTTACCACGATTTTCCTTTATTATAAAACCTTTTTTCTGGAAAAGTGTATAATTTATTTACTTTCTGACAATGTATACGTAAACATACTGTGAACGCTGTTTTTTGCCGTCAATATTATTAGTTTCACAGCCAAATAAATACATCTCACTCATATATTTTGGTAATTTATATTGTGTCATAGCTACAGTACTTTGGCGTCGAACTCATTGAATTTTATTGTGGCCACTGTAAGTTTGTTTTAGTATGTGGTCGCTAGATGGCGACACCGCTGTGACCATTTACCGAATGGTGTCATTCCATTCAGACAGAGTGGTGGATATACTGCAGCCAGGTGTCAGCAACATACAGGCAGTTGGCTTTTTTGTTTAAAATAATGTCCCTCAGTATTATTCGAACAGCAAATTATGAAGAAATTTCCAATGACAATGTAATTACTTCACCCACCTTATCCACAAATAAGCACACAGCAACGACCGAAGCATATGAAACTCAACATGTGTTTAATCATGTTTTATCATGATTTCCCCAATTTAATTTTTGTTCTGGAAAACGTATACTTTATTTAACAAGCACAAAAATGTATATGTATACATAATGTGAAAACCATTTCCTTGTCTCGTCAATATAATTAGTTTGACAGCCAAATAAATACAATATATCATCCATAAAATTGTTTATCACTTGAAAACTCAGATCATGCATGCATGAACTTTAGACTTGCAGAAGATTATTATTGTTTGTGTAAATATACAATTTATTTTATTTGACGGTTAATTTCCATCACATCAAAAAAATATATAAATTCAAAAACAACATAGGCCATGACAAAACCAAACAAGAAAAGAAGAATCCAAAAAGCTCTACGAAGGAGCTGAGGCAGGAAGTAGCAGACAGGTCGGGGAATACCTATGCAGAGTATGGGGGTCCTCCATGAGAATGAAACATAAGAAAGATACAGAAAAGCCAACAAAGAATACACATCCACCTGGAATAAGAGATGGTAAAACCACGGAAGCCTGTTGGTGCCACAAGAATAAAATTTTCTATCTCGTAATTACGAGATAGTATGTCGTAATTACGAGATAGTAGAGAACCGGAAATGGAACGCATTTTCAGCAATCAAATTGACGTGCGGGTAGCGGGGGATCTATCAGAACTGGTGTTGGAAGCCGTGGATTGTGACGTTGTGGCTGCTATGGGTTATATATGTTTTAGTAACGCTGTTGGCATCTCACACAATTATTCGGATACTTTATTGAAGTAAAGGGCAAGATAACTGCATTCCGGCAAACACTGAACCTCGACGAGTATACTGCGTCTCTATACACTAATACAGTACTAAATTGTCGTGTTTCAGTGTTTGTCTCAGTGCCATTATCTGGCAATGCTTCGTTGCTTCAAAAACAATCTGGTCTAAAATAAGTTCTTTATCGAACTATGAATGTGATATATATATATATATGTAGCTGCTCTGTACTTCCACATAGGGTTATATATATATAACCCTATGTGGAAGTACAGAGCAGCTACATATATATATATATATCACATTCATACATCCCCGTAGGTTTACCAAATGACAATAGTTCAGCATTAAATGCCTAGATTATTCATCGTGTTCATGGCTGTTGTATATTTAGAACTACGTGTTGATGCGTAATTACTATTGTTTTGTATCGGCGTAATGGTCCATAATTGGATACTATAAAAAGTAGTTCCTGTTCCGCCATCTTATGGCTATGTCGTATTTGGTAAATATAGTGTATTTAGACGAAATACGCTACACTTGCGACGAGGATGACTCAAAGAACTCGTCAATCCACTTGCACAGGTCGGTAGAAGAAAAGTGATGAACTGTCATGCTGGTACAAGTGTGCGTTGACTTGTGTCGAACTTTGAAGCGCTCGGAACTCCGATAAAAACGTGTTACCGTATTCGCTGCAATGGCCGCCCCCATTGGCAAAATTGAAACTTTCGACAGCTCGGTAGAATCGTGGCCAGCTTACTATGAACGGTTAGAACAATATTTTCTGGCGAATGACGTTCCAGATGTGAAACAAGTGCCGGCTTTGCTGAGTCTTATAGAAGGTAAGACGTACAGCCTGCCGAGAGATTTGTGTGCGCCGGATAAACCTGCCACGAAAACATTCGCTCAGTTAACGGCGATACGTAGTCAACATCTGTCACCTAAGCCTCTCGTGATTGCAGAAAGGTTTCGTTTCTACAAGAAGGACCAACAAGAGGGAGAAAGTGTTGCGCAATATGTTGCACAAATTAGAAAACTGTCAGAACATTGTGAATTTGGAGAAAATTTGGGAGATTCCCTGCGAGACCGATTTGTGTGTGGTCTGATAAACGAACATATACAAGAGATTGTTGTCAGAAATAACACTGACGTTTGAGCGTGCGGTGGAGATTTCAGTGGCCATGGAAACAGCTACAAGGGATGCTGCTGAACTGGGGCAGTACAGAAATGGTACGGCTGTACACAAAGTCCATGTCAAGCCAAAAAGAGGACAATTTAGCAAACCATGTTATAGATGTGCACGGTCGGGCCACACCCCGGAAGATTGCAAATTCAAAGAGGCACAGTGTCATAAATGCAAAAAGAAAGGACATCAAGCCAGCGTGCCGTGCCAGTACACATGGAAACCAACGTTGCCAGGGTAACGATGCATCGCGTGGTAGTACTGGTGGTAAACACACAGGTTCCCAACATGTACACGTGATTGAAGATGTATATGACAGTGATGCTGAGAATGTAGCTGCTCTGGAAATGCATACCATGGACCGATCGCCCGATACCAGGATTATTTGGGTAAATCCTAAAATAAATGGTAAACCATTACAAATGGAACTCGATACAGGCTCGGCAGTGTCGGTAATAAACAAGCAACGGTTTGATGAGTACTTTCCCGAAGTAAAGACACAACGCACTTCGGTGGTCTTAAAGACCTATTCTGGCGAAGAAATTGCTCCACTCGGCATGGTATATGTCGATGTAGAGTACAATGGACAGCAACAAAACTTGCCATTATATGTGGTCAGAAAGGGAGGACCAGCATTGTTTGGGCGCCAGTGGCTTAACAGGATTAAGCTAGACTGGAAGTCCATCAAACACATCACTGCAACGAAGCATACAGGGAGTATGCAGGAACAACTGGATGCACTTAAATTGGAGTTTAAGGAAGTCTTTCAAGCCGGACTTGGAGCCATCCAAGGACCCAAGGCGAAACTCCATCTCAAGGAGGGGGCAACTCCAAAATTCCACAAGGCCAGACAAGTACCCTATTCACTACGCCCGAAAGTTGAAGCAGAACTTGAGAAACTTGAGAAAGAAGGAATCATCACAAACGTTGATTGGAGTGAATGGGCAACTCCAATCGTGCATGTACCTAAGTCAAACGGATCGGTAAGAATATGCGGTGATTTCAAGGTCACCATAAATCCGGAACTGAAAGTGGATCACTATCCGTTACCCCGGATTGAAGATGTCTTCGCAAATCGCAGTGCAGGTGAGAAATTCACAAAGATTGATCTCCGTCAAGCTTACCTGCAACTCGAAATGGAGGAGGAGTCAAAGAAGCATCTGACTATCAACACGCACAAAGGACTGTTTCAGTACAACCGACTGTTATTTGGCGTCGCATCTGCACCTGCAATCTGGCAAAGAACAATTGACCAGATACTACAGGACATTCCAGGAACACAAGTTATTCTGGATGACATCATCATTACTGGGAAGACTGACCAGGAGCAAATAGCGAATGTGCGCCGAGTCCTCGAGCGTCTACGCGATTACAATCTCTGGGCTGAAATAACGAAATGTGAATTCTTCAAGGACGAAATCACATACTGCGGAGACAGAATCGACAAAGAGGGACTCCACAAAATGCCTGAGAAGATCGACGCTGTAGTCAATGCGCCCAGACCGGAGAATGTAGCTCAGCTGAGGGCATACCTAGGCCTGCTTAACTACTATCACCGGTTTCTGCCCAAATCTGTCCATAGTAGTATGGCCACTAAACCAGATGTTGGAGAAAGGCAGGAAATGGCGATGGACTGTACAGTATGAGAAGGCGTTTTCGGAAACAAAGCACATGATAAGCTCCGATTAAGTGTTGACACACTACGACCCGCAGTTGCCAATAAAGTTGGAATGTGACGCATCAGCTTACGGAATTGGCGCAGTCTTGTCTCACACAATGGCAGATGGAACTGACAGACCAGTCGGATTCGTATCACGTTCACTGACATCGGCAGAACGTAACTATGCCCAAATTGACAAGGAAGCACTTGCGTTGATTTGGGGAGTGAAGAAATTCCACTCATATCTATATGGTCGCCGCTTCACATTAGTGACGGATCATCAACCTTTGCTATCAATTCTCAGTCCAAGCAAGGGAATACCGACGATGACTCTGCAAGACTTCAGCGCTACGCATTGTTCTTGTCTGGAATGGACTATGAAATAAAGTTTCGGAATACTTCCTGTCATGCGAACGCTGATGTGTTATCACGTCTTCCTACAAAGGAAACCTACGACCAGGATGAAGAGGTCATTGATCCTGTGGAAGCCTTCCACATATCTCAGGTGGACGCAGTTCCAGTGTCTAGTGCTCAAGTGAGACTTGAAACCCAAAATGACCAAGTTCTGGCGAAAGTATATACTCTAACCAAGGACGGTTGAGCCTACACAGGTGACAAGGAAATCGCTCCTTACTACACGCGACGGAAAGAACTTTCCCTGTCAGAAGGATGTCTGATGTGGGGAATCAAAGTGATAATACCATTGAAACTTCGCCCGCAGGTTCTACACTTGCTACACGAAGGACATTTGGGAGTAGTCAAAATGAAATCCTTGGCCAGAAGTCATGTTTGGTGGCCAGGAATTGACCATGATCTTGAACAGATGGCAAAAGGGTGCCCAGGCTGTCAACATGTACAGAAGATGCCCACACAAGCACCATTACACCCTTGGGAATGGCCGACCAAGCCATGGCAACGTGTGCATGTTGATTACGCCGGCCCCTTTCAAGGAATTATGTTTCTCGTCATCATGGATGCACACTCGAAATGGCCCGAGGTGATCAGCACGCAGTCAACAACCGCTACAAAGACCATCGAAATTATACGAAGTGTATTCGCTCGTAACGGTCTGCCCGAAATTTTGGTTAGTGACAATGGGCCTCAGTTTACTTCAGATGAGTTTAACAAATTCACCAAAGCCAATGCAATCAAACATCTGAAGTCAGCACCGTATCATCCCGCAACCAACGGATTGGCTGAAAGATTTGTACAAACTTTCAAACAATCTCTTCGTGCGATGAAGTTGCAGTGTAAACAGTGAAATATTTCATATCGTTTCTTATGAAACAATCAAAAGCAAGGGAATACTCATTGTTTGGCTTAAGGTGTTATGGCTTTATGGGATCAGTATCAACTGAAAGCACTGTTGAGTTGATCAACCACATGTGATTATTGTGACAATAAATTAATGATGGGTGAATTTTAACTGGTTTGTCAAGTTCTTCTTGTACCGACATGAGCCTTGTTATTCATGTGTTTATTCTTGTCTACATTCTTTCCTCTGATACATGCAATGGGTACATAAGCAACTGCCTTTAAAAAGGTAAAATTGAGGCCGAGTGGTGAGTATGGGAATGTTAATGCACATAAATGGAACATATATTTATACTGGACAGCAGCACTAGTCTCCTGAATACAGCATTTGTAAGCACATACTGGTTATTCATAGATTACAAACATGTACCATATTTGGTAACTGTAATAAATACTTCCTGTCCGGTTATTACTTAGTGTTGGATTGGAGTATTAAAATTAATATTCTAATGTGATTGTAATGAAAAGTATAAGTGTGTTGGTTAAACAATTATTTTTTCACAGGCATTTTTATTACAATTTGATATTATGGAAACCATAGGACAAAATGCAAGCTTCATCTAAAGTTGTTGATATTTTACAGTAGATTATGAATACACTTGTAATATACTATTGTGTTATATTAAAAAATTAGTACAGTTGTAACATAATGATTGATTTTATGTCATTTAATGTGATTCATGATGTATTACCCACTTGTTCAATGTGATTGTAATAAATTGCACATAATAAGACAATCTGCAGTTTTACAGTAATGCTTATCTTGCAGTTAAACAGTAATACTTATATCTTGATTTATATAATTAATTGTGAAACCGTAAACTTCCGGAATGTCAATACTATGAGAAACACTACTGCGTAGGATGCATAGAAATAACAAACAGAAGTGAGATTTAAATCTTGATTTTTCATCAAACCTATGCACTTGATTTGTTGTTATCTTTAAGTTAGTTTTATTATTAAAACAAATATTCATCAAAATTTATTAAATTTTTCCAGATTTCCATTTGTATTATAAATACAGTGAACTCTAAAAAAAAATTCAAAGTTGTGACTAATTCATGTGACTTTTTTCTGTGACTTTATTTCCTACTATTCGTGGCAACAATAGGGAATAAATGCATACCATTGAGAGACATATGCCATGTAATGTCCTTTTATAAAGCATGTTGTCAGTCTCTTTCTCTACCTGTCTACATGGAATAACCATTTGTCCTGCCATGATCACAACATTACAAGTGCTACTAATGATCTTGTCTTATTTGCACTGCCTTATTGATACTAGCACATATTGGGGCATGGACAGGGATTTTTCTCAGTTTGCCACAACTGCAATCACTAACAACAGGCCTAGAACTTTTGCATTGGTGTGTCCTTTATAATAATAACAAATCTTTATTTCACAGATTAATGGCAATTTTTTTCAGTAATGATTAACACAATTATGGCTTAAGATATTCCATGTTTTAAGACAACTTCCTTTGATTGTGGTTTTCAAGCCCCAGCTATCCAACCAGACTAGCTGCTGAAGTTTGTTTCAATGTTTGTGAAGCTGATGATACATGATATTTCCAGTCTGTGTCTCATGGGCCTTAGTGGCTCAAATATTGTAGTTTTACTAGCTCTGGAAAAGGGGGAAGATTCCCTTGAACTACATTCTTTCCCTTACACTGCAGTAAATCATTGACATAACTTTTTACACTGTCTAATAGTTTTATTATAATTATGCAGATGAATAAATTTCATTTGATTACACAGTTATTAGAGATAAGAACATAATTACTTACAGAATATCTCATTTTGCCATAATAAATTTGATGCATTTGTTACATGAGTTGTGTTGTTCTGTCATAAATTGAGGCTTAGTGTTTATTACTATGCATGGTTTATGACAGAACAACAAGACACTGCAGAGTCAGGAGGCTGCCTCAAGGGCATTCCTCTTTGTAGGGGGTGGCTAACCAATCACAACATGGGCACCCTCTGGAAGTCACTGTCCATGACCTCTCTGCAGGGGAAGTTATCCAATCATCCACATTTGCCCAGTATTATAGGAATAACAACTTCCCTGCTCGATGTCATCTTTGTCTCTAGCACGAACAAAGAAGCATGTCACCCACCAACCATTCCCATTTCTCCACCTTTGTAAATGATACTAGAGGGTCAGTATCTCAAAGGGGTTGGCTTAACACCAAGATGGGTTCAGACCCAGACTGTGGCAGCAGTCACATGACCATTGATCAAGTAGCTCGGCCAGGATTACGTCCAGTCATGTGAAATATCCTGGTCGACACCCAGAGGGATGCAGACCCAGAATTTTGGTTATGTGGCTGCAGTCACATGATCAAGTAACTGACCCAGGATCACGTCCGGTCATGTGAAATATCCTTGTCTTGCATCCTGTTCTCAGGCTGTCACAGCTGGCTCCAAAGAGATTGGACTGTCACATTTTGCCATAATAAATTTGATGCATTTATGAGTTGTCGTTGTTGTTCCGGCAGAAACCATTCACAGTAATAAACACTATGCCTCAAAATATAAAAGTAAGTTAAACTACATATGTCATAGATGTTGTGAAGTATGAACTTACAAAAATGTAAGATGCTATACCTGGAAAGTTTATTCTCTTTATTGTTCAGTAGGCTACTTGAAGTCAACTCACCATTAATATTTGTTGAAACATTATCAGTGGTGAGGTCCCGAGATGTTACTCAGGCAAATTATTATTGCATGACTGTCCCCTCCCCAGACAATACCCAAGTTGGTGGCTACCAGTATCCATAGAATGACATAATTCTTCCTTTTTTGTTGTCTCCTGTTCTGGGCCTATAATATTGATGGCAAAAGATTGTTTTTTCCTTAAACAGAAACAAGACAATTTTTTGGGTATGCACCTAAAAGAGGTAATACAAACTACCTTATGCAAGAGTGGAAGTCAGACGGACGATATGCCCTCAAGTATTTAAAATTCCAAAAGTAGAACAAATATGTTGTGGGATACGTTCTGATGTTTCAATTTGCCATTTTTTTTCTTGTAGTAATATTGAATGTTAATAAATTTTCCATGTGAAAGCCCTTAAAAACACTGAGTGGGAGTATAAATTGGTGAACCAATTTATACTCCCACTTTTAAGTATTTCTGTGGATGAAATGGGATAATGGTTGAGGTGCAGGTACAATATCACACGTTTTCTAAGCAGGTTATGGACCAGGCATGGAACAATTAACTGAAAAATGTAATTAATATGCAGTTTACTCAAAAAAATTATATTAGATTACATTAACCTTGCATATTTGTCCAGTCGATTAAATTTAATTAACCTGTCATCTTTTCATAATTAAATTATGTTAACTTTCAATTAAATTAATAATTAACTTTAAAACAAGATAAAAAGAAGCCACTCTCTGCTTAGAAGGCTAACTGGTGTCCCTATCTATAACATGGCAAGAAGGTTCCCCGCTAGCAAATATCATTGGACCAATGAAGTTAGACTAAGCGAAATTAACCTTTTTTATTCCCAATCTGAATTAAATATACTGTAAAAATAGTGTTCTGATATGTAATACAATTTTAACCCCTACGTCACCCTGTTGAAGGCCCCTAATGGTCGCGCTGTTCTGTATATTTTCTGTACAGTTAAATGCGACACCTAGCAGCTCTGACGACGTCACCGCAGGCAATGCCACTGAGTACGCCCTATTCTTTAATATGGTAAAGGGCAGTATGGCTTGTTGTTTCAGGTTGTACGTGAAATTGCATTAACGGAATGTAATATTTTTATATCACTATCAATCTTACCTAAAACTTTGTCGCTGGATGTACCCATGAATTTTTTCTTATTCATTCGCGCTGTTCAAACAGCAATAACTTGAAACATATAGGAAACTCTGGGGACATCCAGCGACATGCAACATTTTAGGTAAGATTATTATCTTTACGATGATATAAAAAATATTACATTCCGTGGTTGCAGTTTCATGTGCAACCTGAAACAACTAGCCGCACCACTGTTTACCATGCTAAAGAATAGGGCGTGCCCAGCGGCATTGGCCTGCATATATTATTGGGCCAATGCCAATGGTATTTTTCAATGACAAACCAATAACAAACCAGCATTGGCCCAATCATGTTTTTCAATGGCAAACCAATGACAAACCTTCATTGGCCTAATCATCGTTTCTGCAGCCATCATTGGTCCAATGAGATTTGACACCTGGGCATATTAAACATAATTACGTTGTACATGTCCCTAAAAATTTAAAGCATATTTTTTAGAATTTAACTTAGACTGTGTTGCCAGATTTGTTTCACCTATCACATTTATCCATTGTGATTTTGTCATGCAGGATTATATCCAGAAAGAATACAGATGCACCATAAATAGCCATAGAAGCAAACCCAGCCAGCGCTTACATAATCTCAGTCACTTGGCTAGATGCCCAGTATCATAAATGTGCCTAGAAAACGATTTTAATTCCAAAACTTTGGGGGCAACCAGTTCTTTACATAAGTAGGTAGCCCACATCTCCACGCACCATGGGTAAAACTTTCTTCATGAGATAGCTAGATTTTTTTGACATGAGAAAAATGAACGTGAGCAGCATACGTTGAGTTAACAAAAAATGGGGTATGGTCATTTGCCTAATGGTCATTTGCCCAGCGGACATTTGCCCAATGGTCTTTTGCCAAATGTTTGCTAGACCGAATGATGACTTCAGGAAATGACATTTTACGACATTACCATCAAAAATTAGAAAATTTGAATCTGCTACCATCATTGTTTGCATCAAGATACAGTATGCTTAGAATGCAGTGATTCAGTAATGCTATGTATCTCTGTAAAGCATGATAGTTGGCAACATTTTTGAGAAGAAATAATTGTCAAAATCGGTAGATTGAGACAACACTGCCCAGTTAAAGTTTACTCCTTTTTCAAAAATTACATATTGGGCAAACTGTACAATTCAAGGATCAAAATCAACAGGATAATAGTACCAATGTGATATCAGCATGTGGTTGATATATATAATATATTTCGGTTAACTGCACATCTATAATTTAATGATCACTTATGTTCATTAAGATTATAAGACATCTGTATAGTGGCATGTTGTGTGAGATGAATATTAGGGTGGGTGGGGCAAACAGTCTATATTTGACAACTGAACAGGGATATAATAATAACAATTTGTGATGATTCGTTAGATATGCATTTCCAAGAGCTTTAATATGAGTAAATACAAATAGGGTATCCCTAGAAATCATTACACAAGACGTAATATGACAACATCACACTTTCCTTCCTTTGAAAGTCTGCCTCCACCATTTTTATCAGCACTGTTGTAGAAAACTTAACATAGTTATTCAGTTATCCTACATATATCCCAGGGTAATCCTAAAACATTATGATTTGTAGCAGTTTTGAGTAATTAAAAAGAAATGTCAAAAACAACTAATTGAGGCCAAATTATGCTTTTAGATACACATTGTAGAGTACAGTAGCGCAGTAGCTAGAGCATCAGACTCAATTGATTCAAACACGGGTTCGAATCCTGTGCTGCGATGTCAAAGCTTGGGCTAGTTCATTTACATTGTTTCTCCTGAGAAGTTTGGATCAGGCATGGGGTAATTAAATTAACATCACACATTTATCAGGTCAAATAAATTAAATTAACCTCTCAAATTGTTCAATTAAATTAAACTAACCTCACACATGTAACAGGTCAATTAAATTTAATTAACCTCCCAAATTGTTCAGTTAAATTAACAACTAACTTTCATTCAATTAACAATTAATTTCAGTAAAGTTCAATTAAATTACCAATTAGCTTCAAATTGGTTAAAAATTAATTTTAATACAAGACAAAAATACTAAGGGGTCTAACTGGAACTGATCCCACTGAAACAAATGTCTAACAGGGCAAACCTGCTAATAAAGCATAGTTACATTATACAAATATCTCTAAAACTTTAAAGCACATTTCGATAATTTAAGTTAAAATATTGTGTTGCCAAATTGTGATCACTTTTCATTAATCTTTTGGGATTTTGTCTAGAAAACCTCCAAACTCTAGATACATTTCGTACTTGGTTGTGTACTAGAAACTAATGAAGCAGACATGTGGCTGGCAGTGGCAGAACTCTTGGCAATGTCCATAGCTACTGTTTGCTCAGAAGGTGAGTTTAGCACCTGTCAGTGTCCATGTGTTAATATCCCCTTTGTTCTTTAGCCAGGCACCAAGGTACCACTAATGTATTTGTGTGTACCTGAACATCCTCTTACATAATAGCACCTGGTCACATCACAGTCACTGACTGACACTGACTGGACATTTTACCCTGTTCAAACAATTACTTGGACCTAACTAATTGCTGAATTTGATGTAAGTTGGGTCACTGACTGTTTCTAGTGTACACTATGATCATCAAAGCTAATTACATCTACTAACTGCAGCCCATTGACAATTACCTCAGGAATGCATAAAATAATACCCAATCAAACAAAGTTAATTGAAAGTTAATTGAGATTTTTAAAATGTAATTACATTAGATTAACCTCTTCCAGAAAAAGCTAATTAATTTAAATTAATTTGTGTCTCTTGAGAGAGTTAATTAAGTTAATTTAATTAACAAATTAACAATATAAAAAAATAACTCATGCCTGGTCGAGATGGTGTTCGATTGAACAGGTCTGCCAGGAAGTAAAGTATAATGTGCTTTGAGGAATCCTAGGGACTGAATTCCATGCTATATAAGAACTTACACTTACTATTTTTACATTCTTGGTACTAGTTTAACAAAGATCAACACAAGCAGGACTGCAGTGAGAATATTGTAGGAGCAAATGACTGATATACAGAACTAATATTGGCCATCTACACTTTTACAGCTGTATTACCAAGGGACAACTTATGGTAACTGGACAGTTGCCCAGTGGACAATTGCCCAGTGGTCAAATGAAAAAAACATACTCATCGAGGTAATATATAAACACAATTCAGGGGTAGAACTTCAGCATTTATTTTACTAGACAGCAGGACTAGTAAAGACAAAAGTTTACTAGTCCGCCAAAAGGTTTACTAGTCCTGCAAATAAAAAAACATAGCACAAATTTAGGTCACAACAATTTTATTTAAAACACAAAAAACCACAGTGTCATCCAGGCCTGGCGTTAACACTGCCTGTCAGTCAGTCAGTGTCACTCAGAGTCGGAGGCACTACTGTCATCACAGTCGGTGTCACTGCTGTCAGTGTAACTACTAGTCGGGCCTTGGCCTAAGCGGCTGAGTGTCTGGCCTCCGGGCTCCACCAGCACTCCACAGCTCGATTGCCTCCTTTTGTTCAAATGCAGCGATGTCTGGTGAACTCAGCTGAATGGTCAACAGATCAGTCAGTCGATCTGCCTTCAGGACTGACCGGATGCTGCTCTTCATCAGCTTCAGCTGACTGAAGCCTCTCTCCGCATCAGCCGAGCTGGCTGGCAGAGTCAGAATGGCGTCAACAAGCCCAAGTATGTTTCCATACTCTGCCTGGTGGGCTGCATTGACACTAGACCATGTCAGCTGTCGCACGTCTGGGGACTCTTCATACAGGATCATCTTCAGAAGTGTCCACTCCGTCTCCACTCTGGCAGTATCGATGCCAGCGTCGCGAAGCACAGGGCCAAAATGGTTGTTGAGTGTGGCCACAGCGTCATTTCCATAGTCACCTGCAGCTTCAGGCCACAGCTTGAAGCTAACGATTGATGATGCACGCACAACGTCCGAATTGCTGTCAACGAAGCGACCCTCCAGACAGCTGACCAGGTTGCCCAAGATCTGCAGTCGGGTCTGCTTGGCTAAGACAGCACCTGTGAGTGTCTCACCATGGAAGTCTTCCATGCGTGCCAGGGCACGCTCCTTGGCAGTTGTGGTCGTCTTGTACATCACAAGGGTGGCCACAACGGATGTCAGCGTGGCATGTACATCAGCAACTGTCGCAGTCACTGTCTGAGCCACCAGCGACAGCTTGCTCAGAACAAACAGCACATCGAGAAGGAAGTGTGCCATCTCGATGATGTCTCGTCGGTGCAGTGTCGCCAAGAAGCCAACGGCCTTTGCCTTGGCATCTCCGGAGCCCCCGGGCACTTGCATCTGCGTCAGATGCAGGACATATGCTGGATATCCCTTCACAAGGGCCTGCAGTGCCTTCAGCAGATGTGGCAACCAGCAAGTGCCACCGACACGTGGTGGATGCATCGTTATTTAACTGGGGTTGCAAAACCAGAAGTTAAACGCAAGGTGGAAAAGCGAGAACGGGACACGCTGTACGACCAGCAGAAACGACAGCGTGGCTATTTGAAGGTTTGAGAACGAGACCACACTTGGCTGTCCTACGATGACGACAACGATTTGATGTTTTGCAAAGTGTGCAGGACACACAACGTAACTGGTATCCGTGGCAAGAATGCGTTCTTGACTGGCACGGACAACTTTCGTCCAGACTCGCTACGCGCACACAGTACAAGCGAGGCGCACACACGAGCTGTCTTCCGGCAAACTGCGTTCGAAGCCCGTCCCGGCACTGCACCTGCCCACCGAGCCATCCAAGCGCTGAACACGGCCACCATGGACCGTCTGACGCATTTGTTTAGGTAATTATGTTACCCATGTGATATAATGTTATAAAATGTAAAAAACATATTGTGTTTGATTGTACTTTGTTAGGGTTAGCACTATATGGTTTAAATTATTATCCCTCATTTCTCTGTTATCTCTCATTTCAAGCGTGCCGTGCAGTAAACAATGCCATGGGAAATTATTAATTTGCATTTGATGTAGATCTGTGTTATAACTTGCCTGGATCTTCTGGTTCAAAAATAATACTATTTAGTGTTGTATTTCCCGCCTTTATGCATCATATTTTTGGTTTTGAGAACGTGGCTTGTCTTGTGATTTTTGTGCTTTTATTAAAATTTAAACCTGTCCATCTTCAAATCTTCGTCAAGTTTTTTTTTGAAAGCGAGGATGTTTTTAGTATTCACTGTTTGCTGAGGAAGGTTGTTATGTTGTGACTATACTCAGTATTTATTTAATACTATGATATTTAATATTTCCTACATTGGATGTTTCAGGACTTGTCACGCGATAGCAAAGCACCGGCGTCCGTTCACAGATTATGTGGCAGTGTACCCTGGACGCACAGAAGGGCCTTGATGTGGGGAACACTTATCGGAATGACAAGGCATGCAAGCAGTTCGTGCGTGCCATCGCTGAGGTTGAGCGCCGTCACCTCGCACAGCACCTGGAGAGTGCTCACTTTCTCGCCCTCATCAGTGACGGTACGACAGATGCGTCCATCACGGAAGCGGAGATAGTGTACGTGAGGTATGCAGTGAATGGTGTCGTCTCTACTGCCTTCGCTGGTATTGAGAACGTCGGCAAGGCAGATGCTCCGTCAATCAAGCGGGCAATTGACGGTGTCGTGGAGCGCTACCTCCACATCCCGAAAGAGACACTCATGAAGAAGCTTGTCGGATTCGGCAGTGATGGCGCCGCTGTTATGACCGGATCAGCCAACGGTGTCGCCACGCTCTTCCGAAATGAGCAGCCGTGTCTGCAAGCAATCCACTGCTATGCGCATCGCCTGGAACTTGCATATAAGGACGCATTGTGTCGGTTGCCCATGTACACAAAGTTGAGCGGTCTCCTCCTGAGCCTCTACTTGTTCTACCATCACTCGCCACTGAACCGTAGCAACTTGAAGGCAGCATTCGACACATTGTCTCTGCCATGTGCCCTTCCACCACGTGTCGGTGGCACTCGCTGGTTGCCACATCTGCTGAAGGCACTGCAGGCCCTTGTGAAGGGATATCCAGCATATGTCCTGCATCTGACGCAGATGCAAGTGCCCGGGGGCTCCGGAGATGCCAAGGCAAAGGCCATTGGCTTCTTGGCGACACTGCACCGACGAGACATCATCGAGATGGCACACTTCCTTCTCGATGTGCTGTTTGTTCTGAGCAAGCTGTCGCTGGTGGCTCAGACAGTGACTGCGACAGTTGCTGATGTACATGCCACGCTGACATCCGTTGTGGCCACCCTTGTGATGTACAAGACGACCACAACTGCCAAGGAGCGTGCCCTGGCGCGCATGGAAGACTTCCATGGTGAGACACTCACAGGTGCTGTCTTCGCCAAGCAGACCCGACTGCAGATCTTGGGCAACCTGGTCAGCTGTCTGGAGGGTCGCTTCGTTGACAGCAATTCGGACGTTGTGCGTGCATCATCAATCGTTAGCTTCAAGCTGTGGCCTGAAGCTGCAGGTGATTATGGAAATGACGCTGTGGCCACACTCAACAACCATTTTGGCCCTGTGCTTCGCGACGCTGGCATCGATACTGCCAGTGTGGAGACGGAGTGGACACTTCTGAAGATGATCCTGTATGAACAGTCCCCAGACGTGCGACAGCTGACATGGTCTAGTGTCAATGCAGCCCACCAGGCAGAGTATGGAAACATACTTGGGCTTGTTGACGCCATTCTGACTCTGCCAGCCAGCTCGGCTGATGCGGAGAGAGGCTTCAGTCAGCTGAAGCTGACGAAGAGCAGCATCCGGTCAGTCCTGAAGGCAGATCGACTGACTGATCTGTTGACCATTCAGCTGAGTTCACCAGACATCGCTGCATTTGAACCAAAGGAGGCAATCGAGCTGTGGAGTGCTGGTGGAGCCCGGAGGCCAGACACTCAGCCGCTTAGGCCAAGGCCCGACTGTAGTAGTTACACTGACAGCAGTGACACCGACTGTGATGACAGTAGTGCCTCCGACTCTGAGTGACACTGACTGACTGACAGGCAGTGTTAACGCCAGGCCTGGATGACACTGTGGTTTTTTGTGTTTTAAATAAAATTGTTGTGACCTAAATTTGTGCTATGTTTTTTATTTGCAGGACTAGTAAACCTTTTGGCGGACTAGTAAACTTTTGTCTTTACTAGTCCTGTTGTCTAGTAAAATAAATGCTGAAGTTCTACCCCTGAATATAGACTGTACAAATGTGGATCATAGCTCCTTTTTAGTGAGCCTCAAAGTGTGGGGTTTGTTTAGATGTTTTTGGTGAGCATTAGGGGGGGGTGCAGTAGGTTTTCCTAATAAAGGGACGGTATGCGACCACCACTTCCCACATTGACAAATCTGATACAATTTCCAAACTTATTAATAACAATATTGAGCAAGTAAAACGTATAATTTTATGTGACCTGCAACAGCGAACAGGTGTCATATGAAATATAAACCTATTCTACATTTGAGCCAAACTAGCCGTCTATGTCATATCCCATCAATTTTCTGATTTTGGCAGAAATGCCTACCTTATAGTCTCATCTTTCAGTGTTCACCTTATAGTCCTCGACAAATAATCTAAACTAATAAAATACTACATATAATACTGACTTTGAGCATTGAGTTTGCATATAGCTGAATATTTTAATGCTTTTCTCAAAACGTTTTTAAAGTTTACTTAATTTTGAACAATCAAAAATACTGAAGATATTTCAACAAACTAGGTATAATTTTAAAGCTTATAGTCAGTGGAATAGAAAATATATATTTCACAATTGTGCAACTTAATACCCACTTTGCTGTGGCAAGTCACAAATTAGCTCTCTAGATTGGGAAGGACGAATCCAGGACATAACCTCACTGGAAAAACTCCACTCAGTCATAACCCGACTCACAAATGAGAATTGTGGACAAAACCCCACTGGAAAAATGTTAAGTATAAAATAAAATTATGATTTAGAATAAAGTTGACATTTGTATTTTGGAAAATAAAATTATGACTTTGACGTCTTTGAATTAAATAGTTATAAATCATCACATGTATTAAAATTATTAATTAATGAAATGGGCATTTTATTATTTACTATTATGCATACAACATGTTTTGTAAGATTTCTTGAACATAATTGCAGTCTGCTGTGTCAGTGGTGCCAGTCAGTTAAACCATTTAGAAATTAGGCTGGTAGCTTTTTCAGACAGAGGACTTGGCTTCCCACCAACTGAGTAAATCCCACCAGCAGTCAGAGATAATGTTAGTTGGTGCTTATTTGATGAACTTTCATGGCAGAGGAAGGGAACAAAAAAAGTAAGGCAGATTAGTTTTCCCACATGACATTTTGCACTGCTTCATGTATCTCCTGAAAACAAATTAATACACACTTACCTGACTTTTCTTCTTAAATTTTCTTGGTCACTATTACACAGAAATCTTGTATGGACACAGCAGGATTTCACACAGGCAATGCAACTGACATACATGTGCTTCCAGCATGGTGCCAGAAACCACAGTGACCAGAGACCCCCAGTGACCAAGAAGGATCAGGTGGCAGACAGACTATTGTCAACTTGGAGACAGCTATTGTTAGCAGAACAATGTGTGCTGGGTCTGTGCACATTTTGTGGACCAACCCAAAAGTGATTGAACAGTGATTACAGTTATGTCATTTGTCTCTCAAAACATGAATTTTTATTTAGGGTATATATATAAACTTTTGAGTTAATTAGCCCTTAGCAAAAAACTAGCATTCTATAGTTTTGTCTAGAATTCTATAGCAATCTATAATATTCTATAGAATTCTATAAAATTCTGTAGGATATACGCTATAGGAAATCAGGGCTTGGTCCAATTACACAAAATCAATTCAATTAAAATTACTTTTTGTTTCAATTACACTTCTACAATTTCCAGATCAATTACAATTGCAATACTAAGTTTTCAATTACAATTACAAATGCATTAATGGGACCTACCAAAAAGTGTATCAAAGGTATGTCGGGTCGACCAGGTCAATCATGAAATATAATTAATTGAAAATTGAATTGAATTAAATTGATAAAAATCATATAAAAACAAATTAAATTGGACTAAATTTAGCCAATAAGTGAGGTACAAAGATAATTTAAAGGCATTGAAAGGGTTAGCACATTGATGACATTGAAGCCACAAATCCTTTGCTTCAACTTCAAGGGACATACTTTTCCCAATCAAAAACCTCTGGTTCATAACAACAGTTGCAAGTTATTAGACAAGACAGGAAATCCACAAGAAAATGCCTTTGTTGCTCTCATAGCAGACAGTGCTAACTGAGCAAGTACTGTGACCCAGACAGCCTCTAGATCCTTTTAGCCAGCTTGCAGCCTGGCCAAAGAACAAATGGGGTATTGAACCTTGCACAGTGTCAGGTGTTAATCTACCCTCTGAGCAAACAGTAGTCTTGGTCAGTTTCCTAATTGTTTCCAGCACTGGGCAACGTTCTATTAACTGACTAGTCTGTATATATTGTGGTTACAATGTTATGATCTTATGAGGTCTCATTCAACTAGCCAGCCTTTTTTAGAACATTATCGCCAAGCCGACCTTTCTATGCTGGCACTGAGAGTGGTCACTGCCAGGGTGCTTGTCGTCCTCAGTGGTTCTTCATTAATTAGCACTGTTAGGTGAATGACACATTGGGATCACAACTTAGGCATTGGGTAGTTTTGTATGGTTTATTATTTTGTAGATTGAAAACAATATGTGTGCCAACTGTTTCTTAATAGTTTTTTAAGATAAAGTTTGTGATGTCAGAAAACAGTGTAATTGATGTAATTGTTTCAATTACATAAAATAATTAATTACAATTACATGATTTATAACGTGCTGATGCTTAAAAGGGCAGAATCCTGAGCTCGTTCACTACATGAAATACACAAGAGTAGTTGTTGGTAAAGATCATTTAATAATTGTACCAACATGAATTAATTATATATCGATTGATGAGGTTTATGTGTGGGATTGTTTGGATAGTTTCTGGGCCTTCCCTCCCTCCCTCCCTCCCTCCCTGCCTCCCTCCCTCCCAGCCTCCCAGCCTCCCTCCCTCCATCCCTCCCTCCCAGCCTCCCTCCCTCCCTCCCTCCCTGCCTCCCTGCCTCCCTCCCTCCCTCCCACCCTCCCTCCCTCTATTACATAATTGTATTTGTAATTGATAAGCGATTTATGTAATTGATTCTGAATTTGAAATTATTCTGTAATTGTAATTGATTATTTTGTGTAATTACAAAATTACTCAAATTACAATTAATTAGTCAATTACATAGTTTTCTGACATTACAAACAAACCTACTTAAAAACAGCTTTCCCACACGGTTCGCATCGATATTGGCCAAAACTATTATGTTTTTCTGCACCCACGTGTGCTAGGTGGAAAAAATGGCTCAAAATCATTCTGCCAACTACTCTTCCAGATATGCGTCATTTCACGTCCAATACATTCTACCACAGAACCTGTAGATATGCCTGGCTTAATGCACTCGGTTCACCTAAAAAGGGTCTCAAATTTAAAATATCACCATTTTCAGGAGACTATGTTTTACTTTAACACAACAAGAAGACTAACAGTGGTCTCACCCCTAATAGAAATGGTGATTATGGAGAAACATGTCGAATTTAGGCTGTTAGTAAAGATACAAGAATATCATGCAGACTGCTGAAAACATTTATGAAATCCCTACACCTAATAATTTGCTATCAACTTCAGAAGTCACTACCCCTGCTTGTCAACACACACACAAAAGCCAATACTGTATGAATTTCTCTTTTACTCAGTGCTTTTATTGACTCACGCTGCCCATGACTGCTTGCACAGATAAACTTCTGGTGCACCTTTTGAGATTGCTCAACATGTATTCTGTTAGAAAAGCATACAATGTCAGCTATTATTCTTTAGTGAAATAAAAAAACAATTATGGTACTCTAAACCTATGTAATATGTATATATATTTCACTTTCAAATATAGACTGAAGAAAAGCCACACTTCTCAACTTGTATCAAATTGAATGCCATTACACAACCGAATTAGTAAGCTTGCTAAGAACAATGGAACAATGCCTGTTGACCAGTCTCAGAGCTCATTGGCTGACATTATATGAAGGGCTAGCCTGACCACAGCTTTCTGACAGCTGTCACAAATTATGATGTTTCCTTGGCTTACCTTGGAGAACATATATGGATTGACAGCTCTGTGATCACTCTTTCATGTTATCTGATCTCGCATTACATATCCCTTTCACGAAAGGATACACAACTGTCAAACTGATCCCACCCCCATAACAAATCTGGTATCCTGGTCATTGATGTTGAGAATTTAAGACTGACAAGATATCTGTGCTTTCCAGTAATGGTTTTGTGACATACATACAATACTTTTCATTGGATTTACTGTGCATTGGGTACAATGAAAGAAAAAAAAAGTAAGTGTTGCGGACGAGTGCCACCTTATTGTAGAATTAAGACTAACGTTGGTGGTTTCAGAAGAGGCCATCCATATCATGAACCATGCGAGGCAGAAATCCCCGAGACACCTACTGGCATTTGGTTGCCACGGTTGAACCAGGATGACTTTTCAAGAGTCGTGCAAGTCACTCCGGCCGGACTTTTAACAGTGCAAGACTCGGAAGGTCGACTGGGAAGTAACAAATTACTTCGTCCGCAACCTGCCCGGTGCTTTGTTCTTACCGACACCTGTCTTGAGACAGACAGAGAAGATGCGCATGCATTTTCCGAGATGCGGCTGCTGAATGTGGAGTAAAATGCTATGATGTGGAATGACTGCATACAGCTGCACGTCGAGCAGAGTGACGAATGTACACCTCATTTCTCTGTACTGAGGAAATGCAAAATAGGCCTTGTATGGCAGCAGTCTCTGCACTGTGTGAATTGCCAATTCCAGTCCGACATGTACAAGCTGTATGATGAAGTCGAAACTTGCAGCCATGGCCAGAAAGCTGCAACGACAAACATTGCACTGCAGATCGGAGTACAGGACTCAACCATTGCCAGCACGAAGATGCGTCACATCCTTGCGTCAACAAGTGTACCTCCCCCAAGTCGCAGTGGTATGCAGAAGGCTGCCAACAAGACTGCTAGCATAACTTCGCAGCATACAATGGATGATTTGAAGCAGAAAAGAGAAAAAATCCATGACAAACATTTTACGTGGTCTTCCAAACAATGCACCTATCAACATCAGCACGGATGTTAGATACAACAGCTCATCACTGAAGAATAGCTATGGAGTAGGCCGAAGCTGTAGTCAGGCATTTGCAACCAGCATTGAGTGGCAGACAGACAGACATGAGATTATTGCGTTTCACTTGGAAAACAAGCTGTGCAAGCGAAATCAAGGATACAACGTCAGCACAGCAACCATTCCAGTTGTCGAACCTATCTCTGAATATCGCCAGGAGGGATGGGGAGAGGTAATGAGGGAGGCTGAGGGAGGGAGGGAGGGAGGTAGAGAGTAATGGAAGGAAGGAGGCAGGGAGGGAGAGAGATGGAGGGAGGGTGGGAGGATGTGATGGATGGATGGAGGGTGGAGGCAGAGAGGGATGAATATATGGAGGCAGGGAGGGAGGAATGGTCGGAGGGAGGGAGGTATGGAGGGATTGAGGGAGAGAGACAGAGGGTGTAAAGTGAGAGAAGTGACAGGGTGGGGGAGAGTGTGTGAGAGAGAGAGAGAGAGATAGAGAGTGGGAGACAGACAGAGAGGGCGAGAGAAACAGAGAGAGGGCAAGAGGGACAGAGGGTGGGAGGGAGGGTGGCACAGTGGGAGGGATAGAGGCAGGGAGTGAGGGGGCAGGGAGCATGGGAGGGAGGGAGATAGAGAGAGAGGGCGGAAGAGAGAGACATACATACAGAGAGGAAGACAGAGAGAGAGGGAGGGAGGGAGGGAGGGAGGGAGGGAGGGAAGGAGATGGTCACATAAATTGGTATTGGTTTTTAGTAGGACTGGGTCCAATTACATAATTGTAATTGTATTTGTCATTGATCAGCAAATGCTGTAATTGTAATTGATTCTGGTTTTGAAATTATTCTGTAATTGTAATTGATTATTTTGTGTAATTAAAAAAATACACACATTACAATTAATTACAGTTTTCTGACATTGTCCAAAAAAACTAGTTAAAACAGCTTTCCCACATATTGTTTTCAATCTATCCAAGCCTATGTTGTGACTCCAATGGTCATACACCAAATAGTACTAATTACTCTGGCATTGTCCAATACTACTACTGTTTGCTCAATGTCCAAGGGTCAATATCCCCTTTTTTCTTTAGCCAGGCTGCAAGGTACCACTGATTCTCCTCTTGGTCATTCTAATTTTCTGCTATCTATGTTTTAGAATAAGTTGTTTAAATTGATTGTTGTGGTCAGGTACAAGGCGTTCGAATTCGGCACATTTCCTACTCCTATCCCTACGATTCAAGCTCTCAAAAATATGTGATGCACCCTTTGTTGTCCAATGTTGTTGAGTTATCATGCTCTTTTTCAAAATGGCATTCTCTGTTCATCAAGGCTTCCAACAAATTCCTAAGTTGGCGTCAAAAATGTACCGAGTTGCTGAGGCCGATCATATCGTAAACTACCTTTGTGCTTGTGTGTTGACATGCTCATTGGCTTTGCCAATCAATATGGTCGAGAAACATCGACTGCTCTTGGAAGAAACACATCGAGGTCTCGAATGAAAGGGGAATCCACTGAGCATAATTATGTTGATCGAGAGAAAAGAGCAGAGGTGCGAGCAGCGAGGATAGATGGACTCACAGTTACCTAATCGTCCAGATTGTGAACCAATTTTAGGCGGATTTTGAGCACTGTGAAATTAACTTTACAAGAGGAGGCTGACACTTAATCTTCATAGGAAGTGAAGAAATATTTAGTAATGCAACCTAATTCATGGAAAAGATCTTTGTACACTGTTTTCTGCAGTCGGTGAATTAGGTCCTGCTAGAAGTTGTACTTCATCAGACTCTTCTCAACTGTGAGGAAACGACCCTTGGGATATGGAAGTTTTTTCATGATCTGTCACTGCTTTACATGAGAATCGATGTGGCTTTCTTTTTATTTAGATTGCGTATTTATTTTAAGATTGAAAACATGCTTTCACATAATAAATTATATAAGCAGGGCAATATCAAGCTGTGTTGCCTCAATAATTGGTGTTTTTTTAATGAGAAACAAAATTCAAATAACACGATTTTACAGGCTATCACAAATAACATCAATAGGACTGCCTTGACGCACAAACTACATAAACATAACATTACTACTCTATATTTTGAATCTACAGAGACATGGAATATAAGTCACTTTCTCCCAGGCGATGTTTAGTCGTAAACTGACCAACTGTCCCTCCCTCCCTCCCTTCCTCGATCCCTCCCTCCCCACTCTCTCCCGACATCCTTACCTCCCTCCTCCTCTCCGTCTCTCTTTCTTGCCCCCTCTCTTTCTCTTTGTCACCCTCTCTCTCTGTGTCTGTCTTTCCTTCACACACACTGTCTCATACTTTCTCTAGACTCACACTCTCCCCGTCTTTCTGTGTTTCTCTCCCACCCTCTCTCCCTCCCCTTGCCTCCCTCCCTCCTTCCTCCCCCTCTTTTCCTTTGTCCCTTCTTCCTCCCTCCCTCACTGGCCGTCTTCTTCTCCCTGTCACTCCATTTCCCACCCTCTGTCGTTCATTTAATCCTGCTCTCTCTTCCTCTTTGTCCCTCTCTTTTTTCTCTCCCTCTCTCCCTGCCTCCCTTCCCCCCTCTGTCCATTCCTGTTGACTCCCTCTGCCTCCCTCTATCCCCTCTCTCTCTTCATCTCTCCGCGTCTCGCCCTATCTCCCCGTCCCTTGCCCTCCCTCCCATTCTCTCTCCCACCCTCTCTCCCTGCATGCCTGCCTGCCTGCCTTCCTGCCTGCCTGCCTGCCTGCCTGCCTGCCTCCTTCCCTCTCTTTCACACTCTCTCTAGACTCGCACTGTCTTCTTGTCTGCCTGTGTCTCTCCCACCCTCTCTTCCTCCCTCCCTTCCTCCCTCCCTCCCTCCTCTCTCTCTCTCTTTGCCGTCCTCTCTCACTTTATCATGATCTCTCTTCCTCCCTCCCTCCTTCCCTCCCTCTCCACTTCCCCTTCCTCCCCCCTCCCTCCCTCCCTCAAAATCAGAATCAATTACAACTAGATTGAAAAAGAGATGGTCTGAAATTAAAATTATAAAAACAAATTTAATAGAAGTGTGTATTGAAATATAACGTTTTTGCACATTGATGATACTGAAGCCACAAAATATGCCCCTCAAGGGGCATATTTTCTTAATCAGAAACCCCTAGTTAATATCCCTAGTTGCAAGTAATTAAAATGATGTACTTCCTTGGCTTGCTCAATTAAACCAGGAAATGGGAAATAAAATGTCTTTGTTGATCTCAAAGGAGACAGTGCAAACTGCTAAGAACTGCCAGAATCTTCTTTTGCAGAAATACTGTGACTCACACCAGTGGTGAGACCACTGTTAGGTTTCTGATTCTGTTCAGGCCTCATGCTTTCAGATGTTGTGATTTGTGCCACCAATTATTCAGAGTTCCACCTCTGCACACAATTCCATGTCTCCGACAATTTCTGCATGATCCCCCATAACAATCCAGTGTTGCTTGTATGACTTGTGGCATCTTCCTAGTGATAATACCTATGTTTCCTGCATAGAGCATGTGCATATCGGTGTAGATCTTCTGACACCGAGTTTTTACATCTTCTGCAAACATCTTCTTGTTTTCAGACCTTATGATGGCAGTGTCTCCGGGAAACATTCTCGAAGAAAATGGTGTTTTCATAATATGGCGAAATTTTGTGTGTTTCACCAAGATGTGTTGTGTCCGATTGTCTCTCTGTCACCACTGTAGGCATGCCATCTTGTATGCCACAAGAGCTTAATGCATCCCCATCTGTTGACACATATTGTATTGCGACATTGTACTTGGCTAAACTTTCGCCCATTTCTCTGCCCATTCGATATTCAGAGATAGGTTCGACAACTGGAATGGTTGCTGTGCTGACGTTGTATCCTTGATTTCGCTTGCACAGCTTGTTTTCCAAGTGAAACGCAATAATCTCATGTCTGTCTGTCTGCCACTCAATGCTGGTTGCAAATGCCTGACTACAGCTTCGGCCTACTCCATAGCTATTCTTCAGTGATGAGCTGTTGTATCTAACATCCGTGCTAATGTTGATAGGTGCAATGTTTGGAAGACCACGTAAAATGTTTGTCATGGATTGTTTCTCTTTTCTGCTTCAAATCACCCATTGTATGCTGCGAAGTTATGCTAGCAGTCTTGTTGGCAGCCTTCTGCATACCACTGCGACTTGGGGGGTACACTTGTTGACGCATGGATGTGACGCATCTTCGTGCTGGCAATGGTTGAGTCCTGAAGTCCGATCTGCAGTGCAATGTTTGTCGTTGCAGCTTTCTGGCCACGGCTGCAAGTTTCGACTTCATCATACAGCTTGTATATGCCGGACTGGAATTGGCAATTCACACAGTGCAGAGACTGCAGCCATACAAGGCCTATTTTGCATTTCCTCAGTGCAGAGAAATGAGGTGTACATTCGTCACTCTGCTCGAGGTGCAGCTGTATGCAGTCATTCCACATCATAGCATTTTACTCCACATTCAGCAGCCGCATCTCGGAAAATGCATGCGCATCTTCTCTGTCTGTCTCCAGACAGGTGTCGGTAAGAACAGGACACCGGGCAGGTTGCGGACGAAGTAATTTGTTACTTCCCAGTCGACCTTCCGAGTCTGGCACTGTTAAAAGTCCGGCCGGAGTGACTTGCACGACTCTTGAAAAGTCGTCCTGGTTCAACCGTGGCAACCAAATGCCAGTAGGTGTCTCAGGGATTTCTGCCTCGCATGGTTCATGATATGGATGGCCTCTTCTGAAACCACCAACGTTAGTCTTAATTCCACAATAAGGCGGCACTCGTCTGCAACACTTACTTTTTATTCTTTCATTGTACCCAATGCACAGTAAATCCAATGAAAACAATTGTATTTATGTCACAAAACCATTACTGGAAAGCACAGATATCTTGTCAGTCTGAAATTCTCAACATCAATGACCAAGACACCAGATTTGTTATGGGGGTGGGATCAGTTTGACAGTTGTGTATCCTTTCGTGAAAGGGATATGTAATGCGAGATCAGATAACATGAAACAGTGATCACAGATCACAGAGCTGTCAATCCATACATGTTCTCCAAGGTAAGCCAAGGAAACATCATAATTTGTGACAGCTGTCAGAAAGCTGTGGTCAGGCTAGCTCTTCATCTAATGTCAGCCAATGAGCTCTGAGACTGGTCAACAGGCATTGTTCCATTGTTCTTAGCAAGCTTACTAATTCGGTTGTGTAATGGCATTCAATTTGATACAAGTTGAGAAGTGTGGCTTTTCTTCAGTCTATATTTGAAAGTGAAATATATATACATTTTACATAGGTTTAGAGTACCATAATTGTTTTTTTTTATTTCACTAAAGAATTATAGCTGACATTGTATGCTTTTCTAACAGAATACATGTTGAGCAATCTCAAAAGGTGCACCAGAAGTTTATCTGTGCAAGCAGTCATGGGCAACGTGAGTCAATAAAAGCACTGAGTAAAAGAGAAATTCATACAGTATTGGCTTTTGTGTGTGTTGACCAGCAGGGGTAGTGACTTCTGAAGTTGATAGCAAATTATTAGGTGTAGGGATTTCATAAATTTGTTCAGGAGTCTGCATGATATTCATGTATCTTTACTAACAGCCTAAATTCGACATGTTTCTCCATAATCACCATTTCTATTAGGGGTGAGACCACTGTTAGACTTCTTGTGTTAAAGTAAAACATAGTCTCCTGAAAATGGTGATATTTTAAATTTGAGACCCTTTTTAGGTGAACCGAGTGCATTAAGCCAGGCATATCTACAGGTTCTGTGGTAGAATGTATTGGAAGTGAAATGACGCATATCTGGAAGAGTAGTTGGCAGAATGATTCTGAGCCATTTTTTCACCTAGCACACGTGGGTGCAAAAAAACGTGATAGTTTTGGCCAATATCGATGCGCACCGTGTATGCATGTGTTTTAAAAGAGCTGGAAGTATGTGATTTTAACGAAATTTCATCAGCATATCAATGATATGATAGCAGTGGCTTTGAATGAATTTCAGATTTTTGTCAGGTACAGTTTTCTTATAATCCGACAAAACGTTAGCCAGAGGGAAATCTAACTGTAGTCTCCCACCAGTACATTCACTTAGCAGTGGTGCCTTGCAGCCTGACTAAAGAAAAAACGGGATATTGATCCTTGGACATTGAGCAAACAGTAGTAGTATTGGACAATGCCAGGATAATTAGTACTATTTGGTATAAGACACATTGGAGTCACAACATAGGTTTGGGCAGATTGAAAACAATATGTGGAAAACCTGTTTTTAAGTAGGTTTGTTTGTAATGTCAGAAAACTATGTAATTGACTAAATAATTGTAATTTGAGTAATTTTGTAATTACACAAAATAATCAATTACCATGACAGAATAATTTCAAAACCAGAATAAATTACAATTACATAATTCGCTTATCAATAACAAATACAATTATGTAATTGGACCCAGCCATGCTTGAAACCAATACAAATTTCATTTGTGTGTGACCGGACTCTTACAACGTTTGTCATCGATGGTGGAGCACTGATCCACTCATTCGCCAACTAGATGAGTGGCTTTGTTTCTGAGGCATATTGTTCTAACTTTTATTTAGTTTGCAGGTTTAATATACAAAACATGCTATGACACAACATATAAGCAGCACAAACTCAAGCAGTACACCATCAAAAATTACATGTTTTTTATGCTTTTCTTTATATGACTTGGATCTTCTGTACCTCTCCTTGATGCCTGACACCACAGCTGTTGAGAAGGTTAATTGCTTGCGCATCTTTGGAGTAAGTTTGCTTCTGCTGTTTCGCAGCAAACGGTTAACATGTCTTGTTGGTGTCGACTTGCCCAGTTGTTGTGATTTAAGGCGCTGTAATCTTTTTCTGTATTTTTCTGCTCTATGGTTTGATTTATCCATTTCTTTCTCCAATTTCTTCATTCTCCTGTACAACTTGCTTCTGTCCTGACGCACTCGTTGACGACCACGTTGCTTCTGTAGTGATTCGTTCTGACGTGTTTGTTGCATCGTGTTTGCTGCATCTGCATTAGCACCACTGTCATCTTGTTCTGGTGATGTTGTTGGGGTGTTTTGCTGAAGTAAACATAGTTGTTGCTGGTGAGCCTTTTTCTTTGCTCGAGAATGCTCAGCTGACTCTCGCCACCTTTGTCTCTGCTGTCTCACATCCGTTTTGCTTACCTCAATTTGTTTCTGTCCCTGATGCCAACGTTGTCTATCCTTTTCTTTAAAATCTTAATATATCTCAGTGTTTTACTTAATCCTGTCCATATACGCTTTCTGGTGTTGCACCTCCGATTTCTTTTTACCAGTTCTTTTCCTCTTGTGTGATCCATTGTTTTATCTCTACAATACATGCAAAACTTTAAATCAATATGTGGTCCTTGCAGATCAATGCATTTTGCTGGTGATAATGCTTTATTAATTGGCATTATTTAGGCTTGTGGAGATGAGAAAGCAACCCACACTCAACTGGTGTCATGGAGTGCCCCTCCAAAACATCCACTTCCAATAAAATGGCCGTGAAATGAATGACATTGGATTGGGTACGCAATAGATGTTATGATGTTTCTGCGTGTAAGAACATATTTAAATGTACGTATGCCCCAATCACTAACAAGAAATTAAATAATTGTACTATTCATTAACTCCATGTCACAACAGTCACTACATGACATGTTCATTTGTTATGGAGTGATTGTCATGGAGTGACACATTCAAGTATTCCACTTCAAAACATGCAGCTAAATGTGTCTGTTATCAGCCATATCACAGAATAGTCAAGTGGTTTAATTACTCTTTTTATGATTGGTAGTATCAGGCAGATAGGTTAACTGGGAAATGGGGAGTGGATGTCACTGAGGTGACAATGAATTAACACATGCATTGGTTTACTAGCACACTATATCGGATAGTTCAAACAGTTTTTATTGCACACAATCTTACCATGTTTCACTGCCAGCAGTATGTGTTTGGGAAAAGGGAGCACCACCAGCCTGCTTCAAGAACACTTAGAAATCCGTTGCAAAGATCAATTGTAGTACAATGTCATGGAGTGACACAAGTCAGTGGGACAATGTTACTTATAGCTGTAACAAGTAAAAGACAAATATATTTGTTTCAACAGTTCTTTTGTTACTAAAGTAAATACATCGATTACTGAAACAGGGCACATTTGAATCAATTCTACATCTTGAAATTATCTAAATAAACATTGACTAAGTTGAGAACTTGTAATGGGACATAGTAACTTTGCGTCATGGAGTGACATTTGACCTTTCAGTCTACATCTGTTGGTATACTAAAAGTGATAAATATTTTAGTATGATATATTCATAACCTTTAAGGAGGGTTATGTCCAAAATATTACTCATAAATATAATATTTCAATGAACAGGACCTCTTGCAATGTGTAGACACAAAGTCACAAAAAATATGGAAACCCTCATCAATAGACGATGCGGTAGCTTTAGATCTGCATCACATTCTGAAGAAAGGACAGGAACCTATGCCAGGACCCTGTTCATTGACTTCAGCTCAGCATTCAACATCATCCTATTCAGGCTGTTCGATAAACTTTCGTTGTTGAATGTACATCCTGCCATGTGTCACTGGGTCCTTAACTTTCTTCTTCACAGGCCTCAATCTACCAGAGTCAATAACTCTCTCTCCAGACCTCTTATCCTGAATACAAGGTTGTGAGCTATCCCCCTTCTTGTTTAATATCTTCACAAATGACTGTGTCTCCGTGGACCAATCGGTCCTTGTGATCAAGTTATCCGATGGCACCACTGTGGAGGGCTGCATTTGGAATGCGGATGAGAAGGCATACAGTGAGGAGATTCAGAGAATGTCTGGCTGATGTGCGGATAACAACCTCAAATTAAATTATTCAAAGACTAAAGAAATGATTGTTGATTTTCGCAAAAAGAAGACTTCTATCCGCCCTCTTTCCATAAATGGCATGGAGGTCGAGCAGCTTGAATATTTTAGATTCCTTGGAACAACGATTTTAAGCGATCTCAGCCGGGGCACAAAAAACACACTGTGCATTACAAAAAGGCACAACAACGCCTGCTCTTCCTAAGGCAGCTCAGGAGATTCGGCATTGCTCAGGAGATTATGATACGGTTGTACCGCGCAAACATTGAAAGTATCCCCACTTTCTCAATTGTAGTGTGGTTTAGCTGCGCCAGTCAGGAGGAGAAACAACGGCTAGAAGTTATCGTGAAGGGCGCATCTAGAATCACTGGACGCGAGTTCCCGTCCATTGGCTCTATTTACCATGCTGGTTGTGCGCGAAAATCCAACAGCATTGTACATGATACCCATCCAGCCAACCATCTCTTTGAACTTCTTCCCTCTGGCAAAAACTATAAAGTATTAAGACAAGGATCACTAGACTTAAAAAGAGTTTTTATCCGCTGGCTGTGTGTCACTTGAACTGCGAGATGCCATGACACTTTCTTCAGTCTGTTTAGATTTTATGTCGCCATGTTAAATTATTTGTTTATTATTTTATTTTTTATTTACTAATTTAACTACATGTATGTGCAAATTTGTTTATCTGTCTGCTTAGTTTTCATATCACCAGCTAATTTATTTATTCATTTATTTATTATATTTAACTACATGTATACTGTTTAGGTATTGTTCAGACTTGATTAATATTATGTTACCAAGTTCACCTTATGTCAATAGATGTACGACTGTCATAAAATGTGTTGGCAGTTGGCCTTGGTTTAAAATTATGCTAGTTTTAGCATAGTTTTATAATGTTTGTGATTGTATATTTTTCATGAGCATGATGGGAGCAAGGAAGACTAGCGTGTATGTATGCTGACGCCACAACACTAAGAATTCCTCTTACACTTTTAAATAATATATAAACAGTCTGGATCTGAATGTGATTTTAAATCTGTCACATACGACGATGGTGGGCCCATAGGCCGAGGCTCCGCCAAGGGACCGAGCGCTTGTATGAATGATGATGACGTGTCTAAAATGTGGTGTTATAATAAGGCGTAATTTATAATAAAAGGATTACAAATTCAACGGATGCCTATTTATCTAAAGAGCTGTATACGAAATATAGGGCGATGTTATAGCAGAACCAAAAGCCTTGTTTTTTTCGAACTGGGCGACCGTCTTGGAATTAGACCCTTGGTATCATTTCCATACGATAGTGCTTATATTCGTGCATTTTATGTGATGAACTATAAAAATAGGTCATGGACATTTTGCAATAGGTCAATCATGTCATGGAATAGGTTATTGCACATGCTGACAGACCCCTATATATCTCTAAAACATACATATAGCTTACAATGATTATAAAATCGGAACGTATTTGCTAAATCAGTCAAACGGACAGCTAACTGCGTAGGTACGCGCGATGAATCAGTCAAATTGGTGAAACTGGCAATTATTCGGCTACCAGACATTTGGAGATTAGACTAGCGACTTCCATGAAACAAACGTTGACCAACGAGTTTCACGAACCAAATTTAGACAAGTGTGTTGCACGAACTAAACACTACACTTAGACCAGCTAGTTGCTCGAACTAAAATTTTAATAGCGAGTGGCACGAACCAAACTTAGACCAACGAGTTTCACGATACAAATTAAAAAAAAACGAGTTGCACTAAAAAAATTTAGACCACCGAGTTGCACGAACTAAATAAATTAGAACAACGAGTTGCACGAATCAAATTTAGACCAGTGAGTTCCATGGACCAAAGTTAGATCAACGATTTGCACTGACAAACTAAACAAGCGAGGTGCCATGAACAAAACTTAGACCAGCGAGTTCCATGAAACAAACTCACGCACCAATTTTAAACTAAGGAGTTGCACTACCAAAACGGTTCTGAACGGATGTGAACGGTTAGAACCTTTTCTAACATGTTCTAATAGCTTCTAGCAGGTTGTTACCGGTTTCTAAAAGCTTCTAACCGGTTAGAACCGATTCTAACATGTTATATTGGGTTCCACCAGGTTCTATCTGGTTCTAACTAGGTTTTTCAGGATCAAAGAGTTATTAACAGGTTTATGACATGTTGTAATCCGTTCTAAACGGTTAGGATCGGTTAGAAAGGATTCTAACATGTTATATTCAGTTATGTCCGCTTGTTTTCTTGTTTTAACCAGTTGTTGAAGGTTTCAAACGTTGTAGCCGGTTCTAACCTGTACTTATTGGTACTTATCGGTTATAACAAGTTCTATCAGGTTCTGTCCTTTCTAGTCGGTTCTTTTATTTGGTTGTTGCCAGTTTCTAGAAGCTTCTAACCATTTAGAACCGATTCTAACATGTTATGTTTTGTTTCTATTCGGTTGTATTTGGTTCTAATCGTTTCTCCAGGATCTAAGAGTTATTAACAGGTATGTGATATGTTGTAATCGGTTCTAAAGTGTTAGAATCAATTAACAAGATTTAACAAGATTTAACAAGATTGCCACCCAGAGAATTAACTCTAGGTGGCAGGTGGACAAGGAAGCCCTTTGGCTTATCGAGAGTCCGACCCTTTTATCTATGTGTATCCCGCCCGTCTGAGGTATGTGTCGATTTTATTTTTAAACATATTCACGCTACTAGCACCCACACAATCAGCAGGTAATCTGTTCCATTCATTTACAGTCCTTTGTGAAAATGAAAACTTTCTTATATCCAATCTACTCTGCTCCTTTGCCAATGTAAGTTCATGTCCTCTAGTCCTTCTATCTTTCTTAACTGAGAAAAAAATATTTCTATCAATATTTTCATAACCCTTCAATATTTTAAACACTTCTATCTGATCTCCTCTCAATCTCCTGGTCTCTAGTGTTGTTAAACCGCATTTTTTTAGGCGTATTTCGTAACTAAGATCCCTCAGTTTTGGTATCATTTTAGTTGCTCTCCTCTGCATTCTTTCTAGCATATCTATGTCCTTCCTGCGATATGGCCTCCACGCTTGAATACAATATTCTAAATGAGGCCTAACTATTGTTTTGTACAGCGGTATTATTAGCTCTTTTTCCTTATACGTTATGTTTCGCCTAATTAATCCAAGGATTTGATTTCCCTTTGAAGCTGCAATTCTGCACTGCTCTGAAACCTTCATATCAGCACTAATGGTTAACCCTAAGTCCTTTTCTTTTACAGTAGTACTTAGTACAGTACCCCCCATTGTATATTCTACTTCTTCGTTCCCATGTCCTGTGTGGAGGCATTTACATTTCCCAAAATTGAACAGCATTTGCCACTTTTCAGACCATTTGATCAACCTGTCAAGATCATCTTGTAAATGCTGTCTATCTCCATCACTTTTAATCCTTCTAAACACTTTTGTATCATCCGCAAATTTCAACACCTTGCTTATTATTTCATCATCCAAATCGTTGATATATATTAAGAATAATATAGGACCTAATACTGATCCCTGTGGTACCCCACTCAATACTGATTTCCAGTTTGAAGCCTCCCCATCAACTACTACACGTTGTCTTCTGTCAATCAACCATTGTTCTATCCAGTTTATTATACCATTTCCTATGCCATGGGCCTTTAGTTTAAGCAGTAATCTTTGATGTGGTACTTTGTCGAAAGCTTTTTGAAAATCTAAGTAGACGATATCTACTGGTGATCCCTCATCTACCCACTTAGTGATGTCTTCCAAAAAACATAACATATTTGTTAAGCATGACCTCGCTTTAAAAAAACCATGTTGAGATGGGTTTATCAAGTTTTGTTTAACAAGAAAATCCACCATGTGATCTTTAATTAGTCTTTCTAATAATTTACAAATCACTGATGTTAAACTCACTGGTCTATAGTTCTCTGACTTGTTTCTCGAACCTTTTTTGAATAACGGTATAATGTTTGCTTCTTTCCATTCTAAAGGAACCACTCCCTCTTCTAATGACAAATTGAAAACTGTTGCAAGCGGTATGCTAATTTGTTCTACAATTTCCAATAGTAGTTTGGGTGGAATACCATCCACTCCAGGTGATTTATTATCCTTCATAGCCCTTATTTTCTTACCTACCATTTCCGGGGTTACAATTAATTGTCCTAAATAGTCTGAATCTGCCCCCTTGAACTTAGCCTCTGGTACTGGCAGTGAACTAATATCTTCCCTGGTAAACACTGAACTAAAGTACTCATTCAGGTCTTCTGCCATTAAGAATCCCTCTGATATTATATTTCCAGCACTATCTTCTAGAGGACCGACTTTATCTTGAACTTTCTGTTTGCTTCGAACATACGCATAAAAACTCTTGCTGTCATGTTTTTATATTACTAGCTAATTGTTGTTCATAGCTTCTCTTTGAATTTCTAATTTCAGCTGTAGCTTGGTTAAGTGCTTCTTTATAACTGTTGTAGTCTTCATCATTTCCAGTACATCTATATGACTTCCACATCATTTGTTTGTACTTAATTTTTCTAATGGCTTCTTTCGATAAGTGTTTCTTTTTGGACCGTTTTCCTTGTTTTTTGAAGGGTACAAATTTATCGACTATGCACTTAATTTCACTCTTTAATACATTCCAGCATTCTGTTGCCGTCTTATTTTTCAGTGTGTTATTCCAGTCTATCTTTGCTAAATATTTCCTCATGTCCTTATACCTTCCTTTGTGGAAATTTCTCCTATACTGCTTTTTACTATTCCTTTCTGATTTTACTTTGATGGTAAAATGTATCTGGTTGTGATCGCTACTCCCCAGTGGCTCACATATCTTGACATTGTCAACTAATTCATTCTGTGAGGACAAAACTATGTCTAACACATTCTCACCCCTGGTTGGTTCTAGCACATGTTGAGAAAGGAATGTATCTTGAACTAAAACTAAAAACTTGTGGTCCTCACTCCCCATACTCTGTAGAGATTTCCATTGTATATGCCCGTGGTTAAAATCCCCCATAATAATACAGTCCCGTTTGCTTACTTCCCTTATAGCGTTTTGTATTTTTTCATTCTCTTCTATGCTTATGTTTGGACTTCGATAAACTAACCCAACTGTTAACGTTGAGTTTCCTGTAACTATGTTACACCAAACAGCTTCTTCGCAATCTGCTTCTCTTTCTAATTTTATTTCATAAGCCTGGATAGATTCTTTAATATATAAAATAACTCCACCTCCCTTTCTTCCTATTCTATCTTTTCTAAACATTACATATCCTGTCAGTCCCAATTCAGCATCTGATATATCGGTGGTGGTCCAGGATTCGGTTATACCTATTATATGAGGGTCAATATCTTCTACCATAATGTTTAGTTCATTTCTTTTGTTTACTATACTCCTTGCATTTAAACAAACACATTTATATCCAGCTTCAGAAGAGTTTTCCACACTGTTATTTGCTGATTTATTTGTGCTGTCTTTATCTATGCCTCCATTTTCAGGCTTTTCTGTGAGTCCCCCCTGCGAATCTAGTTTAAATAGATACAACCTGTCCCACTGTCAACAGATCGCAGCAGGTTCTCTGAGAAAACTGCTGCCCCCTTTCCACTAAGATGGAGGCCATCTCTCATGTACATATCTTCCCATCTCTCATGTACATATCTTCCCTCCCAACAATTTCCCAATTAGAAAGAATTATAACATGTAATATCCGGCTCTGTCCGCTTTTTTCTCTTTTTAACCAGTGCTTGAAGGTTTCAAAAGTTGTAACCGGTTCTAGCCTTTTCCTGTGGGTACTAACCAGTTCTAAAATGTTCTATCCTTTTCTAGTCGGTTTTTCTATTATGTTTTATCCGGTTTTTACAGTTTCTTACATGTACAAACCGGTTCTAAATTGTATCAAACTGGTTCTATACCCGGATCTAATCGGATCTAACATGTTCCAACAGGTTCTAATCGGTTCTAGCAGGTTCTAACATGTTCTACGGGGTTCTGTCCAGTCTAATGTTGTATCCAGTTCTTACTGGTTTTTACGGTTTAAACCGGATGTAACCGGTTGAACCAGGTAATAATAGAATCTAAAACGTTCTACCAGGTTGTGGGTGGTTTTAATAGGTACTAGACGATTATAATAGAAGGTTCTAAGTAGTTGAGAAACAATCTATCCGGTTAGAATCAGTTCTAATATGTTCTAACTTGGTTTTGAACTTTTCTTAGAGGTTCTAAGAGTCTGAAACAGGTTCTGAACGGATGTGAACGGTTATACCATTCTCTTACATGTTATAATAGCTTCTAGCAGTTTGTTACCAGTTTCTAGAAGCTTCTAACTGTTTAAAACCGATTCTAACATGTTTTATCGGGTTCTAGTCGGTTTTATCCGGTTCTAACTGGTGTTTTTTTTACAGGATTTAAGAGTTATTAACAGGTATGTGACATGTTATATCCGGTTCTGTCAGCTTCTGTTCTTGTTTCAGCGAGTTCTTGAAGGTTTCAAAGGTTGTAACCAGTTCTAGCCTGTTCCTATGGGTACTAACCAGTACTAACCTTTTTAACAGGTTGTAATGCTACACGCTTTGAGAGCTGCAACAGAGCATCCTGGGTTACTAGAATATTTCCCATGGTTTCATTCCATTGGCAGAATAGGTCTCTCCTTGCCTCGTCAATGCAGTCAAGACTGCTACTCTTGTCATAGAGGACAATGGTAGAGCGCTCCAGGAGTTGGAAGTGTTGCGATTTCCAAGATATATGGCTGTGTGGATTCAGTGCCATGCAGTTTAATGTCTTGAGTACTACTGAGTATGCATTCAAAGTTTCCCATGCCAGTTTCTTTTCCTTGCCAAAGAATGCAGATGTCATGTCGCAGTATGTAAGCAGTCGGCCAATGGAACACTGCACGGAAAGGACATGGATTTGTCTTTTCTTAAAGCATGGCAGATGACAATGAAGATTACTCATATGTTTGCAGCTGAATAAAGAGTTACAAACTCATAAAACGTACTGATCAGAAGCCCAAAGACATTCGAGTCCATAGTGCATATCAAACTTGTCGTTTCTCTCTTTTTTCCATGCATTCTGCACATGGACCAGCATTTGCGTGTCTGCTTCCACGTGGTCACACTGCACATGTCACAGTTGCATCTACTGAAGACCACTGACATGCCTGACGGGGCAAACACTTCCTTCCCATCTGGGCAATGGAGATTTCCAACCTTGATTGTCTGGAATTCAAAGAGCACCTGTTTGTTGGTATAGCCGCGAAGGAAGTATTTCCCATTCCTTGGCACTATATGGCTCCCAGCTACTTTCCTAAGAGTCCCTTTACCAGTCCACGCTTCTCTCTCGTGGACTGTTTGATGCTGGTAACGAGGAACGTATCCCATATGATGTCAACCCTTTTGGAGTTTGCTAAGTGCTTGATGATGTGAGGAGCAAAGGCAGCATTAACACACTCATCAAATCAAATTTATTGTAACTCATTACAATACATACAAATACAAATAAAAAATTAAGACAAATCATATATATAATAACATAAAACGAGAACAAGGGAAGAACATTATATAATGTTATGCTCCCTTGTTGGTCAAATATGTGACAAAAGGTTACTCCATGACTCCTATCAAAAACCGAAATATAATTCTCCAAGGATGTAGACAAATAAACTTGGTGGTTTCTCGGTCTCTCATTGGAAAAATAAGTAATATGGCATATGTAGCAGTTCAGTGTTCAACGGGCTGAGAAATAATGGGGCCACCCAAAAATGTGTAACATAGTTCGATGAAAATGTGAAATCATATTTATCAGGGACGCAACAAAAAGTGGTGCTTTTTGTCTAGTATGTTCCATATCACGTGGGAACATTTAGTAAATATCATATATTGGTTCTACGGGTGGGGTAAAAAAGTTGACCCACCCAAGCAATTTGCTGACTTTAATCAAAAAGTGAAATCTTATTGTTCAAGGATGGTGTGAAAAAAAGTGCATTATCCGGTCTGTTTCATATCCCATGGGAACAATTAGTTAAATAACTAAATTTAATTGTTTCTATCGGGAATGAAAAAAATGGACCCACCAAAAAATATGCTGACTCCGATCAAAAAGTGAAATCTTATTGTCCATGGAAGCTGTGGAAAAATGTAGTGCTTTTATCCGGTCTGTTTCATATCCCATGGGAACATTAAATTTTAGTAAAATATATTGGTTCTATGGGTGGGGTGAAAACATTGACCACCCAAACAATTTGTTGACTTAGATCAAAAAGTGAAATCTTCTGTTCAAGGAAGCTGTGGAAATTTTTTTGCTTTTATCCAATTTGTTCTCCATCAAGCTGCAAAGCGACCTGACTAATGTAAAGGCGAAGAGCAGAGGGGTAAGACCACATTTAACTTTTACATAGGCGGCCATTATAACGTTTAATTCATTTCCTGCTAAATTTGACATAAAATTTTCTTGAAAATTTCACAGCATATTTAACCTCCATTGACACAATTGCTGTGGAAAACTCGTAAAATTCTCATACCTCAGTTTTCAGAAAAATTCACTCAAACCTGACACCCCTCAATTTCGCCCCAATCTGGTGACGGATTTTGAAATATTGGTGCGTTCTGTAAAATAGCCACTGTGCGAATACGCGAGCGACTAGCGTATGTTTATTGCTACCTCATGAATGATATAATGCAGTAGTACATTCGTTATTCACTGGACTGACAAATGTCATGCCAAAGTGCTCGAAAAAAATTCACACATGACACCAAAACGGTATTTTCAAGGGCACTCTTTCGGTCGGTAATGGCATCCTTAATGTGGTCTTACCCCAGAGATTGTGTGCGACGCTGTTAAACAATGTAAATCGGTAAACTGGTCCGCCTTATCAAACATTATCCGCCTTTTCTTAGTCCGCCATCTAGGGGCGTTAGGGTGTCCCAATTTCCCAAGATTCTGTGGGCTGTGGTCTTTTAATATGGCGGAGCTATGTTGACGTTTTCGAAATACGAAGGTAAATCAAACAAGCTAACCTGCTATATATTTAATATGTTGCGAATACAGTAACAATATGTTGAACTTAGCGATTATATATTAGTGTACGAGCTGTATAAAAGGATTGCCTTTATGTTGCGGAAATTGTCGCCTTAACTTAAGTTAACTTGAGCCGAGGCGGAGAGACTTGAGTTGACCGTCTGAATTCCGTCTGAACATGTTCCTTTCCAAAGGGCAAAAGGCATCCTAAACTTCTGGTCCTAGTTAGTTATGCAGACGGCAGGAAACCCATTCACTGTTGACAGTGTTGTACTTCATCGTTTTCGGTTGCAGTAAATTATTAACATGGAAAGTGTAGCCATTTCAGGTTTCTAACGGACAAGACTTATTTTCGAAATTGACAAGGACCGAGGCGAGTGCGATCCCGATACGATAGACTGAGTGGTTTTGCACATCTTGGCTCTCAACATTGGGGACTATCTATCCCTCGAGACTCGGAGAACACGTTAATGTCGGTCGTGTTTCAATCAACCATTGTCATTGAGGACAAGCACCTTGGCAGTGACCATACCGTGAATCCTGACCAGGCTCGGTGTCAGCCATACTTGATACAAGTTTCACAAAGCCAAAACCTAAGGTCGGTTTGGCGATAATCATAATGTTCTGAAAAATGCTGATTAACCTGAGTCTCAGGACTTGAATAAGACCATAAGTGTAACCACAAACACCATTTTAGTGAAATGCACTCCAAATCCCTGCAGCAGTCGCACACATTTATTATCGCTATATTATGGTATATAGGTGCACCTAGTTTTTCGCATACACTAACTTTTTGTACTTCAATTTCCTAACAATGGATATTGTGCTTATTTTAAACTTAAAAGATAATTGAATTCTGCATTCAGACGGTTCTAAATATACTAATCAACTTTAAATTAATTGTGCAAAACATAATATGCTGTATCTGGGCAGGTTTGCATAGAATGCTACATGTATGGGTCTGCAAACTCTTTGTCGGTTGATATTTTCAGCTGCACTCAGGGCATTGTGTATCAAATCGATCAAGAATTTACATGTCCATTTTTCAATTTTATTGGTTTATGTCAACGTTCCGCAAACCCTGGCCAACTGGCACAATTTGACCCTCAGGCGGTTTGCAGAGCTCTGGCCTGCAAGACCAGCTCTGAATTGGAAATTGTTAAAGGAACTAAAAACAAGGCACCAGCTAAATTCCACTTTCCATGTGCACACAAAGTATAGCATTGTATGTAACATTTGGCAACATGAACAAAATACAGAATTATGCATTGATAGTTTAAATCAGATTTTAAACCCATCTGTTTCGCAATTCCTGCGGAAAGTTTATATTTAATGGGCTAGGTAATCACGTGGTATTATGACGTCAGAATTGTCTGATTAAAGTGAAAAGTGTTCCCTTTGCTATATACTGTACAATGGTATATCTTAATTATATACGTGAAGACAAACACTGGTTTGTCTGGATAAATTAAAAAAATACAAGATCAGCAGAAATTGTACGTGTATTCCCAGTAATATAATATTATTATATTACTTCGCCATCAAAACCTAGTAAATCAAAGAAAAACTCAAAATTACACAGGAATACTTCATTCATGGTGTACAGATTACTGTGAATCTTATCAAAGTGTCTACCTTGATAATTTTTTATAATTTATAAAATGATCATCATTGTAACTCTCTGTATCCGGAGCTACATACTTTGTGTAATGCCCCCAAAACAAGGCTTTGAACACACCAAGGGGACTACTTTTAACATGTGATCTGTGCATGTATGTGTACCTTGTGTACAGACACCTTTAATGTAAATTTTATCGATAGCCCTTTTTACAAAATTGAAGTTGACGTTTGAACAGTTGTGTACGGGTATGTCTTCTGGTTTCAAGTGTTATGATGCAATTTGAAAAAAAATGCAGGACTGGTGAACGTTAACAACAGAACAGTAAAACTGAACACTGAATCATGTCTGGTAGCGGAAGGATATGTCTACACTCTTTGCTCTGCTTTATGGTTTCATTCACTCACAACAAGCAGTTTTGAAGTCGTTTCCGCTTACCAATCTGTGTTACGCGAGTGATCCTGACGCCAATCCGAACATCTTGGTTACACTTGAAGGTAAGATATTGTCAAGTTAGGTATATAAAATGATCTTTAAGAACATGTGACTGCTTTGTATGCCCTGTATGCACGTTTTTTGTATGATATTTTTTTTTGAACTGGGGTCGGCATCAAGCACATGTACTTTGATATTGGTGGACTAATTTTCTGGCTTTGCTTCAGCTTGGCAAACTTTTGATCTAAAAGAGCTTTCTTGTTCAATTCGGGTAAATTTATGGATGCTAAGCATTTTAAAATGAAAGCTGTGTATATCATAAGTGTAACAGTGTACACGATAAATAAGATTTGCATAAGATTTTCTTTTTGACGGCGAAATTGCCTTGCCGATAACTTTCGTAATACTGAAACAAAACCTTTCTGTAGTTTTGCATCTTGTTTACGAAGGTGATACGCATTTTTATGAAACTTAGTTTTACGTGACAAAATCATTGTTAAAATCATAACTAGCATTCATTTGTATTATTTATAGAGACTTACTGAAGTCTGTATATTATGTGTGGATATATTAGCTATTTACTTAGGAATCAGTTGTGTGATCACATCGTAATCCAGAGACGGAAGTTTTCATATCTCTTACAGTTATAATGATGATGTGAATGTCAAAAACATAATGTCAGGCTTAACATTTGTGATAAAAATCATCACTTGCACCATAGTTTTTGGTGAAGAGTCGTTCATCCTCTTTTTTTTAAATATTGTTTCCTGTCTGAGGAAACCTATGAATATTTTGGTATCCAGTTTATAATGATGAAGTGAAGTTTAAAAAACCCATACAGGTAATAAACTCATCATTAGAGTTGCTAAGGTTACTCTGTTGTGTTCTATACACCCTTTTATGGTTACTGTTGGCGACAAAAATTAAGGAAAAAAGGTTTAGTTAAGGAATTGGTGTCAGGATAATATTCGCAACATTGAGACAACATTAACACAAATTGTGGACAAGGATATCAATAAATGTATGCAGCCAACATTTTTTCACAAGAATCTTTCCCTTCCATGTAATAATAAGCACAACATAAATATATTAAATAATCAAACATCTGTTCAATTGATTGTATATTTTCTTTAAATCTTTTCAGTTCTTCTCGGCCTTTGCCCAAGAATCGTGTCCACCTGTCAGAGCAGTAGGATTGCTTCAAAGCACCAGTTTCCAGAAGCAGCTGATCCACCACCTCTTCAACAGAAAGAAAGAAAAAAGGAAGTCAACAGCTTAAGCTACCAGACACTGGAAAGATCGGATGAAACAGAACAATCCTGAAGAAGATGCACAGTACCAAGCAAAATGCAGACAGTCATGCCGGGCCTATCGTCAAAATCCACCAGAAGAGATGAAGGCCAGGCATAGGGAGCAGTCCAGGATGTGGATACAAGCAATGCGGAGCAGGAATAGTGAATAGCAAATAGGAAAGCCAAGGCTGACAAGGACTGCCCAGGAAGAACAGAGGGCTAAATGGTGCAAACAAAAAAGAAGACAGCAAGAGAAAATTACAGCACAAAAGCGACGGAGGATAAATGAGCAATGAAGGCAGCGCTATTGAGAGGAAAGTGGCATCTCAGGTGAAAATTGAGAAGTCAGTATCTTCTCACCAAGAGCCATCTGAGCCCAATCCATCCCCAATTAGATATCCTGCAGCAAGAAGACAGGCCCTGGCATGAGCACGAGCAGCTATGCCATTCAGCCAAAGAAAATTTGTTCAGACTGTGACAGACCTGATGAATAAGGCTTCTCCCAGAAAAAAGTTCTTTTCAGTCAACTGAGGACATCGACAGGTAACAAAAATGAAGAAGTAAGAAGGATTGGTGAAGAAGTGATAACAAAACTGAATCGACTGTGTACAAAACGATCAGCTGCTGAACGCCACACACGTCATGTTCTCCTTTCAGTCTGCAGAACAAGTGCCTCCGTCAGAAGGTGCACATCTGATCTTTGCATCAGCTGAAGGACAGCAACCAAAATAACAAACTTCAGCACAACAGAAGAAGAGTTCTCTACAAAAATAAAAACAGGAGAGGAAAATGGAGGCCCAAGCCACAGCCTTTCTAGAAATGGCATCAACACCACTGCCAGACAGAAAGCTTGTGTAGTCCTGTGCCTTGATGTCGGTCCTCAGCCTACCGCTCACACTCCGCCTGTCACTTCAAGTGAACCTGCCACTACCTATTAGTCTGCGGCTACTCTTTAGCCTGTCGCTCCCGCTATGCCTGGAGAATATGTGAAAATCCAACTTCACGGTCCCAGAGAAACATTAGTTTTTATACCAGAGTGTTGGACATTGACAGAGAAGAACAGGATATGGGGGTGCATGTTTTGTAAGTGTTTTCTTTATAAATTTAAAAACAAGAAACTGTTAACCATCCTTTTCTTTGCTTTGTCAATATTTTATGGATAATTATTGAGAAAACAAATAGTTTGCACTTGTTTGAATGTGTACGGGCATTTGTACTATTTGTTTCTGTATTTTGTTTTCCATGTTACAATGGTGATCAAAAATCAAGATTATTTCATATTCTTAAGATTTGTTTGCTTTCTCAAATGTGTTGTGGGCTATAATAATTAATTTTAATACAAAAACGGAACATTCATTCCAATTTCAACACAAATAAATAAATGACAAAGTTGTCGACATCAATCTTATATTGCCGTTGTTAGCAAACTCTCAAATAATCACAAGCAATTCACATCTGTATTTCTATCAGGATGTGTCACAAGACATAGAATCAATACAACAAAGTGTAAAATTGTACCCAGGTGTGAATAAATAAAATGTTTCTCGTGTATTTTTGGTTTCCGTGTTATGCGAGTGATAATCCCAGCTCCATTACGAAATACCCCCCTCGCACTGTATGAATGAAAGTAGTTACCTTTTTTCATGGTAAAGGAACAGACACATGTTCAGCTGTGTATTTACAATAAGAAATGGAAGATATTTGATTTTGGATGACCCATATCACACAAAAGTACCCAGTTTCAGAGAATGACCCACATACGCATGCTCGATTATAAATAGATTGATGTTATGTTTATTTATATTTTAATTATTTATTTTAAATATCAGGTTTGCTGTTTGAAGGTATGGGTCGCCATGTAAATCCAGCGACTGGAATTTGGGTCTCAGCAAAAAAGTTAACTGCTGTCTTAGATGTGAGGGGTTGATCCAGAGAGGGTAGTCTAGGGGGGGCATATTGAAAGATTGTGTAACTAATATAGTTCTTACTATACCACTGGAGTGATTTGAGATGATGGTGCATCTAAAATGCTATTACTCCTAAGGTGTTGCAATGTGCATGATAACACTTATGGTGATTATTACCAAATATATATGCTTTAAACATAAAAATTTACAAAATCTTATATGTGAATTTTGCAAGGATAAGTCAAAGGTCAAACTTATTTTTTTAATGTTAAAATTATGATAGACAATTGTAAGAGTTTAAAAATGACACCAACATCACATATACATAGGTCACCTATGAGAGTAGTTGTGACACCTGGAAAGTTGTCTGGTAGTCAAAGTCTGGTCAAATTTTGATGATCTCTATTTCTGAAATGGAAGGTCAGATTGATGTAAAATTTGGTTGGTAACATAATAATAACAATAAACTTCTACAAGTGCTTATATCCTCAGGAATCTGAGAGTTCTCAAGAGGTGCAACACACAAGAATCATTAGGCAAAATCATGAACAGGGATGAGCAAGAGTCATCATTAGAGCAAGGACTGCTGAAAGTTAGGGTGGGAATGCAATTTCAAATAAATAAGTCTTGATTTTTTTTCGAAAGATAGCTGTAGTTTCAGATGATAGAGATAGAGAGTTGATTCCAGATTTTTGGCGCAGGTACAGAGAAAGCATGTTTGCCAATGAATCCAGGAATTGTAGGGTCAAACCTAAAAGTCGATAATAATAAGCCAATTTTTTAACCACAGATCCCTGGAAGTGTCTGAAATAAAGTACTAAAATTCCCCAGGAATCCTTGAGCTAACCGCAGAATTCAAGATGGCGTCCCAAATGATAGTACCGCCTGGCATATATCCTAATTTGTTTGTTCATTATGCATCTAATAACATTGACTGAGTCAATTTTATTCTCATGAAGAATCATTGCATGTCATGGATACCACTCATGTTTCTAATATGGCAGTGTATCAAAGATTCAGAGATTTTACCTCCTCCAGAAACCAAATCCAACAGAGACATATTTCTATTAAAGAAGATGTAGATCTCTACGAGATAGATGGTGCATGTGTGTATGCATGATCTGCACCCTTCCCATACTTATGTCAATACAGTAGGGCTTGCAAAGTTGATGCAAGATGGAATGACTGCATCTGCAAAGGCATTTGCATTAGACTGGTGACTCATGTCTAGGATTGTCTCGTCCAAGGACCAGTGGTTAACAGCTTGGATTGGATGGAATGCTGTGATTTTTTAAACCAATTTTCTGGTGATAGCTTTTTACTCTTTACACCACGCCACTAAGCTCTGTTATACAAAGACATAACTTGGATCATCATCTTTATGCTGATGATACTCAGATCTACATTTCGTTGGCTACCCCAGATACAAATCGCTCCCTTAACCAACTTAGTGATTGCCTTCAAGACTTCTTCCACTGGATGACTGACAGCAAGTTGAAATTAAATGCAAATAAAACTGAATTGATATTTATTGGTACGCTAATGCAGTGTAGTAAACTGGATGGTTTTTTCCCATCACATATTTTGAATGAGTATATCATGCCAGCAACCTCGGTGCGGAATCTAGGAGTGATCTTTGATAGTAACTTCAATTTCCGACAACACATCTCAAACATTTTGCTGCTGTTTTGATCATATTCGTGATATTCGCCGGTATGTGACATTTTCTGTTGCTAAAACTATTGCAACAGCGCTTGTTAGCAGCAAGCTTGACTATTGCAATTCCCTACTTTATAATATCGCTAGCAAGGATATCACAAAACTTCAGCGTGTCCAAAATTGTCTAACAAGAGTAGTTACAAGATCTCCTCGTTTTTGTCGCTCTGTACCACTTTTGAAGTCTGCATTGGCTTCCTGTACGGTATCGTATACTATTTAAGATCTGTACCATTACATACCAGGCACTGTCCAGTAAGCAACCATCTTATTTGCATTCATTGCTTACTCCTGTAAGAAAACCTATCCAGCTTCGATCATCTACCGGTAGTTCTGACCTACTTTTTGTTCCTAGAGTCAACACTAACATTGGAACTAGGGCTTTTTCTGTTGCTGCACCAACTCTTTGGGATATGCTCCCTCTTAGTGTTAGATCAGTTGAAAATATTAAAACATTTTGTTGTCATTTAAAAACTTATCTTTACAACCTTGCTTATCCACCGTAGCTCCCTAGCGTCTTGACCCATCTGTTGACAACTGGAATACTACTTATGGATTTTGAGATTGACCAATCCTTTTGTTTTGATGCACTTCTGAGCTTAGTTTCCAAGGATTTAGGCGCAATAGAAGTTAACTTATAATTATTATTATAGGAATGTTGACGACAGTATATATCTAAAATCGTCGCACCTGAAAACTCCTCAGGACTGCTCAAAGTGCTTTGCACTTTACTCCCTGGTAGACCTGTTCAATCGAACATCATCTTGACTTCGCTGGGAAGCATCCTGCCATGCTGCAATTGATGCTCAAAGACTATTCGTACACAAATATGCACCACTGTCTATAGCCAGGTACTCATTCATGCAGCTGATTGAACTGGAGCAACATAGAGTAAACATTCAACAAACTTGCCCAAGGTTCGACACTGCAGCCACGCCTGGGGTCAATTACATCACAATGTAATCTATTACTGTTACTGTTACTTAGTTCCCTTCCTATTACTTTTACATGCTGAATATTTTAAGTATATTACAATTACTATTACATTTAAAACAATTACTATTATATTTTTCACCAAAATTATATAGTATAATACATATATGCACAAATATGTACATTTCATAAAACATAAAGTTTCTATTATATTTAGTATTATCTTCTAACTACAATGTTGATGGATAGAACATATTTTTCAATTTATATTTCAGTACTATATAGGAATGAAAGACGGAAGCAATGTCGCTATCACTTAACTTGTTGAATTATAATCAATGTAATTAAACCACACCAAGTACAAATACATCAGGATGTTTTTCACATCGCTGTTGTTTAGGACTAGTAGTGTGCAAACAGTCACTAAACCCATATAGGCTTGTTTGAAAAGGATAGTTGGCATGAGAACCAATTTCAAAAAACTACTGAATCCATTTAGTCATGCAGCTGTCACACTGTCTCAAAGTCTGCTAGTGCTATGTAAACTCTCATAACCCCCAGGGTGAAACTGACTGGGGGCCATGATTCACAGAGGAACAATCAATAAACCTTGAATATTCTTTTCCTTGTAAATAATTAAATAACCAGACTGCAGGTAAGCTCAACTCAATTGAAGTTTGAAATGTCCAATAGTAATATAAAAGTAATAGGTCAGTTACTATTACATTGATTACTATTACATTATGTATTTATTCAACCTATTACTAGTATGTAAATATTTGTAATCTTGCCTATTACATATTACTATTTCCCCAGGCCTGACTGCAGTACAGGATTCGAACCCGGGTTCTTTCGGTCGAGAGTCCAAAGCTCTAAGTCTATTACTAATGGAAGGACTGTTTTAATGATTATTTCATGGCATACGTTTTATAATTTTTTGTTTTAATTTAATACAATTCTAAATAGTTACAAGTACATGCATGTAAAGCGCCTGAGAGCAATCTGACTGATTGGGCGCTATATAAATAAATGGTATTATTATTATTAGCCACCAGCATCATGGGAATTGGGAACATTGCTATTATGCATGCCATTTTAACAATTGAATAATGTACATTATGCAACTACGTCATGTATAATATAGTACTAGTGTTTGTTTTATTAATAGATACAATTATTTGTCTTATGAACTAGTCAGCTGAAACTTTTATGATTTTAGCACAGTGGTTCCCAATTTTTTTCTCCCCAGATATCCTCTGAGTCCTGAGACAATCATCGGGATATCCCCTATGTTTGAATATAAGATATGGAATTATAGACAAAGCAACATTCTTCACTCTATTCAATGATAACAAGTAATTTTTTGTATTAACAAAAATAAACAAAACCACCTTAAATTGAATAAGACTAACAAACCACCTCAAATATTGAGGTGGTTTATTTGAAGAGTAAGGTAGCCTTGTCAAAACCACAGTCTCAATTTGGGGAACAGTTTTGGATAGATATACTCAAAGATCCTCACTGACAATTTGACACAATGTCCAGCCTGAAATTTGATCATTATGTATTGAACAACACCAGTAATCCTTGTTCACAGAGACAGGTGAATGACGACACCAGCAATGATCACACAGATATATCAGCCAGATTAATTTGAAAATTTGGTCAGAGGAAGAGATCCAGAATGCAACATGAGTGGTGGAGTCAATTACGAACACTTGATAGTCCGCCAAACCTATGTGTGGTCTGGTGTAAACTACACCTCAACACTGATAGAGTTTTGGAGCAATTTCACATTGGGTGCACTCAGAAGGAAAGATATCTGGAATTCCTTCCACATTGAAGAGAGGAGTGTACACAGTTGCCCCTTATCTCTTTCTAGTTTCTTCATCATCAAGTGCTGTGCTGAGAAGGCATAATGAAGTTTCCATCCTCCATCCCACGGCCTCAGCATCATGTTAAATGCTTGTACTTTGTCCATGAAATCAATTGCCATAATGAACTTGTCTTGGAATTATTTGTTCAGTGATTTAAAGTGGGACCAGAAGTCATTTCCTCGATTAATTTTTGAGATTTCTCCTTACAGACACGATAAAAGAACTCAGCAATGTCCTCTTAGCAACTCCACTCTACATATCTGGTTCCCCCATGACAGTCAACAAACCTTCATGTGGAAAAACAGTGCCTTTCAGTCCACTGTGAACTCTAAGGATAAGAGGCAATAGAGCTGGGTATCGAAGGAGCTGAACTTAATGTAATCTACTATAAACTGCTCTTAGCTATGGTGGGAGTTTCTTAGATGCAGGAGGGTATTGGTGCATCATGCAGTGAAGCAACTTAGAAATGGGATTGACCCCTTTCATTCGGGTCTGAAATACTGAATGACTGCCAAACAAGACCTGAATGACTGCGAAGCATGGTTGGCGCACCGTTGGCTGTATTAGCAGACACGTCCTGTGAAAGTCTGGCCTCAAACCACATGCTGGTATACACCACTGATGATTGCAAGTGTCACAAGCATGGCCCCTCACCTGTACCATAGCCACAGGGAAATTACCATTATAGGCGGGGATCCGGTAGTTTGGAAAGCTACTCGTTGAGCTAACTTTACAAGTTATCAAAATGCCAGAAACAAATCAATAAACATAACATGAAAGTAGTGTACAGCGGAATACACACGTAAAATGGTTAGTACGGGTGGTAAGTTGTATTAACAATGTACATGTACTAACATATACTTGTTTTGAATAGTTTTTCAAGCTAGCTGGATCCTCATTTGTACTATGGTAATTTCCCTACAATTATTGGCAAGGAGAGAGTTTATATTATCCACAGTAAGCCCCATGGGATATTTTGAGGAGCCTATCATTATTATCCATTCACACAAGTGAAATAAAATAGTCAGTTATTTTTATAATACAAAATCGAGCCATGACTACTACTCCATCTGGATATCTGCAGTTGTTAAACACACAACTAGATGCCCAACAGACAACACCATATTGTCAGCATTGAAGCCAATTGGCATTTGCTGCTAAGCCACTAAAAATTTTACTTCAGATCTTACCACAACATAACTGGGGTCTTGTTTCATCATACTGTTTCCATGATATTGTTTCCAGGTTTGCTGGTCACTACCTAAACATCCAGTGATCCAGATGCCAAGTGCATGGCTTTGCAGCTTCACTATATTATATATATATATAATTATATATATATAGCAGTAGTACTTAGCCCCCCTCTTGAGCAGCCACCCCTTCTGCAAAAGCACTTTCGCCACGTAAGAGGGGTAGCCACTCTACAGGGGGACACTTAGTCAGTCTCCTACCTTCAAGACAGTACATCATACACAATGTATGTATAGATATGCAAACTCTGTTGAACATACGTAAATCATTTTAACGTAAAGTGGCCAACATCTCATATGCATCCAGCCAGACCATGTAGCTCGCATTATGGGAAATCATGTTGCCAAAACAACCAGGGCCGTAACTAGCCAAAAACAACTGGGGGCAGTAAAAAAATTACATAAAAATTCATGTGGAAGTTCTCTCCCAGAAAATTTAGAAAATGTACCCCCTCTTGGTGCAATCTTGCATTTTTCTGGAGAATTTTCTGTTTCAGTGTTCGTCTCATGCTTCGTGAGAACGAAAAAAATACATGAAAAGAAATAAATAATATCAAATGACAAACTTCCTCTTCCAGTGATTCGTCAATTGGGTGTGTTTACACAAAAACATCTTTGGGGAGGGAAGGTAGTTTGATTTGCTATATGGACACATACCATTCCGAGACCATTGAGCCATGTTTCTGTCATTGTTGACCAACTCCACCACTTGAGGTGTTGCAAGGCAGAAACGGACCTCGCAGGCAACGCTTCCGAGTAGTGTGGTGAGGAAGATGTTTATGATCTTTCTGATGATGGAAAATGTTTGACCACACGCCAAAATCACTTCATGTGAAGACGACAGTCGTGGAACTTGAGGGTCATAGACATAGTACCTTTTTGCCACTTTGCGATTTCCACAGGAAGCTCATTTTGTTCAGCCAAACTGAGATGCCTACTGTAGTATTCAGTTATACTATTATTAGTAATCTAGTTTCTGTAGGCTGGATGGCAGGAGGTCATGAGCTGCAATGAGTCCATGGTGGTCACTCGAAAATCGTTCAGCCAACTCGTCAAAGACGTGATCAATATATTGGTAAAATATATCGATGATGGGGGAGGACATAGAGGAATGGATGGGAGCAGATGTCTGATGAGTGGGGAGACTGGCAAACGAAAGAGCCGTCTATAGACAATCCATCAAGGCTGCAACGTCCGGAAATGGATAAGCAAACCCAACAACTATATTGATGGAATAGTAGTCAGCTGTTGATTTGTCTGTGTCTCCAGCATTGGGGCTATTGCAATGGCAATTATCACTCACTGGCAGTACTGCTGTGCTTGAAGGAACTATCCACACCCTTCACTCTGTCCCTTATCCAAGCCTCAAGCCTGGGCATGATCGTTTCAGGCACATATCCAGGATTTTGGGAGATAGTGTGGACCAGTTTCTGAAAATAAGGCACTCTGACCAATAAGTGAGCAAAAACAGCAGTGACATCAGTAATATAGGCTAGAGAGAAGGGCATTTTTAAACTAAAAGGGCACTTTTTGTATTTTTTCTGGGGAGGGCAACTGCATCAAGCAACATGTTAGATGGGTGGCCACTCTAGAGGGGTTGTATTAATGATAAAACAGTTAACACAACGGAAATCTGGCTGTTGTAGCAGCTGTAGGCATGTGACCATTGGCAAAGGAAATCAACAGGGGGGCTACTATATAACAAAATGACTGTATAACAGTATATCACATTATTTTTTGTGTAGTTTAGCTCCATGATTCCCATAGTTGAAGATGATTGAATTCCTTTGCTGCATGCTGCATTATGAGAGAAAATGTTTTGTTTCTCACTGAAAATTTAGAGAGAAGTGAGAGGTATACCAAAATGACACTGTATGCTTCCTTGACTCACAGCATGTTGTCTGCTTTTTCAGGAAGTCAATGTCTGCTGTCCCAACATGTTGTGTGCTCAGACTTCAATGCGCATAAATGACCAGATCATTCTTGAAGAAGACTACGATGAAAGCTACCAACCGACCCAAGAAGGTTTGTGTGTTAATTCTCATGTAGCTGTCTAAATGTGTTTTCTAAGCACTCTTATGTTGTCGAAATAAGGTGGAAGGGCACAATTATTTACCTACCCTAAGTGACATTTTTGTTGTAGCGAGAAGTTGCGCCAACACTTCAATTATAGTATTTTATTGTGGGGCTTTAATTCAAACATAATTTCGAAATTGCAGAAATAAGGCGATAAGAATTATAACCCTGGTTACGAAGATCTAACCTGCCTCCGCTTATACTAACCTTTTAGTATTTGTGACGTGTCTCGTCTTTCATAATGTATGAATCAATTGCGATTAAAAGCAAACTATATTTTAGTCTAAACTGAGCATGGTATTCTGTTCTCCAATGAACTGTTTTCCTATTAAATGAAACAGCCATTGATAAATCACATGTAGGCTCATAATTATTGTGCTGGATTATGGCGACCTTGTGTATATTCTACCGAATCACTTCGCATTTTTATGGTGTGCACCATAGTGGGAGAATACGGATATGAATGACATAAAAGTAGTCTACTGAATAATCATTTACTATGTTTAATTGACTAATTGCAGTAAACATTCTTTTCCCGTGGGTGGCTCTCATGCTAGCGGCTTTTGAGCCTTAGTGAGAGTCTCCCGACATAGATTAACCGTTGTAAAAATGTGTGTTGCATTGTGTGCTTTTGTTTGTTTATTATCGAATAACTTGTTCGAATTCCAAGACAGGTGAATAAAAAAATCAAACTTGCCATTTATTGATACCCATGCCCAAAGTATTTGAAATAATATTTGAGAATGTCAAGTACTTTCATCATCATCATCATTAGGGAAGTATTATTAAGTAAAAAAATTCATAAATATTTACAACAAAATATATCTATATGTATAGAGGTGTATGTGGGTGTTGAGGTGTGGTACAACACTTGGCAGTATAGCTCCCACAACAGCTGTCTTATTGTTATAAGTTTGACGTATTTCAATTCAAGGAACGTTTTAATATTTCTCAGGTGCGTGTATAGAGGTACAGACATTACTTCGGACGTTTACATTTTACTTGAAAATGATTACTGGTGCCGGACTGTTATGGTTTTTAATCGAGATTCGTCTATGCTTGCCTTGAGAACCAGTTGCAAACTTGTCAAGCAGAACCCTGTGGTCTATTCCTGGATAACACCCGACCACGAACAACTTTTATGCAACCGCTGATGATACGCAGTGACACAAGATGCACTTCAGCATGCGTATGTGTCAACAATGGCATCAGTGGTGCATTATTCTAGGACACAGTTGTCAATTGCTGCCAATGCAACTAGGTATAGCAGATCTCCGGTGACCTGCTGTGTGAATCTTCTCCTTCACCAACTGTGCATCTTCAACTGTTCGTCTGTGGCGGTCGTAAAGTCGCAAAACAGATCGGGACAATAATTCACTACACAAGAGTACTGACGTTGCCACAACCAAGCCGAAATGTACCAAATTTAATAACTTTATTATTGTATAAACAGGTACAGCACTATCAAGGCGTACGAGTATGCTACGTTAACGCACAATCATGTTGGAACAAAACACTCGCCATTGCGGATCATATACTTGAAAACCATCTCGATATGCGAAACGTGGTTGAAGCCTTCGAGTGACGCCGGTGTGATTACAGACATTGTATCAAATGGATATACCATCAAGCACACACCTCGCGCTACCAGCAAAGGGGGCGGTGTCGCTATTATCCATAAATCCGAAATCGTCTTACACAAACAAGATACTGATGCGTTTCGATCGTTTGAACATATCAAGTGCCGGCTGAAAACACCTACGTCATCCATGAGAATCGTTGTCATTTACCGCCAGTCGCCATCAGTGAAAAATGGCTTGTCAAGAACTGTGTTTTTTTAAGAATGGGACCCTTTCATCGACCAGCATGCCATAAAACCTGGACCTCTGATAATCTTGGGAGATTTGAACTTTCATATTGACAACGCTGCAAATGTTGATGCACGGCGACAGATCAAATCTGTTAATGCCACAGGAATGGTGTTGCATGTTCGCGGGGCAACTCACAGGAAAGGACACACGTTGGATGTACTCATGACCCGCAGCACGGATGAACACCTTGTTCAAAATGTTACTGTTATGGACATGGGCCTTTCTTACCACTTTGCGGTGAGTTTCAACATAGACATTGTTCAACATCGCACTGGTTTGATGAAAATCAAATAGTGCAAGTTACGCATCATTGATGCAGTGTCTTTTCGACAAGACATTCCACTGTTTCGCTCGGATGATCTTGACTTGCTGAACGTAGAAGAACTGGTTGATCAATACGATCATATGCTGGTCAGCTTAGTTGATTCCCACATGCCTATGCAAGAAAAGCATGTCCTAAGGGCTGCGAAACGAGAAAAACCGCAGAGAGAAAGATCCTGGAGAAAATCCAAACTAGAGGTGCATAGACAATTGTATGCTGACCAGTGCAAGATAGTGAATGCACTACTTACCCAAACAAAATCTGCCTACTATTCCAGCATAATCCATTACACAGGCAAGAACCAGCAACGACTGTTCCGAATTGTAAACTGTCTACTGCATCGCAAAGTGGGAACTGTACTCCCTACCCACACGTCAGAAGCTGAAATGGCGAGTATATTTTCAGACTTTTTTCTGAAAAGATCAACAACATTTGTCGTGAGTTGTCTACCAGCTCTGACAGAGGAAATAGTGACAAAAATGTGGATACCGACAACTGCTGCACATTGGAGCTGTCTTCCTTCTCCCTACCAATGCCAGGCGAAATCAAGAATATCATCATGGATGCACCGCCTAAATCGTGCGACCTAGACCCAGCTCCTACATGGCTAGTGAGAGAATCGATCGATGAACTTCTGCCCATTTTGTCGCACATAGCTGCGGCATTTCTGCAGTCGTCCGTTGTTCTAGATCAATACAATCTATTGAGCAGACTCACTCACAGATTCGATGTCACTGTGCTTGAGTGGTTCAGATCTTACTTGTCCAGTCGGCATCAAGTCGTTCGTATTGGAAGTGTCAAATCCTCCCCAACTGCTGTGCAGTTTGGTGTACCTCAAGGCTTCGTATTCGGGCCATTGCTGTTCACTGCATATATCACACCGCTTGGCGATGTCATCAAGAAATTTGGCTTGGATTATCACCTATATGCCGATGACACGCAACTTTATGTTTCGTTTTGTCCTGGTGGAGATGGCCAACTGAACTCAATGGATCGTTTGTGTTGTTGCCTAGAAGAAACTGGCGAATGGTCTCGGACCAATTTACTGAAATTAAATGATCAGAAGACAGATGTCATGGTGTTTGGTACTAAACAGAAGTTGCCACTGCTAAAGGAGATTCATATGTTGGACTCGACTTTGACTTTGTCTTCAAGTGCGTGCAACCTGGGTGTTGTATTTGATCAATCTCTCAACATGACTAACCACATAAGTGCCATTTGCCGAACAGCGTATATGCATGTCAATATTTTACTTCCATCGTAACCCTTAATGATCTGTAACTATGATTCACCAAAAACATTTGATTAATAATTACCTACAGGGTTGTTTGATTTATGCCAGGCAGAAACTGTTTCTGCCTGTCAGAAACATGTTTTTTTTTATAGAAAACGTCAGTTTCTTTCTGTACCTGTGATAACCATTTGTCCGCCCTGCTCACAATAAACATGACATGAATTATAAAAGAAAGATCACTACCACTTAACTTGTGGATTACTATTATTATAAAACTGCTCTGCTACTGCTTGGTGGACAGTTAATTAGTGGCTCAAGTTCAAATATATCAGGACGTTTTTCACACCTGCATGGTAGTTTAGGTTCAGTAGTGTGCTGGCAGCTACTAAACCTATAGGCTTGTGTGAAAAGGATAGTTGGCAGAAGAACTAACTTCAAAGCACCATTCACCATTGCATCCATTTAGCCAGGCAGCAGTCACATTGTCCCAGTGTCTGCTGCTATGTTTATATAATAATTATATAGGCTTAATGATCACAATACACCAATCTGTTGGCACAATGTCAGATAATGGAAGTAGGTTAAACATCTTAACAATAACTATAATTAGTTCTTTGGGGCTGTTTTTTTCAGTGAACAGTAAACATGTAAACATTTTACTTCCATCATAACCCTTAATGATCTGTAACTATGATTCACCAAAAAACATTTGATTAATAATTACCTATAGGGTTGTTTGATTTATGCCTGGCAGAAACTGTTTCTGCCCAGCAGAAACGGCAACAATAGGAAATACATGCCATTGATAGGCAAACGTGTTCTTTTTATAGAAAATGTCAGTTTCTTTCTGTACCTGTCTACGTATGATAACCATTTGTCCGCCATGCTCACAATAAACATCATATGAATGATAAAAGGAAGATCACTGCCACTTAACTTGTGGATTATTATTATTATAAAACTGCTCTGCTACTGCTTGGTGGACAGTGAGCTGCAACTGTCTTTGAGTTTGTTTACATTTTGACAAACTACTATTATATAGCACACATTTTTTGAATTTTGAGAATGCATGTCATTGTTTGCAGTGTAACTTTTGTATGCTTCATTTTCTGCTGCTACAAGTTGCGTTCATCTAAAAGATTATTCAATTACCTAGCCAATGATAATACATATGTTGTGGTGTTGGAAATATATAGCTTTGGTATATTGTACACGAGGGTTGTGATAGGAAACTATTGGACATTGCGACAGTCCAGAAAGACAGCACGAGATGTGTCACTCAATATATGAAGTGTGACTTTCAGATACTTCATTTTGTAGTGCTATGGATTATGATGGGCCTCTCCATTAGCTCCCTATATAATTATGTGAAATATATCATTATGTCATTAAAATATTTCATAACAGGCTAACGCTAAGCTGCAACTGTCTTTGAGTTTGTTTACTTTTTGACACACTACTATTATATAGCACTAATTTTAATAGTAACACCTTTGAAGTTCTGACAGCAGGACACTGCCTTCGGTGAAGTCAAGACAAAAGTTTGACAAAGGCTTCAAGTTCAAACGGTCTATCACCGTCCAGCTGACCCATTTTTTATTTTCTTTAGACTACCTTTTGCTCTCAAATAATCTGTCCTCTTAATTTTATACATAAAGACATAATCTGGCATAACTTTATACATTTTTGTAGCAGATCATTTGTATTTCAAGTGTATCATATATTTATCACTTGTTGTGTATTACACCCAGCTGTGGAGCTAAGATTCTCTGCCTGCTATTGTTTGATGGAAACTGTAACTAATCTGTCATTGGTCACTGACAGTAGCTTGTGTCAACAGACATCATTAAGCCACTAGACCCCTGTTAAACTGGACAATTGCCTGTAGGTTTTAAACTGTGTCAAACAGTGAGTCTACCTTTTGCTCTCAAATAATCTGTCCTCATAGTTTTACACATAAAAACATAATCTGGCATGTCTTTGTAGCAGCACATTTGTACTTCCAGTGTATCATTGCAACATAACATACATATTACATACTGTGTGCCACATTTGAATGTTGTGCATGTAATATTTCCATGCAATCCATTTGCATATGTAATTTCAACAGCCGTTTTCTTCATTTTCACTTTTTGACCCCTACCATGTTCAATGCTCCATAACTTCGCCAATTTTTGTAGCAGTCATATAATTTTTGAAACCATGTAAAGCACCCTACCAAACCTTTACAAGGATGTAAGAAAACAATGTTACAATTTTTCCGACTTATCACTCATTTGGTCAGCCGAGGTCACATATAGACGTGTTAGTCCAAAGGACTTCAGGGCCACTTGTTATAATATACCAACTTGACGGGCGATAATTTTGACACTAAATCTGTAGGCAATAATATATCAAATGCGAAAGAAGCGTGCGGACATGACCAGCGACAGGTAGACCTTGTGCATGTTAAGCGCTGAGGATTTTCAAATGTCAATAACTTAAAAACTATTCAACATTTTTGCATACAACGTTTTGGTTGATGGCATAATTATCTCTATGATGATATAGAAAAACATTAAATTTAGCAGCTGGAACTCCATGTACAGCCTTTTGAAATATTGAACCCCCAAGTTCTCCACCCCCGGAAGAATTTAGAAAATGTCTAAATCTAAGAACCATCTCAATGGGCCTGCTAGATCACATGCAAAATTTCAGCCTGGACAAAGATGTGGGTGCACATAAAAATAGAGAATAAACTGTTTTTGTAATATATATGAGATGTTAATACAGTGATTTATTGACATACTGCAAAATTGATGTACATAAATATGAATAAATTTAAAATATGGTTCTATAACATAAAATACATTTGAGTGGTAAAATTGTTGGTGTTCTTAAGAAAACCAAGAAATGTCTCATTGTCTTCAAAGATAAACCATGATGTGTGAACGTAACTGATGCACATTTCAAACAGTGCCATCCCATTTATCTCTTTCACAGTTACATTTAAACTAACCAAAATTGTGCTTTGTAGAAATAGAAGACTATGCGCGGGTGATTGGGATAGAAGATGTCAACCGGGAATCAGAATTATTGTGGATAGCAAAAGAAGGGATCAATGCTCCCTTGCCAGAGCACTGGAAACCTTGGTAAGTTCTGTTTGTCATTCGCCGATTCTGTTAGTCTGCGGAGACACCTGTCAGATTAATTGGAACTGACCTGTCATGACTTATGGCAGCTGTCAAAGCATTATGAAGGATAGAACTTACAAATCGATTGAAAGTTCCACTTAGGCATCAAAAGGGTCCGTGTATATACCGTCTTTTTCATTTTGAAATTGGCGAATGAAAATACTTTTTCGTTTTCACATTTGAAGTACAAAAAAAAGAAAAATGAATACAATCTACTATTCACGGTATTTCTAATACATGTTAGAAAATGATATAATGATAAAACAAACTGTTTTTGTTTTCACTGCATCAGAACGGAAAACGAAATACAACTGCAGCACCACTCTTTCGTTTTTGCACTTAGGAAGCTTTGGCTGCCTTACTGCTTCGGCTAGGCGGCAAAAGTTGGTGGTGATCGCACTGGCATCATTTAAAAAAAATTCGCTTAAATTGCATTGTCGCCGAAGTGGTATTGTTACCGGCGCGACACGTACAGGCAAATATTGGTCGTTTCAGTGCCATTGTTTTATGAAAGGTTTCGACTACTAAATTAATTATACTTAAATTTTTGTGGTAAACTAGTTTATTAATTATTATGTTTAGCAGAAATGCATAATATAAAACTAGTATTTGAGATTGTACTATTATATGAAAGTGTTTGAAAATCTAAATAATAGTAAAGTGTACTTGAATGCATTTATTAGTGTATTGTTTCAACAAATGTACTCGTACTTGACGTTGCATTCTGAGATCGAATAAACATTTCCAGTGAAGTAAAATGCCTCATATATATATATACAGCGTTCGAAATAGCACTTGTCCGTTTGTCCGGGACAAGTGATTTTTGGCCCGGACAAGTAAAATGACTCTACATGGTTATCCGGTGGACAAGTGAACATTTACAGTAAATAGTGACGCATGCAACATTGCAAACTTTTTATTTGAGGAAATTCAAACGTAAATGAAGTTCGCTAGCAATCTTGTTAGTGTGTCGGCGTCTTGTCGTTCCGCCGCCAATGTGTTGTACTTCAGTGAGCGCACCGACCTAACTGTCACACGCATAGGACAGACTCCACATCAGCCATCGTTGATCGAGGCTGTATTTCATAAAATCGTAAATCGTTCAGTTTGGCCGACGTACAACTTGCTTCCACCCACGGATCACATTTGACGAACTTTGGAAATAATAGACTTTGTATCGCTACCTGTTATTTGAATAATTATATAGTTTTAACCATTATGACACCTAACCCACGCGGACTCTGCAGTCTTCCAAATCATCGAACATCGTTAGCCGATCCAGTCCCAAATCGATAAAAAGTTCAAAACTTGTAACTGGCTCTCCGGTAAATGGTGATGGTTGATAAACGGAATATTAATGAAATTTCAGAATTGTTGTGTCTGTGTAACATTTATTCTAACCATAAATTGCGAGTTTTTGAAGCAAAATTTTATGCAAGACGCGCGGCAGGGTGCCAACCGCCATTGATGTCGGCTTCCGCCAACTACGTCGGTCTGCGTGTGGCTGCGACGTTACGTCGTAACTAAATCTATAAATTATATTCCGCCTGGTAGATGTAATTCGGGCACCGTTAAAACTGTTTGTACATAATTGAAATGGTAATATAAAATTTAGTAAAAATATGCGTTTGTTTGCTCGTGATCAATTGAATATTATCTTCGTTTGTAAAATACAGAGCTTTGTTAATATTGAAGTTCATAGAGATTGAACAAAATAATATCAGATTATATTATAGTTTATTATGATTTTTGTGACATTTCCTGGCTTTGCATTGGTCGTGTTTCTGATAGTTAAGTGCCATCTTCAATGACAGACTGATGCCAAAATTATACAGCAGTGTTATATGTTATATATGTATATACCATATTAAACAAAAAAAGTTTTTGCAACATAACAAATAGCAAGGATAACAATTGTCTCATTCCTATCATCGTAATAATTATTTGTTATTAATAAAAGCGTTCATATCAGCATCACAAAAATATTGGTATACATCATGTAACATGTCTACTTTTAATATTCGTGATGAATATATATATATATAGTAATGATAATGGACCAAAACAAATAGTTGCAAATATAATTTTGCAATTTGAAGATTAAATCAAATTGTGTCTTTGATCACAAGTCACTCAGATGTACATGCAACGAAACAGCAGGAACATTTTGTTGTTGTCATAAAAATAAGACATACTTTTTTATATATATATATATATATATATATCACTTTCCACAACTCCGTGTAACCTTTTTTCATGTAAAATTATGTTTTACATAAAACAGCGCCAAAGATGAATAATTCAATTTTTTATCCGAGTGCCATATTCCGCTAGACATATGACCAGTTATTTTGGCAAAAAACACATAATTTATTGAATAATATCTAAAATTCCAAAATGACACATACGTTAACAAATATGATCAAATAGGTAAATAGAGTTGATGTTGTACATTCACTTTCATTACAAATAGTTAACAATAATTATTGTACTTAAACTCATAATGCAACTTTAATTGCTTTTAGTTAATTATTTAATGTCTTGTTCTGCCAACACACATGGTAGATATACATTAATTTTAAAGCTCCCCAGCTTTTAATTGATATATTACACATTACATTATTATCACTGAACTTGATTTCATAGTGTTCTATTAATTGACTAATTAACCTAGTTTAATTAATTAATTGTTCTATCTACACAAATGATTGGTATATAGATACACATTGATTACTAAGCTCACCAACAAATTCACTTCATAAGTTAACACTATGATAACTGCAAAATATATCATTGTCAATTTATTAATTTAAAAGGGATTACATTAGTTTTAATTAAATAATATTTATTATAAAAACAAATGTCCTGAAATTATATTATAGTAAGACATACATAATATATGAAAGCATATATAACAATTACTGGGGGTAAGTATTCTGTAGGGAAGGTAGATAATCTATTGTAGAATACATACCCCAGGATACATATTCTATGGGGGTATGAATTCTATCTGAGGCACTGGCATTGCTTCCGTGCCACTGCATTTGTTTGTAAAATATGCTCAGTCACTAAGAATTTGACCTCCAAGTGCAACATGAAGGCAAAAGATAACTGGGGTCTTGCATCTTTTAATTTCAATATGCCAGTCGTCGAGTAAACATCCAGATGCCAATTCATGGCTTCACATTGTCGGTGTTGCCTTTGGTAGGTGGGCGCCCGGCCGCTGATCAGCTCCGTCAACAGCCAATCTTGGCTTCCCGGCTATAACTGACTGTAAGTGCGGAGGTAATCTGCAGGTAATATCATCGTTTTGCACTGGGTTACCGACCATATTCCTGAATAGCTGGGTGACCAGATTAGCGGGACTAACATCAGTTCATTCCTTAATGGTTCTGAACTTAATCATAATGTGCATGTAATACGTAAAACGTAATGTGCGTATAATATGTAATTGCAGGAACCATATGCATGCAGCAAAAACTTATGGAAAAATGGCTTTTTTTGGTAGAGGCTAGTGCTGGCTCGATATATCGAAGTATCACGATACTTGTGAAAGTTCGATACCGATACTTTGTGGTATTGCGATACTTTGATATATTTGATATCGAATGGCCACGGTTCGATACCTTTGATATTTCAATACCTTCGATACTTTGTCGATACCTATACTTCGATATCGAGTCCATTCGACGTCGATGCGAAGACGTAACGTCGTTTTCGAAGTTACAGCCAGATGTCGCTTCCTAACTTGACATGGTTGACTATGTTGTATGTATTAGGCCGCTTAGGCGTGGTTCTTTTTAAAAAAACATAATAAAATGTAACATCTGAGTGGTTTTATAAAGTAATATTGTGGAGTCAGTTTCCAAAAAAGTTTGTATATAAATAATTATTTGAGTGCGATCTTAGCTTAGCCTCGATTATCCAAGCCTCGTTAGGTGGCACTGCCATTTGCCTTGCCACTCTACCATGCCCACATTACGGCGTACCAAAAACACACAACATTCTAGTAATTTTATAGAGTGTTTATTGCACGCATTAGTATTTATGAATCTAGTTTAATATTATAATAAAAATAAAAATAATTATTAAAGCATGACACACTATAGCCTTGTTTACTCAGGTTCCATTTGGTGGCGCTATGTTTTGCTGTTTGCCATACTCACTCAACCAAGACGAACAACAAAATGCACATCGCCAATTTGGCAGTTTTTCTAAAACAAAGACGGAAACACGGTAGAGTGTCTGTTATGCCAGAAACACTTCCCCCAAGCTAGTGGGGGAAATACATCAAATTTAACGAAACATGTCACTGTCCATCATACAAGAGACTACAAAAACATGATGATGGAAGGAAGTCGTGGCAACGAGAACGACATGTTCCATCAAAATCTTTGACAATGACCAAGCAATGGACATCTAGTTACAGTCGAAGTGAATCACCATCGGTTGCCGAGTCTACTGCGGCGACAGTGTCAAGAAGTGACGTACGCGATGTGACTACCAATTTTATTTATTTATTATTAATAGGTATTTTATTGCTATTGTCTGTATTGTTTTAAATGTTACATTACAATTACTTTTACAACAGTAATAAATTAGAATTAAACAATTACAACTGTTATTTGTTGATTGAAATAAAATAAAAATTGCATATTAATCATTGTTTGCATGACTTGAATAAGTGTACCGTATAGTTCCCAATAGACGCTCAGAGCGTGTGCTAAGACTTGGGTGCACAACTATTTGTTTCTCAAAAGTGGTACCAGGCAACACTTTTTTCAAACACACATAGCCAGCATATCTACCAAACTGACTGATGCAACATCGACACATGACAAGAATTCACCATGCTAAAGGCACACATGCACATTACGAATGATCTATCAAGCAACTGCAAGTTGGCGCTAACAACAGTATTACCATCAGTTATGTCTAGCATGCATTCATTCTGATTCATGAAAAATTTATTTGTATACATATTTTCGTAATGAAAAACGGCGTGTGCTTCTATGCCGTTAGTCTAGATGGTTTGTGTGTCTCTATTGGGATCTATACTGTATATGAATCAGTCTTACAATGTAAGTATCGAACAAAATTCTGGTATCGATCGATATCGAAGAATTCTGGTATCGAACCAGCACTAGTAGAGGCTAGAGGCAAAGCGCCTTGTTGGGTGTCGCTGGTGGTGGTGTTATGCAAATCTAGTGTGGCTACTTTTAATTACAGCCAAGTTGGGTTTGGTGGATCAGATATATTGTAGGAACAGATTTGATGATTAGCTTTTGAGGTCCAAGTAGATTCTACAGTTGATTTAACATTTAATATTCACCATGTCACTTTGTAATGCCTTAGTATTTTTCTATACAGCTGCCGGAATCTTGTCATTGCAAATCTAGTCAGGTAAGTTGTGATTCAGGCGAAGTTGTGTTTGGTCGATCAGATATGTGGTAGGAACAGGTGGGATGATTTGCTTTTGGTGTAGATGTATAAGTGGAACGTTCAGTTGATTTGAATCGTCATGACTGGTCCAAGGCTCGATTTTCGTCAAATTATCTACTTGTCCAGCAGACAAGTAGAACCAAAAATTCACTTGTCCATACAACAATTCACTTGTCTCAAGGACAAATAACTTTCAAAACCTACTTGTCTGTAATTAGGTTTTCTCCAGAGTCAAAACAATATTGTAACATATTTGCTGTAGGTAGCCAATGTACTGTACACTGTACATGAGTATTCCCAGTCAATTAAAAAAGTAAGTTCTTATATAGCGCAATTCTAGTCCTCAGGACTGCTCAAAGCGCTTTACACTTTACTTCCTGGCAGACTTGTTCAATTGAACACCATCTCGACTTCTCTGGGAAGCATTCAGCCATGCTGCAATTAATGCGTGAAGGCTATTCGTACACAAATATCCAACACTGTCTATAGCCAGGTACTCATTCATACAGCTGAGTGAACTGAAGCAATGTACAGTAAATGAACTTGCCCAAGGTTTGACACCACCGCACAGGATTCGAACCTGTATTCTCTCAGTCGAGAGTCTGGTGCTCATTATTTAAAAACGAGGTAAAAAAGACGTTTAGCAATATAAGTAGTTTAGGCCATGAGATTTTATAAAAATATCTGCCATTCTATTTTGTGAATTCCATTCCCACTACTTCCAGGTAAGTTTTAGAAGAAGTGATGTAGCTATGTTGTTGCTGTATCCCAACAACGTGTTTCTCATATTTCAGATTATTAGACTGGGGATTTTGCAACTTGGGTTCATGTTCAGCAGAAGCATGTGCTAAATAGTTTTGTAACACTGTCAATAATACGATATACACACACACACAATTTAAATGCTCTATGGTCTCTTAGATACTCTTATTTCTGTGAAACTAGTGCCGCTATGACATAAGTTACTGATCTGTCCATTATGTATGGGGTCTATCAATCTGTCCATTAGGCACTTGGCGGACTTTCCACGAACTATAAGTACCAAATGCTATGGTGATTCATAGGACTAAACTTCTGTATGAACAGTTTAAAACTACTGTTTATTATCACGAAATGACACTGGATATTGTTGTCATATATGTCATTATCATGGTCGATGTGCTGATCTGTTTGTGGGTCTTTGATGTTGAGATGTTGTGCCCAGAGTGCACGGCGGATTTAGTTGACTGGTAGTCCGTCGGACTAGCTGACTCTGAAACAACTAGTCCTCATATTGTTTTACTAGTCCTTAAAAATCAATCATACTGTTGTATCATATATGTGTGACAGTTGTGGCACATAGTAAAAGTGGCTTTATTTCATAAAGAAAACAAGCCGTTTCCCATTTCAATTAAATGTTCAACTAAATGTGTCATTAATAGAAACAAATACATGTGATTTCGTAGATTCAATTGCAAAGTTATCAGAAGAAATGACTAGTTTAATCAAAGGCAGCAAACAGGAGTCGTGGACAAGGCGATTCCAGCAGAATTTGAAGCCTGACGGCGACAAAGGACCGACATTGTCGGACTAAGTTGCATCATTTGCCCTATACTTTTCATTAGCGTTTTCTTTCCCGAAGCCGACTAAACAATCAGTAACATTGCTGGCGTTTGGTAACTTATTGCTAAAATAATCACCCAATGCAGGAATAATGCAACTACCATCACGACGGGATAGCACGTAACGATGTCTGTAACCCGCGCATGTATGTTTGTCCATGTCGCTCACCACTCATGGTCGCTAGGTGGCACTACCTATCCTACGCTAACCAGATGTAAACAGCCGCCATTTACATTCACTGCGTTCAGCAAGTTTCCCATCTGACGGTCGGACGGAATATTTAGCTGCCTGTGATCATAGCGTAAATTAATTTACGTAATAACAGCTAGTCCGATGGGACTGCTCCACTAAACATGGACTAGTCCGATCACTGAAACTACTCGTCCGGGACGATCGGACCGGCCTTATTTCCCAGCCTGGTTGTGCCCAAAACTTAAAGCAGGCCGTTTTCCATGTATCAGTATTATTAGTTAACGGAACAACGGGGATTCTTTCTGCCGTCCTCAGAGTGCCATACTAAATTACCCGGGTCCTGGCTCTTAACAAACCTTGATTATGATGCTTTTTTAATCAAACAACTTCGTCCAATAACAAAATGAAAAGCAGAAATTCCCTTACGTCTCAAAGTAGTTTCAGTTGCACCATGGTCACTATGGCTGTTTTATTTTGATGGTGTCAGATATCTTACAGTTTATTATGTGTTTGTTTACCATCATTTGAAAACAATGTTTATTGAAGAAATTTACTATATGATGGGTGTTTTAGAGAATGGACAATTAGGTAGTGATTTTCTAGTTGTTCTGGCAGTAATTTTGAGCCCTACAGATTAGTTCCAATTCATTCGATAGGTGTCAGTATCAGAATTCAATCATTGGTACAATCAGTATTGCTACTGCTGCACAGAACCTTGGTAAGTTCTGTTTGATTTAACAAGATTTAACAAGATTGCCACCCAGAGAATTAACTCTAGGTGGCAGGTGGACAAGGAAGCCCTTTGGCTTATCGAGAGTCCGACCCTTTTATTTATGTGTATCCCGCCCGTCTGAGGTATGTGTCGATTTTATTTTTAAACATATTCACGCTACTAGCACCCACACAATCAGCAGGTAATCTGTTCCATTCATTTACAGTCCTTTGTGAAAATTAAAACTTTCTTATATCCAATCTACTGCTCCTTTGCCAATGTAAGTTCATGTCCTCTAGTCCTTCTATCTTTCTTAACTGAGAAAAAAATATTTCTATCAATATTTTCATAACCCTTCAATATTTTAAACATTTCTATCTGATCTCCTCTCAATCTTCTGGTCTCTAGTGTTGTTAAACCGCATTTTTTTAGGCGTATTTCATAACTAAGATCCCTCAGTTTTGGTATAATTTTAGTTGCTCTCCTCTGCACTCTTTCTAGCATATCTATGTCCTTCCTGCGATATGGCCTCCACGCTTGAATACAATATTCTAAATGAGGCCTAACTATTGTTTTGTACAGCTGTATTATTAGCTCTTTTTCCTTATACGTTATGTTTCGCCTAATTAATCCAAGGATTTGATTTCCCTTTGAAGCTGCAATTCTGCACTGCTCTGAAACCTTCATATCAGCACTAATGGTTAACCCTAAGTCCTTTTCTTTTACAGTAGTACTTAGTACAGTACCCCCCATTGTATATTCTACCTCTTCGTTCCCATGTCCTGTGTGGAGGCATTTACATTTCCCAAAATTGAACAGCATTTGCCACTTTTCAGACCATTTGATCAACCTGTCAAGGTCATCTTGTAAATGCTGTCTATCTCCATCACTTTTAATCCTTCTAAACACTTTTGTATCATCCGCAAATTTCAACACCTTGCTTGTTATTTCATCATCCAAATCGTTGATATATATTAAGAATAATATAGGTCCTAATACTGATCCCTGTGGTACCCCACTCAATACCGATTTCCAGTTTGAAGCCTCCCCATCAACTACTACACGTTGTCTTCTGTCAATCAGCCATTGTTCTATCCAGTTTATTATACCATTTCCTATGCCATGGGCCTTTAGTTTAAGCAGTAATCTTTGATGTGGTACTTTGTCGAAAGCTTTTTGAAAATCTAAGTAGACGATATCTACTGGTGATCCCTCATCTACCCACTTAGTGATGTCTTCAAAAAACATAACATATTTGTTAAGCATGACCTCGCTTTAAAAAAACCATGTTGAGATGGGTTAATCAAGTTTTGTTTAACAAGAAAATCCACCATGTGATCTTTAATTAGTCTTTCTAATAATTTACAAGTCACTGATGTTAAACTCACTGGTCTATAGTTCTCTGACTTGTTTCTCGAACCTTTTTTGAATAACGGTATAATGTTTGCTTCTTTCCATTCTAAAGGAACCACTCCCTCTTCTAATGACAAGTTGAAAACTGTTGCAAGTGGTATGCTAATTTGTTCTACAATTTCCAATAGTAGTTTGGGTGGAATACCATCCACTCCAGGTGATTTATTATCCTTCATAGCCCTTATTTTCTTAGCTACCATTTCCGGGGTTACAATTAATTGTCCTAAATAGTCTGAATCTGCCCCCTTGAACTTAGCCTCTGGTACTGGCAGTGAACTAATATCTTCCCTGGTAAACACTGAACTAAAGTACTCATTCAGGTCTTCTGCCATTAAGAATCCCTCTGATATTATATTTCCAGCACTATCTTCTAGAGGACCGACCTTATCTCGAACTTTCTGTTTGCTTCGAACAACGCATAAAAACTCTTGCTGTCATGTTTTATATTACTAGCTAATTGTTGTTCATAGCTTCTTTTTGACTTTCTAATTTCAGCTGTAGCTTGGTTAAGTGCTTCTTTATAACTGTTGTAGTCTTTATCATTTTGTCATTGGTTCAGTCAGTATTGCTACTGCTGCTCAGAACCATGGTAAGTTCTGTTTGTCATTGTTTCAGTCAGTATTGCTAATGCTGCACAGAACCTTGTTAAATTCTCTTTGTCATTGGTTTAGTTAGTATTGCTAATGAGCACTGCACAGAACCTTGGTAAGTTCTCTTTATCAGTATTGCTACTGCTACACAGACAGTCAGACACATACAGTTGTAGCAACCCATTATAGTTTGGTTGCCAGAGATACAAAATTTAGCTCAACCATGAAGTGGAGTATCAGACACGTAGACATTTATTGTGCGGTTTCTTGTACTTTACAATGTACTGATCCAGAAACTGTGTGATGACACTCTGATCACTGAACAATTTGTTTACAGCATTAAAAAATACCATGTTTGAGCCAATAAAATTGTCATATGCAATAGATAGAAGTGAAAGGCAGTACCATTGTTTGCTTGGAATAACCAAGTGTTAACCTATTAGGCCCCAACCACCCACAAACATCTGATCTGCCTGCTCAGCGCTTTCCCAATTGCCTGTATCTGGAAATGGCACCATCGTGGAGGTGATCTTTGGATAATTAATTATGTAATATGTTTCATTGGATTCTTTAGTGTATCTGCTAGTAAATATACCTCTGTATAAAACAATAGTTAGGCCTCCTTTACAAATACATACACAGTTAGAGGCCATATTGTAAGAAGGACATGGATATGTTAGAACTAAAAGACTGAGAGACCGTGGGTATGAAAAGCATTTAAAAGAATATGGATTAACAGACCTAGAGACAAGGACATTAGAATAGTAATTTTTAAGGTATTGAATGTCACAAAACCGCACTTTCAAACAGGCAATAAGGTAGCTTGTTCATGCATTTATATTACAGGTCTCTGTTCCAGCCAAGATCCAAATGGTGACATCTATTACTTCAACTTTGCTACGGGAGATAGTATCTGGGACCACCCATGTGATGAGTATTACAGACGCATGGTCATTGAGGAGAGGGCCAAACTGGCTGCTGCCCCTCTACAAAGTAAGTGCACAACCATCGAGCCACGATCTTGGCAACATGCCACATTTACAGTTCTATGTCCATGGATAATGGCTTGTGGGCATATCTATTGCAGTTAGATACAGCTTTAAAATTGTCAAAATATGAAAAGGTCTGGTGAATAGACCAACTCAGTAATTTATGTGAAGTATCATGCAGTGAGTGTCTACTTCTATCTCTACGCATTGTTAATCAGTAGTTATTTATTTATTGATTGGTAGATTCTTATTTCATCTAACTGTTGCTGAGCCTTCCATTATATATTTAGTTCACATATCTCTCAAGTAGCATCTTTATATCCAGTACAGGTACAGGGTGTGCTGTGACAGGTGATATGTCTCCATCGGCAAGCTACATGTCTACTTATTCCAGCACAGTCAAAGAATTTAGAAAACATGTTGTTAAAAGTTTATGGTCTGATAATTTTTTGTGTAAAATTGTGTAATATCTAGAACAGCTACACTACTCTAACATCTTGACTGCTAAAATGTTTTAAAGAACTACAATGACAAATATTTAATCATTATCAGTTTATGAATATCAACCTTGCCATTCAATACGTTTGCAAACAGTTGTTGACAATCTGTGATACTTATGGATGCTGTTTATGAGGGTCAGGCATTCCAAAGATCATGTGATGGGCATATCATTACATTCCCACCAGAATACAATGTTAACGTAATATTTGCCCTGAAGCAACCATACAGATAATGGTCAAAGTAATGAGCTGCATATATTTTAATGTGGTTGATTTAAAACAAATTTGTTTGTGGTGTATTTAGGATCTTCGAAAGGGAAGGTAAGAATGTGTGAAGGGTCTTTAGTTGGGGGCAATATTATTGCCAAAATATGTCACTAATCCATTTCCGGAGTGCAGACAGAGACCTGTGGGTATTGCATTTCATACGCATATTGGAAGAGTAGATAGCACAAACTATCATGCTACGTATGCTTTCACCAGTTGGTGACCAGAAGGTACATAGCATCCTGGACAGTCCAGCTAATCATTACTACAATTGTTCAATCATTTACCTAATTGGCGAAACGCCTCCAAAAATGTGAGGTATATGGCAATGCTGCAAACTGGTTATACATGGAACTTGAGCATGCAAACAATCTATGTGTGATTGTGTTGGGTAACAAGTAAAAGACGGTTGACACAGAAGTCAGGAAGGCCAACATATTTAAAATGGAGAAATTATTTAAAAACCTATAAATTTATTTCCTACATTAAGGTAATTTTCAGTTAAGCCTGTGATGTTATGAAGTGCAGGAGACAATTACAGTTGGAAGTTACCACAAATCAAGGGCATCTCTCACAGTCATTCCATCACACCCACAATACTGAAGGTTGTTAGTACCATCGCTGTAGCAGCAACGGAAACACAAAGTGTTTTTAGTCCTTTGGCCGAAGGTCCAAGGGACTATTGCCATCAACTCTGCGTCCGCCGTTAGCTGCCGTATCTCGGAAACCGTTCAGCAACTTTTTCTCTAATTTTGCATAGACATATCTTAGGGCACTGTCACTATGCATGAGAAATCTGTATTTGATTGAATCATTTTAAGGGCTCCCTAGGGCCTCCAAGCACCCCAAAACTGGTGAAAATGTAACATTTGGCCTATTTTTTCAAAAACTGTTCAGCAACTTTTTTCTAATTGCATAGACATTCCTTAGGTTAGTGTCACTTGTCACTGTACATAAGAAATCTGTATTTGATTGAATAATTCTAAGGGCACCTAATGACTCCCAAAAAAAGACCCCAAAACTGGTATATTTTCACATTTTGTCTATTTTTTCAAAAACTCTTCATTAACTTTTTCTCTAGTTTTGCATAGACATTTCATGTGGCAGTGCAACTGTACACAAGAAATCTGTATTTGATTGAATCATTCTAAGGGCACCAAAGGTCCCCTAAAATGCTAAATTTGCTAACTAAACTGTCTGCTGCAGCAGATGATCTATCATGCTAACAGTCCTTTTGTTCAACCAGGGTGCCCGGCGGATTTAGTTGACTGGTAGTCCATCGGACTAGCTGACTCTGAAACAACTAGTCCTCATATTGTTTTACTAGTCCTTAAAAATCAATCATACTGTTGTATCATACTGTTGTGACAGTTGTGGCACATAGTAAAAGTGGCTTTATTTCATAAAGAAAACAAGCCGTTTCCCATTTCAATTAAATGTTCAACTAAATGTGTCATTAATAGAAACAAATACATGTGATTTCGTAGATTCAATTGCAAAGTTATCAGAAGAAATGACTAGTTTAATCAAAGGCAGCAAACAGGAGTCGTGGACAAGGCGATTCCAGCAGAATTTGAAGCCTGACGGCGACAAAGGACCGACATTGTCGGACTAAGTTACATCATTTGCCCTATACTTTTCATTAGCGTTTTCTTTCCCGAAGCCGACTAAACAATCAGTAACATTGCTGGCGTTTGGTAACTTTTTGCTAAAATAATCACCCAATGCAGGAATAATGCAACTACCATCACGACGGGATAGCACGTAACGATGTCTGTAACCCACGCATGTATGTTTGTCCATGTCGCTCATTACTCATGGTCGCTATGTGGCACTACCTATCCTACGCTAACCAGATGTAAACAGCCGCCATTTACATTCACTGCGTTCAGCAAGTTTCCCATCTGACGGTCGGACGGAATATTTAGCTGCCTGTGATCATAGCGTAAATTAATTTACATAATAACAGCTAGTCCGATGGGACTGCTCCACTAAACATGGACTAGTCCGATCACTGAAACTACTCGTCCGGGACGATCGGACCGGCCTTATTTTGCAGCCTGGTTCAACTAATCCCTTTCCCAGAAAATCTGTCACTCCTCACTGTGGCTGCCTGACTGGTGTGACTAATCTGTAATTGGACACTGGCAGAGGCTTGCCTCAACTGACAGAGCCCACTAGTGTAGTAAATTTGTGTAATGTGCCAGAAACTGCCTGGCCCACTGTCCACTCTGCTTTGTATCATTGAGGCCTTGACTAATATTTAATTGGTCACACACAGCCAGAGCAGACAGAAGATATAGCTGCTGCCACAGACTTTGTCAACAGACAGCATTAAGCCACTAGACCCCTGTTAAGCTGGACAGTTCCCTGTAGGTTTTAAACTGTGTCAAACAGTGAGTCTACCTTTTGCTCTCAAATAATCTGTCCTCTTAGTTTTACACATAAAGACATAATCTGGCATAACTTGATAACTTTTTGTAGCAGCACATTCATACTTCCAGTGTATCGTTGCAACATAACATACATACTGTGTGCCACATTTGAATGTCATGCATGTAAAATTTCCATGCAATCCATTTGCATATGTAATGTAAAACTTCAACAGCCGTTTTCTTCATTTTCACTTTTTGACCCCTACCATGTTCAATGCTCCATAACTTTGCCAATTTTTGTAGCAGTCAATTTTGAAACCATGTAAAAGCACCATACCCAACCTTTACAAGAATGTAAGAAAACAATGTTAACATTTTTTCAACTTATCACTCATTTGGTCAGCCGGGGTCACATATAGACGTATTAGTCCAAAGGACTTCAGGGCCACTTGGCCCATTTTTTATGAAAATGGTCCTGTTGTTGGGTGTGATGGAATGACTATGAGAAAATAAAAATGTTTAGTATTGATAAACATTTATAACATTGATGTTTACATATTTGTCCTTAATATATATTAACAGCTACTTCTTCTTTCTTGTTGTTGTGTATTTCACACAAGGTGTTGCCATGTTCTGGCACATGCTTCACCCCAGTCTGTGGCAGCAGCTATATCATCTGATGTGCTACTTAAAACCCTCTATTTATCTTTAAATTTATATCTCATCTAACACTCACTCGTACAAATCCACAAGGAGGGCGTACCACTCCAACCAATAGTGGATTACACACAGACCATAGCATACAGAGTGTCCAGAGACTTGGCCAACATACTTACAACCGCTAGTAGGAAAAACAGAACACCACACAGAGAACTCAAAAGAATTGGTGAAAGAGATCACAAAACTAAAAGTGGAAGATAACGAAACATTTGTGTCATACGATGTTGTGTCACTGTTCACAAAGGCACCTATCAAAGAAGCATGTGAAGTAATCTGAAAGATTCTACAGAATGACACTCAAGAAGAGAACCGACCTAACAGTAGACAACATTATGGAGCTGTAGAAATTTGACTTGGGGACTACATAATTTAGATTTGGAGGAGAAATTTACCAATCAAAAGTTTGGTGTAGCCATGGGCAGTCCTGTATCCCCCATTGTTATGAACTTGTACATTAGGGAATTTGGAGCAGAAAATCATTGCCACAGCACCAGACGATTGCCATCTAAGAAACTAGAAGAGATATATGGATGATGTTATCTGCCTAGTATATACAGGAAAAGCAGAGAAATTACAACAACACATGAACACTGTTGATCCTATGTGCAGCATCATTTTCACAAGAGAAGAAGAACAGAACAGCAGCATGCTCTTCCTTGATACTAAGTTCACCAGAAAGGAAGATGGCAGCATGAAATTTATAATGTATCGGAAGAAGACACATACTGACTAATACCTGAACTTTGCATCCCACCACCCCAAACACCAAAAGTTAAGAGTTGTCAGAACTTTGATGAACCAGTGTGAAATGATAACTTCAGAAGAGGGGGACAAGAAGGAAGAGGAGAAACACCTTAGATGAACTGTGAAAGTTTGTAGCTATCTGTCCGGGGCCTTGAAAAAGGTGACAGATAGCAACAAGAAGAAAAAGACTGAAAAAAAAGAAAACAGAAGAAGCTAAGTAGTCATCCCATATGTGGAGGGAGTCTCAGAGAGGGTACATCGAGTACTGAAGAAGTGTGGTGTAGCAACAGTCATGCAACCCCACACCACATTCAGTCGCTTGTTTGTACACCCTAAGGACAGAGTGGAGCCGGAAGAACACGGTGAACTGGTGTATCAAATACCATGCAAGAACTGTGGTGCTGAATATATTGGGGAGATGGGAAAATTGTTCAAAACAAGATTCGAGGAACATAAAAAGGATGTGGACAACACAAGGAAAGAGAATTAAACGAGGAGCAAGAAAAAAGATCAATGTCGACCATCAACTAATCCGCCCTCACAGACCATACAACAACATAAAATCATTTCATCGACTGGGAGGGAGTGAAAATAGTGGACAAGGAAACTAACAGAAGAACATGACAAATAAAAGAAGCCATATTGATTAGAAAGGCCAGGACACAAATCAAACGAGACGAGGGGAATTTCACATGTACGATGATGTCATACGTCACATGTACTAAAGAAGTTGGTGTGTCACATCGACGAAAGCCTCTACAAGATAATAATTCATGTGTTGGATATGTTTAAAAGAACTAATTTGCTATTTTTCAAAGATTTTGTAGAGTTGTGGAAGTAGTTGATACATCAATATAATTAATTCTTTATATAACTATAGTCTTTCAATCAGATTTAAATATGAGGATAGCATTAGCAATTTTTTTTCACTGGGAAAATACTGAGACGAAGCCATATCACTTGGGTTGCGTGCATGTAGTTCCAGAACTTAACACAGCCACTGCAACACTCGCATGAGTTGTGACAACTTTTGTTGTATAGTGTACTCTGACCAGTCATATAGAGTCGTACTGTGCATGCTGACCCACAATTGAATGACTCGCAACAAAAATTTAGCAGTGTATACCTGGCATAAAGGGCTTTTTATGTTATTATTGAACATGAATATTTAAATTTCCACATTCACATCCCTTTGTGCTGTATGTAATTTTTTTAATTAAAATTACCTTTCATAGTCAGTTTAATTAACTTCACCAAAGCATTTGACAGCATCCATAGACCCTCAGTATGGAAAATCTTGATCTTCTAGAGAATCACACTTAATTTTACGCCACCTAGCAACCTAAGAATGGCATATTTTGTATTTAAGGATGAGTGGTGGGAGAACTGGTAAAACTGCTTCTGTTGAGTATGTGGGTGCAAAATATGTCAATGTGGTTGGTTATCTTTGAACACATAAGCCATCTAGCTTTGTCACCCATTAATGTGTTTCTCTACCATGTGGTGTTGCAACATGTTAGTCACAAAAATGTCCCAAAATCCAAGGTTGCTATGATCCAACGACCCCCTAAATATGCCACTTAAGAATATAAACATTAATTTTTTATGATCAAGAAGTTTGGATGGCATATAAATATGTTATTTAGATAAAAAGAAGAAATCGAACAAGAAAGAAATGAAGAAAGCTATCAAAAGTGAGGACAGGAGTAGCAAGAACTCGCCATTGAAGGTAGGTAGATGTCAGTATATTCCAAACTAATTAATCAACTATCAGTGATAACATAAAATACAAATACTATTAACAAGATATTATACAAGAGTATGAGTGTCTGTTTGTTTGCTTGCTTGTTTGTTTGTATGTATTCCCAGCATATCTCCGTCAGTTTTGCATCTATGGGGGCTAGACATTTTGTATGTGTACTCGCAGGCTCTTTCAGATGGTTCAAAGATTCTTTTATTTCTCCTGGGGACCCCTGTGATATGACCATCGTGGGTGCTCAATATTTCAAAAGGCTGTACACAAAATTGTTGTTTTTCTGTGGCATAGGAAAGAAAACGGGAACAAAGTAACAAACAAAAAGTAGCAGGAAAAAGTAACAGAATAGAAAGTAATGGACAAAAAGTGATAGATTATTTATTTTATTATTACAATTTTATAAATTATAAAAAATATGTTTATGTTAAAATAGTGTGTGCTTGAAATACAGGTTGCTGAAATCACTTTCGCAACGAACAAAATGTTTCAAATATGTAACTTGTAAACATAAAATTTAAGTTAATTCTGATTGATACACCAACTATTTGATCATTGGTTGATTCATCATAGAAAGACACTCAGAATGCATATGTTGTATGATAAAAATATAATGTTCTTTCAAATGAATACAAGTTAGTGAACCCTGACTGAAAGCTTACAGGTGCTGAGAACTGAGATAGAAAGATGAAAACAAGTGTTGAGAAAACATGTAAATTTTATTATGTTGAAATTCAGTCAATATATGTGTCATCTGTTGACAGAACAGACCATAAGTCAGATTTGACACTTTTGAGTTTAATTGTTCATCAGTTGCAGCAATGAAAGAGCTTTTAATGAATACCAAGTTTGTCATTCTGTGATAATTATTCGTTTCACTGTGGTTTCCCTGAAGGTTCTACATGGAAATTTGGCTGTAGTTTTATTGAGATAATCATGATTTAGGTTTTTAGTTCTTTGGGCCGAAGGGTAAGAGTTTTTCAAAGTGGTTCGTAAACTTATCCAGTGAAATATTTCCACATTTGTCACTGCTGTTACTTGCTTTATTAAATATATCCCAGTATTCTGCAGGGCCCAGTGCAGGCTTGCTATGTTTTAGGTTGTGCAAGTTTTCATGTAACAGTTTATGGTAGCATTTTGATATTTGTTTTATAAAGCATTTATACCCACTAGCCAATTCTCTTAACTCTGCATTAGCTTCATCATCTTTTGTTTTCTTTAGTCTACCTTTTGCTCTCAAATAATCTGTCCTCTTAGTTTTACACACAAAGACATAATCTGGCATAACTTGATAAGTCTTTGTAGCAGCACATTTGTACTTCCAGTGTATCATTGCAACATAACATACATACTGTGTGCCACATTTGAATGTTGTGCATGTAATATTTCCATGCAATCCATTTGCATGTATAATGTAAAACTTCAACAGCCATTTTCTTAATTTTCATTTTTTTTACCCCTACCATGTTCAGTGCTCCATAACATCGCCAATTTTTGTAGCAGTCATAATTTTTGAAACCGTATCTACCCAACCTTTACAAGAATGTAAGAAAACATTTTTAGTCCTTTGGCTGAAGGTCCAAGGGACTATTGCCATCCGCCGTTAGCTGTCGTATCTCAGAAACCGTACAGCAACTTTTTCTCTAATTTTGCATAGACATATCTTGGGGCACTGCCACTATGCACGAGAAATCTGTATTTGATTGAATCATTTTAAGGGCTCCCTAGGGCCTCCAAGGACCCCAAAACTGGTAAAAATGTAACATTTGGCCTATTTTTTCAAAAACTGTTCAGCAACTTTTTTTTCTAATTTTGCATAGATGTATCTTAGGATGCTGCCACTATATACAAGAAATCTGTATTTGATTGAATCATTCTAAGGGCACCTAAGGGGCCCCCAAAGTGCAAAAGGTTGACATTATCTAGTGATGTGGTTTTGAAAAGGGTCCGTGAGATCACCCCAATCAGTAACAGTGTTTTGTTTAAAGGGACATGAAATTGTGTTAAAGAGCAATTGCATGAAATACAACTTTATTCAGGGAAGTCCAGTGGATGGTAAATGAGTTCTTCCTCCTGTTCTTCCTCTCATTCTTCCTCTCGTTCCTACTCTCGTTCCTCCTCTCGTTCCTCCACTCTCCCTCTTATCCTTCCTCTCCTTTTTCCTCTTTTTTCCCTCTCCTTTGACCTCTCCTTCTTCGTCTTCTTCATCATCTCCTTCCTGCTCTCATTACACCTCTCCTCTTTCCTCTCCATGGTCTACTCATTCATCCTCTGCTTCTTCCTCTCCTCTCATTCCTCTGCTTCTTCCTCTCCTGTCTCCCTTTCTTCCTCTCATTCGTCCTCTCATTCTTCCATTCATTCTTCTCATTCTCACTCGCCTTATTCCTCTAATTGCTCTCTTTTTTCTTCTCCTTTCTCTCCTTCTTGCTCTCCCTCATCATCTCATTCTTCCTCTTGTTCTTCCTCTTCTTCTTCGTCTCATTTTTCCTCTCCCTCTTCCTCATTCTCTTGTTTGTCTTCTTCTCCTTTTCTCGTTCTTTCACTCATTATTCCTCTCCTTCTTTCTCAACTTCTTCCTCCTCAACACAGGCCTGAATAAAACAAATAATAATTACTTTTGTGAGTGTAAATGCACCGAATCCTGATTCTAGCACTCTGGTCTTTATAGTGACTACTCACAGTTGTGCTGTCATGACCTTCAAAATCTTCCCCAAAAGGAGATCTAACTATAACTTCTTATTCAAAGACCTCACCAGCATGATCGACGCCTCATCAAATAAATCGTCGCATATACTAGCCGGACACTTACAATTTGTTGTGCTCTGCGTTGTGCCTATTGTAGCTATACTGGCATAGCTGGGCCAGGGGCGCCAATTACTTATCCTGGACCAGACGTTTTGTTGCCATTTCCACTTGCAAAATTGCCATCCTCATCGCCATCATTTTCACAGTCACTTTCTATCTCACTTTACCTACTATTCCCCCTATTATCTGCATTGAAATACTCATTGAACACATCACTGAACTCATTTCGTACATCACTGTTGCTAATTCCGAAATTGCCGTGGTCTAATATTTTCAGCAGCATGACAGGTCAGGTCATAGGTCGGTGCATGCAGCATGACCTATGTAGGTCAGTCAGTACAAATTACCTTGACAAAGCACTATTTTATTGATTACTTATATAAGGAGCATCTAGATTAGCTCAAAACCAAGCTCATTAGAAAGAGTGATATCAGTTTGTTAAACTAGCACACAAATACAAAGAATGAAAATCATAAGTCAAACTATTAATAGAGAACTTTGAAGGCATGGAGCTCCCATAGCGATTCACAACATATGGTCTATTCTGACAGCAGTTGACACATTAAAATGTGTTGTATTCCTAGTCTTATTTTATATTTGTGAATAAATTTCTTTTCTGTTTCTTTTCTTTTCTGTTAATGTTTTCCTAGCCAACATTTTTAGCCCTTTGGCTATCTCAGAAACTGTTCAGCAACTTTTTTCTAATTTTGCATAGACATCTTAGGGTACTGCCACTATGCACGAGAAATCTGTATTTGATTGAATCATTTTAAGGGCTCCCTAGGGCCTCCAAGGACCCCAAAACTGGTAAAAATGTAACATTTGGCCTATTTTTTCAAAAACTGTTCAACTTTTTTTCCAATATTGCATAGATGTATCTTAGGGTGCTGCCACTATATACAAGAAATCTGTATTTGATCGAATCATTCTAAGGGCACCTAAGGGGCCCCCAAAGTGCAAAAGTTTTACATTATCTAGTGATGTGGTTTTGAGAAGGGCCCTTGAGACCACCCCCAACAGTAGATTTGGTTTAATGTGCCACAAAGTCAACACCATGACTAAACTTCGCAGCCTAGTGCTACTGTTCCATTGAGACCTTGACTAATCTTTAATTGGTCACAGCGCCCAGGCAGAGTAGACACACTTTTGACCCCTGTTAGACTGAACAGTTGCCTAACACTTTATCTTCAAAACTATTGATTTTCTATAATTGCAAGTTGTGTTTATTTTGATGTTCATTTAATTATTATAAAATGGTGTGATTGTGGTGTCTATTGGTTAAAGATGTATTGTCTGTAGAAACCTGTAGGTGACAAACGTAGAAAATTAATATTCTGTCACCTGTAGGTGACAAACATAGAAAATTAATATTCTGGACAACTATAGAGTGAAATATCCTACACTTTATTGATATCAAATGCATTCTACTGTTCTGTTTATGCTTGCCATGCCTTGTGTATACATGGTACTGTGTAAATCAATTGTATCAATATAGACTAATAATTACAGATTCACAATATTGTTGACACCTGAAACAACCAAATGTCAACCATTAGAAGAGTTGACATAGTTCCGCTATACACAAGCAAGAAATCTGTATTTGATTGAATCATTCTAGTGTCATCAACATATAGTAGAACATACATTTTCTACATCATCATCCCTAAGGTTGTTGTAAATTTCACCAACTGCCATGTCAAGTCCGTTATAATTGTGACTAACAGTGTTCAAAATGATTCAGGTAAATAGCAAATAACAAAGGACACAAGTTTTCTCCTTGCCATACCTATACATCACATGAGAAGAAGGCTGACACAGCCTGGCCCTGATTTATATATGATTTAGCATTTTTGTACATGTTGTATACAACTTTCAACACAATACCATTAATACTGCATGAAATTATCTTAGACCACAGGGAGGACCAGTCTACTAAATCAAATGCTTTCTTATAATCGATGAAGGCACAATAAAGCCTTTTGCGTCGAGACAAATACAATTCAACCAATACCCCTATTTGAACACTGCCTGTTCTTCACCTATTACATTCGCTTTGTTTAGGTATGTGGTCAGTCTGGTGTTCTGAACAATCACTAAGGATTAATGAACACTTGTGCAGAATGTCACCTGCTTGGCAGGTTTGATTGATCTATTCAGCAATGAGGACACTGCTTAGGCCTCACTCTGGACACTGTCACTCACAGTGTTGTGTATTGTCTTAGTTGGTGCATTGAGCTAATCTACTTGACCATGAATCAGTGGTGGCACTGGTTGTGTATTACACCCAGCTGTGGAGCTAAGATTCTCTGCCTGCTATTGTTTGATGGAAACTGTCACTGGCAGTAGCTTGTGTCAACAGACAGCATTAAGCCACTAGACCCCTGTTAAACTGGACAGTTGCCTGTAGGTTTTAAACTGTGTCAAACAGTGAGTCTACCTTTTGCTCTCAAATAATATGTCCTCTTAGTTTTACACATGAAGACATAATCTGGCATAACTTGATAAGTCTTTGTAGCAGCACATTTGTACTTCCAGTGTATCATTGCAACATAACATATATATTACATACTGTGTGTCACATTTGAATGTTGTGCATGTAATATTTTCATGCAATCCATTTCATATATAATGTAAAACTTCAACAGCCGTTTTCTTCATTTTCACTTTTTGATCCCTACCATGTTCAATGCTCCATAACTTTGCCAATTTTTGTAGCAGTCATATTTTTTGAAACCGTGTAAAGCACCCTACCAAACCTTTACAAGGATGTAAGAAAACAATGTTAACATTTTTCCGACTTATCACTCAATTGGTCAGCCGGGGTCACATATAGACGTACTAGTCCAAAGGACTTCAGGGCCACTTGGCCCATTTTTTACTTTTAGGCATTACTTTTTCGTGTTATTTTCTTTCTGATTACTTACTGATAACAATGCCATCTACATTGGATGTATGCAGACATTTGGAAGTTTTCAGATTATTGTAGTTTTATAGTGATGTCGCCCAATGCCACTTCCAGCTTCCAGGCTTTCTTAAAACTAGGCCAATAGCCATAATTTATCAAGGTGATGGGATGGAGGAATTTGGGTTGGGTTCAGTTTTAAATATGTTTGGCATATTCTGGAAAAAAAGTTCCCATGCAAAGCCGGGCAACTCATCAGGGGCTGTATGCACAAAGAGCAGATAAAGTTAAACGTGAATAGCTACTATCTGTGGATAGCTATTCTAATTTAATTTCTGTTCTCTTTCTGTATGCATAAGTCATAAGTAGCTAAGGATAGCTATCCGGTCATATTTAGCCATATAATGAAGTTTTTGGCAATGTCAAAAACATGAATAAAATGCGCAAACGCCAAGATACATTAACGGTGCGAGTGATTCATTGTTGAAAAACATCATTAAGCAAATATAACTTGGTAAAATGTTGCCTTAGTCCTGTCTGCTTGGCGCTGATTTGGTAGTCCATTATGTATGGTAGACTGGTAAATCTGAATCAGTTGTTCTGAAAACTGTCGCTGTCATAATATCGCAGTGTTACGAGCACTTGTAGCAGCGGCGTTAAACCTATTCTAACTTTCGAGGTTTCTCACTGTGTCATCTGTAATAGTTATGTTTACGATGTTTTGTCGTCTACAGCAATATTTGTTAACTAGTTGTTTATCTTGAAATGTGTCAAAATGATGGCTTCGGTTCTGATTTCTTCGTAGCAATCGCCTTTGTCAGTAGTGTTACAGAATGAGAGAAGCCATTTTTATTCAGCGGATAGGCCGCCATATAGTGGAAAATGGTGCGTAACTTTATCCGTGTTTATGTCACCGGATAAGCATATCCACACTTTATGCATGCTGATTTATTATGTTTATCCGCCATTTATTTATTATGTTTATTCATGCATACAGGCCCAGTTGTATTCAAATAACTTATACAGTAATTACTCGCTACTGCATATGGCCAGCAACTGAATCTGCCATAGTGCTCCTACATGTATTTTTTAAATAAACTTAATTTGTTTCTGTTTTGTATTAAAATATTTCATTTCACTTTCATTTAAATATTTCATCTCATATACTGCATGTGTATGTGAGAGTTGCAAGAATGTTGCCATTGATTGACACTTGTCTGCCCATCTAGGGTCTGGCGCCACTTAAGGCCGGCATGTCACCCCAGGCAAGTCTACGGGGGAGTCTTGAGTCAGCCGGCGGAACATTAGGGCTTCTACAACAGGTATATCTTGGTCTAGAGCTAGCAGGTGGAACATTAGGGCTTCTTCAGCAGATATGCAGGCTGCGAAATGACAGGCATCCAATCATCCCAGATGAGTAGTTTTAGTGATTGGGCTAGTCCAATTTTAGAAGAGCAGTCCTGTCAGACTAGCTCTAATTATGTGAATCAGTTTATGTTAAGCGTATATGCTAATGGAGTGTTGTGATGAAATAAAACAACAACTGACAATGAGATAGCATGTTATCACATTGGCTGGTTTTTCCATCCGACCATCGGTTGGGAAACCTGGAGGAAACCTACTGGATGTGACACTTGTAAATGGTGGCTACAGCCCGTATATATACATACGGTTAGTGTAGGCAGTGCCATATCATCTTGCAGTATTCCAATATATTGGACAAAAATTTAACCAACTATTTGTACTAATCACCACAGGAAAGTTGTCAAACAGTCCTATGGTGTTTATTCATTTCTTGCATTGCATTTTTCCATATAGTTTTTCTTTTTTATAAAATCATGTAGTTTATTCAAAACAATGTTTCTAATAAATAGAATATTGATTCCATAAAAGTTTCTTTAGATTTTTGTGAAAACGGTTTATTCGATTTACACTTGGTAGAAACTGTTCTGACCACTATATGTAACACCATCTGAAGGATGGTCAATTTTGCCAGTATTCTCTCTGCTCAAATAAAGCAAGGTGAGAGTGTTTCCTGTGATATGTTCACTCATTTCCTTCTTTCCCTGGTCCAGTCCGCAGGAATGAATCTAAGTGGTACCACAAGTCTGGGGAATCCTCGGGGAAGTCTGAATCACCCAAGGGGGTCGCTAGGTGAGACCCCCCTGATGCAGGGACTGCTCAAGAGTTCCCTCCGTAGCTCCATAGGGGAGAGTGCACTTCGAGGGTCACTGGGCGAACCAATCAGGTTGATGGAGTCTGGACCGAGGCTATCAAATGAAGGCCCCATGAGGTCATCTGCTGAGGCCTACTTGAAGGGGTCCACTGAGGTATGTCTTTTCTGTTCACCTTTGCTGCTTGTTTTATGTCACATTGCTGCTATCTTTAATAGGCAAATCCACAAAAAAGTTTTATTTTAGGAGTTTAACTTTAAATGACCTCTCTCCTACTCACACCCAAATGTTACATTGTTTGAAAGGCCTACATCTCCTCATCCCAGCGAGTCCTGTCATAGAGCTGTGAAATGGTGCAGTAAGCATGAATTTAAGGTCAAACAGGGTCACCATCAAATGATGAATTTTTGAAATTGTGCACTTCCGCAAACGTCATAACATTCAATAGTTGCATATCTTCTTTACTTAATTACAAAATGGCCATGTCATACTATTGGAAAGCTTATTGTCTCCCTGTCAAAATGAGGTATGATATGGAGCTGTTACCTGGTATGACAAGTGTGGAGCTAAGGTCAAACAAGGTCACCATGAAATTATGATAATTCCATTTTATACACTATCATGAATGGCATAAAGATTTTACTTCCATCATAACCCTTAATGATCTGTAACTATGATCCATCAAAAAACATTTTATTAATAATTACCAACAGGGTTGTTTGATTTCTGCTGGGCAGAAACTGTTTCTGCCCAACAGAAACGGCAGCAATAGGAAATACATGTCATTGATAGGCAAATTGATAAAATAATATATAAAATAACTTAGGTATACTTCAAAAGGTTAAAGCATATTTAGCCAAAATGATAAGGAATATTATAAAGATGTTTTACTATACATGTTGCAAATATTACTTCACTCCAATTCAAACAGTATTATGTCATTAATTGCCACTGTTTTTGAGTAAAAATGCATGCTATGTATATGTAATGTACCTTGTGAACAAATAAAGTTTTATCATAGTTCATCTCTTCTTCTTTCCAATTTCTGAGGGGTGGTAGGGGCAAAATGAAAACAGAAAATGTGTGCACATTTTCTTAAGCAACCTTTAACTGTGCTACATGCGAGATTGCAGCTCACCAACTCTCCTGCAAGGTTCTACAACCACTGGAAATCGGCCTAAATAACAGAGTATCGGGATCAAATTGTACAATATTTTTAATAAAACATTAACTAATATATACAATCTTCACTAAATGGTCTACTCGAATATTTTATTTCCAGGTGTATCTTCACTGGTATGCATATAGTCTCCACTAAACATGTCAACATTTTACTTCCATCATAACCCTTATTGATCTGTAACTATGATTCACAAAAAACCATTTAATTAATAATTACAAACTCACAATAATAGTCCAATGGACTTCAGGGCCCCTTGTCCCATTTTTAGTCCTGTGGGCCGAAGGTCCAACGGACTATTGCCATCACTCTGCGTCCGCCGTTAGCTGCCGTATCTCAGAAACCGTTCAGTAACTTTTTCTCTAATTGTGCATAGACATATCTAGGGGTACTGCCACTATGCACAAGAAGTCTGTATTTGATTGAATTGTTCTAAACGCCTCAAAGGGCCCCCCAAGGCAAAACAAACTGGTAATTTTTCACATTTTGCCTATTTTTAGTCCTTTGGCCGAGGGTCCAAGGGACTATTGCCATCACTCTGCGTCCGCCGTCTGCCGTTAGCTGCCGTATCTCAGAAACCGTTCAGCAACTTTTTCTCTAATTTTGCATAGACATATCTTGGGGCACTGCCACTATGCACGAGAAATCTGTATTTGATTGAATCATTTTAAAGGGCTCCCTAGGGCCTCCAAGGACCCCAAAACTGGTAAAAATGTAACATTTGGCCTATTTTTTCAAAAACTGTTCAGCAACTTTTTTTCTAATTTTGCATAGATGTATCTTAGTGTGCTGCCACTATATACGAAAAATCTGTATTTGATTGAATCATTCTAAGGGCACCTAAGGGGCCCACAAAGTGCAAAAGTTTTACTTTATCTAGTGATGTGGTTTTGAGAAGGGCCCTTGAGACCACCCCCAACAGTAGATTTTGTTTAATGTGCCACAAAGTCAACACTGTGACTAATTTCTGCAGCCTAGTGTTACTGTTCCATTGAGACCTTGGCTAATCTTTAATTGGTCACAGTGCCCAGTCAGAGTAGACACCCCAACAGTAGATTTTGTTTAATGTGCCACAAAGTCAACACCATGACTAAACTCTGCAGCCTAGTGCTACTGTTCCATTGAGACCTTGACTAATCTTTAATTGGTCACAGGGCCCAGGCAGAGTAGACACACTTGACCCCTTTTAGACTGAACAGTTGCCTAACACTTTTTATCTTCAAAACTATTGATTTTCTATAAGTGCAAGTTGTGTTTATTTTGATGTTCATTTAATTATTATAAAACGGAGTGACTGTGGTGTCTGTTGGTTAAAGATGTATTGTCTGTAGAAACATGTAGGTGACAAACATAGAAAATTAATATTCTGTCACCTGTAAGTGACAAACATAGAAAATTAATATTCTGGACAATTATAGAGTGAAATATCCTACACTTTATTGATATCAAATGCATTCTACTGTTCTGTTTACGCTTGCCATGCCTTGTGTAGACATGGTACTGTGTAAATCAATTGTATCAATATAGACTAATAATTACAGATTCACAATATAGTTGACACCTGAAACAACCAAATGTCAACCATTAGAAGAGTTGACATAGTTCCACTATAACCAAGCAAGAAATCTGTATTTGATTGAATCATTCTAGTGTCATCAGCATATAGTAGAACATACATTTTCTACATCATCATCACTAAGGTTGTTGTAAATTTCACCAGCTGCCATGTCAAGTCCGTTATAATTGTGACTAACAGTGTTCAAAATTATTCAAGTAAATAGCAAATAACAAAGGACACAAGTTTTCTCCTTGTCATACTTCTACATCACATGAGAAGAAGACTGACACAGCCTGGCCCTGATTTATACATGATTTAGCATTTTTGTACATGTTGTATACAACTTTCAACACATTACCATTAATACCGCATGAAATTATCTTAGACCACAGTGAGGACCGGTCTACTAAATCAAATGCTTTCTTATAATCGATGAAGGCACAATAAAGCCTTTTGTGTCGAGACAAATACAATTCAACTAATACCCCTATTTGAACACTGCCTGTTCTTCACCTATTACATTCGCTTTGTTTAGGTATGTGGTCAGTCTGGTGTTCTGAACAATACTAAGGATTAATGAACACTTGTGCAGAATGTCACCCGCTTGGCAGGTTTGATTGATCTATTCAGCAGTGAGGTCACTGCTTTGGCCTCACTCTGTACACTGTCACTCACAGTGTTGTGTATTGTCTTAGTTGGTGCATTGAGCTAATCTACTTGACCATGAATCAGTGGTGGCTCTGATTGTGTATTTCACCCAGCTGTGGAGCTAAGATTCTCTACCTGCTATTGTTTGATGGAAACTGTGACTAATCTGTAATTGGTCACTGGCAGTAGCTTGTGTCAACAGACAGCATTAAGCCACTAGACCACTGTTAAACTGGACAGTTGCCTGTGGGTTTTAAAATGTGTCAAACAGTGAGTCTACCTTTTGCTCTCATATAATCTGTCCTCTTAGTTTTACACATAAAGACATAATCTGGCATAACTTGATAAGTCTTTGTAGCATCACATTTGTACTTCCAGTGTATCATTGCAACATAACATACATATTACATACTGTGTGCCACATTTGAATGTTGTGCATGTAATATTTCCATGCAATCCATTTGCGTATATAATGTAAAACTTCAACAGCCGTTTTCTTTATTTTCACTTTTTGACCCCTACCATGTTCAATGCTCCATAACTTCGCCAATTTTTGTAGCAGTCATATTTTTTGAAACTGTGTAAAGCACCCTACCAAACCTTTACAAAGAAGTAAGAAAACAATGTTACATTTTTTCTGACTTATCACTCATTTGGTCAGCCGGGGTCACATATAGACGTATTAGTCCAAAGGACGTCAGGGCCACTTGGCCCATTTTTTTTGACAGCCACGTCAGTTCATCAACAAAGAGGCTGATTGTTAGTGCTTTGAGAGATCAGGATCCTACTCCATCTCATACAAAGAAGGTTACTGTCACCCTGAAATCTTTCCGAGGGAAGAAGCTGGAAGATTTTGTCACGCTGCTGCATTATTTGAACTGATGGCGCTTCCAGATGGATTTCTCCAAGTCGATCCAGATTTGTGAAAGGAACGAGAGGACTTCAAGCAGGCTAGAGAGACAGTTTGTACAATGAAAGTCGTGAATGACCATGCTGAACGCGGAGTTGCTCTGATTCAAGAATTCAGCGACCTCCTGACCAAAAGCGAGCCCCAGCTTCAGTACTTGCTGTAAGTTGTAGAGGAGCACCACCATGCCTACCCAGGCAGCAGGAAACTGACCTTAACAGGACAAAGTGGACAGTGAAAAACAAGTGTTGTGCACATAGTATCTGTTGCTTGAACTTGGCCCACATTGAGGCGATAACAGGATGAATCTGAACACAAACTGTGGTTTTATTATGTGAACCATGTATGCCACTAAGACATTACTTATTCATGACATTATTTCATGACAGTATCATTAATGCAATTCAGTTTATTGGTTGAATTTTCTAATATGTCAATACTTGGAAATTAGCAAACTGCTCATAACTGAATACATTGTCTCAAACTCCAAATATTGTGAACTTTGAGGCATTTGAGATACCCCTAGATATAAATATTTTGTTTTCTCTCTTTGAGTTTTGAGTCTTTTTTATCATAAGGAACAATTCTGGGGGGTAAGAGCATGAGAAATAATTTTTTTTTTTTTTTCTGATTTCTAAGAAACACCCTACTGATCATCACTCCACACATACTCCATCAAGTGACAGCTCCTTGTCATATCTCATTTTGATCGGGAGACATTGTTCACAGTATTTGGTAGGTGCTGAGACATGAAGAAAATATACCTGGTAGAATCATTGTAGCTTTATGATCTTCGCAGCATTGCAAATAAATCAAATACATCATTTCACAGTGATCTTGTTTGGTCTTAGCTGCACATCATACCTCATTTTGATGGGGTACAGTAAGCTTTCCAACAAATATGACATGGCCATTTTTGGATTAACTAGAATAGATATCCAAATATTGAAAAATTGAGATGTTTGCGGAAGCAAACCTATTTTGAAAATTCATCTTTTGATGGTGACCTTGTTTAACCATGGATTCACGCTTACTGCACCACTTGGCAGCTTTACGACAGGCCTTGGGGATGGGGAGATGTAGGACTTTCGAATTATATAAAATTTGTGTGTGGGGGGCCATTTAAGTTGGTCCATTATGTTATGCTTACCACTCCTCTATAAGTCATTGTGTTGAGAAATTTTGATACCTGGAGGTTAGCAATTCAAAGTTGACTTATTGAAGGAATTTATATTATTATAACAGTGCCAGATATGGGGTCAAAAATATTGCAATCTATTTAAACACAAATACTCTTGAGGGGTTCATATACATGTGATGTACAACTATGACATGAGATATTGCTTATTGGTTGGTTATGTCTGGTATACTGTAAAACTACAACATTATATGCAAGTAATGATTCTAAATGATGATGCCATCTGGCTTGGGAAGCCCCTACCTTCGCCTTAACCCTCAGACAACAAATATGTCTTAACAGTTCACACAAGCATTGACACAGTGGCAGTCCAAAGCAGCCAGCAGAGTTGGTTAGCAGGGGCATGGAAACCATGATCAAACTTAAAGGCCAGTAAAACAAGGTCCTGTTGTTACTAATTGTGTAATGATCACATGTGACAACTGACAAGTTGATGTTGGTTTCTCTGGTATGCTCTCAATGACCAGATATTGTTTTTTTTCTGACTGGAAAATGTGATCAATTCTCAAGTGGCAGAATAAAATTGTTTGACTCTCAAGAAATTAAACAATACTGGCAAAACAGAAGAAGGAATCAGAGTATTTGAAAATATTAGAAATTTTCAAATACTTTTGGAAAGTATTTAAAAACAAATACTTTCAATAATGTCAATACAGTTACAAATACTTCAAAATAGTATTTACTTTCAAATACAATTGTATCTGACCCCATATCTGACTGTTGCTGCTGCTGCATCATGTTTTCAGGGTGTGACTCATAACACAAAAGGCGTGAGTACTAAACTGAGTACTCAATGGCATGCCTATGTTTTCTTATATTATGTTTTTTCTTATTTGTTCCTGATTTTGTTTGTGTTTACCATGTCAAAATGTAAGAATTAATGTCAACATTTTACGTTACTGTAAATTCTGTATTCTGATGTATATTTCAGTAAGTTACTAAAAAGTGTGTGTGTGCATGCATGCGTGCATGTGTGCATGCGTGAGTGCATGCGTGCAGCCATATGTGCATCGTCACTTCTCTTCATGAAATTTCAAGATGATAACTCTTAAAATATGCACAACACAATGTTGTAATGGTGTTTTTTGCAACTGCCTCAATGGCTGCTTTCATGAGAACCTTACTTTGATATTTATATTGTCAAAACTATGGAAATGATGGATAATAATTGGTAATTTTTTGACAAATGCAAAGTAATAACCCCACCCCACATGGCTTTCCTGGGAAGGCCCTAATGATATATATTTCAACATTAAATCTAAGCGCTTTGTTGAGGACATATGTGCTGGGCTAGTTTGACTCGTACCAAAAATATTCATATATTCAACAAAGCATACGCTCAGGTAAATAATAACATAAAAAGTCCATAAGGTATATTTTGTTATCCAATTGGTCAATAATATTATACTGGATATGGATGAGAGCATATATATGTGACGAATTGCCACAGTTTGGACAATAATGTACGCTTGACCGACATTGATTTTTAGTATTTTTAGAGAAAAACAATTTACTACTGTATTTAGTCCTTTGGCCGAAGGTCCAAGGGACTATTGCCATCACTATGCGTCCGCTGTCCGCCGTTAGCTGCTGTATCTCAGAAACTGTTCAGCAACTTTTTCTCTAATTTTGCATAGACATATCTTAGGGCACTGCCCCTATGCATGAGAAATCTGTATTTGATTGAATTAGGGCCTCCAAGGACCCCAAAACTGGTAAAAATTTAACATTTTGCCTATTTTTTCAAAAACTGTTCAGCAACTTTTTTTCAAATTTTGCATAGATGTATCTTAGGGTGCTGCCACTATATACAAGAAATCTGTATTTGATTGAATCATTCTAAGGGCACCTAAGGGGCCCCCAAAGTGCAAAAGTTTTACATTATCTAGTGATGTGGTTTTGAGAAGGGCCCTTGAGACCACCCCCAACAGTAGATTTTGTTTAATATGCCAGAAAGTCAGCAGCATGACTAAACTCTGCAGCCTAGTGCTCGTGTTCCATTGAGACCTTGACTAATCTTTAATTCGTCACAGGGTCCAGGCAGAGTAGACGCACTTGACCCCTGTTAGACTGAACACTTATTTTGATGTTCATTTAATTATTATAAAATGGTGTGACTGTGGTGTCTATTGGTTAAAGATGTATTGTCTGTAGAAACCTGTAGGTGACAAACATAGAAAATTAATATTCTGGACAATTATAGAGTGAAATATCCTTCACTTTATTGATATCAAATGCATTCTACTGTTCTGTTTACGCTTGCCATGCCTTGTGTAGACATGGTACTGTGTAAATCAATTGTATCAATATAGACTAATAATTACAGATTCACAATATAGTTGACACCTGAAACAACCAAATGTCAACCATTAGAAGAGTTGACATAGTTCCGCTATACACAAGCAAGAAATCTGTATTTGATTGAATCATTCTAGTGTCATCAGCATATAGTAGAACATACATTTTCTACATCATCAGCACTAATGTTGTTGTAAATTTCACCAGCTGCCATGTCAAGTCCGTTATAATTGTGACTAACAGTGTTCAAAATTATTCAGGTAAATAGCAAATAACAAAGGACACAAGTTTTCTCCTTGCCATACCTCTACATCACATGAGAAGAAGGCTGACACAGCCTGGCCCTGATTTATACATGATTTAGCATTTTTGTACATGTTGTATACAACTTTCAACACATTACCATTAATACCGGATGAAATTATCTTAGACACAGTGAGGACCGGTCTACTAAATCAAATGCTTTCTTATAATTGATGAAGGCACAATAAAGCCTTTTGCGTCGAGACAAATACAATTCAACCAATACCCCTATTTGAACACTGCCTGTTCTTCACCTATTACATTCGCTTTGTTTAGGTATGTGGTCAGTCTGGTGTTCTGAACAATCACTAAGGATTAATGAACACTTGTGCAGAATGTCACCAGCTTGGCAGGTTTGATTGATCTATTCAGCAATGAGGACACTGCTTAGGCCTCACTCTGTACACTGTCACTCACAGTGTTGTGTATTGTCTTAGTTGGTGCATTGAGCTAATCTACTTGATCATGAATCAGTGGTGGCTCTGGTTGTGTATTACACCCTGCTGTGGAGCTAAGATTCTCTGCCTGCTATTGTTTGATGGAAACTGTAATCTGTAATTGGTCACTGGCAGTAGCTTGTGTCTTGCCACTAGACCCCTGTTAAACTGGACAGTTTCCTGTAGGTTTTAAAATGTGTCAAACAGTGAGTCTACCTTTTGCTCTCATATAATCTGTCCTCTTAGTTTTACACATAAAGACATAATCTGGCATAATTTGATAAGTCTTTGTAGCAGCACATTTGTACTTCCAGTGTGTCATTGCAACATAACATACATATTACATACTGTGTGCCACATTTGAATGTTGTTCATGCAATATTTCCATGCAATCCATTTGCATATATAATGTAAAACTTCAACAGCCGTTTTCTTCATTTTCACTTTTTGACCCCTAGCATGTTCAATGCTCCATAACTTCGCCAATTTTTGTAGCAGTCATAATTTTTGAAACCATGTAAAGCACCCTACCAAACCTTTATAAGGATGTAAGAAAACAATGTTACAATTTTTCCGACTTATCACTCATTTGGTCAGCCGAGGTCACATATAGACGTGTTACGTGTAATAAGACGCAGCTAAGATTGTCTGGTTTCAAAAACTCTTGTGTAACTTTTTCTCTAATTTTGCATAGACATTTCATGTGGTAGTGCCAAGAAATCTGTATTTGATTGATTCATTCTAATGTAAGAAAACAATGTTACAATTTATCACTAATTTGGTCAGCCGGGATCACATATCGACATATTACTCCCAAGGACTTCAGGGCCTCTTGGCCCATTTTTTAAAGTAGAATGACAAAGGGACTAGCATGACACTGTAAGTGTAGACATGTTAGTAAATACAACTATAATGAAGATTTGTGAGACTGATATTGTGTTTATGATGATACTGCTGCTGGTCTCCTGCAGTCCTTCCTGATGGTCGACACACACAGCTCTCTCAAGACGACATCTCTTGGACTAGACTTGTCCTCCACTGGGCCTAGCGGGCTGAACACGGGACGCGACGAAAATATCCACTTTCTTACAAATCTCGATGATGATGAAGAGGTCAGATTGTGTTTGGTTAAACATTAATAATTTAGGAAGCTATGGGGTATATCTAGGGAATAATATATATGATTTGTTGATGTGACTCATGTTTTATCAGCCACATATCATAGCAGTCGCGAGTGTCACAGGTTGATACCACTTGAATGACATCAAAAGATGATGTATTATTCCAATTATATATCGGCAAATTAACATTTGAATGCATGTTTTCACTTTTTACCTTTATAAACATGCAGTTCTTGTACCATAACATATAAAGTTTGCTGTTCTCAGCAACTGTGTACATATATCTCATGAAGATATGTAACTTGGAACAGTTCACAACATTAAGCATGTTTTCTATTATTGTTCCATGCTATGTAAACCGTCCACCAAAGCCCAACCTTATGTCCTTGCTGTGGGAGGTGTAAATGGGTAAAGTCGGCCAACAGGGTGAAGTTAGGTAGGTCAATCCCTGCCTAGTGGATTCACTGGATTACAGAAGTATCAACAACAACTTTAAACTAACATGACTTGGGGGGAAGGACCTTCAGTTTGAAGGAAGATGATGCTGCATAATTAAAGCTGCAAGGAAGCTAGGTAGTCAAGCCTTCGGACATCAAGGACAACTACGAGCATTGGGACTTGGAATGTTAGGATGGTGTATCAAGCAGGGAAAGCAACACTGATTGCACATGACACGCACAAATACAAAATGACCTTACTAGGACTATCGGAGATGAAATGGCTTCATTCAAGACAGACCAAGCTTGCATTTGGAGAGGCAGTATTATACTCGGGCAATGCTGTCCATAATGCACCACACCAGTCTTCAAAATATATGCTGACCCGGTAGTTTCTGGCTGCCTACTTTTCCGGGACATTAGAAAGTTTTACTGCAGTACACATCAGCTGATCAATATTATCAAGACTGGTCACAACAAGAGGCTGTTTACAACAAAACACTTTTTTACAGAAATGCATTTTTTATGCTCAATATTGCCCAATTTTGTTATAATGTTTTTTATAGTTAATAAAGCACCTGAAATGAAAATCAAAACGAGGCATCATCACTGGCACAGCCATTATCATATCCAAACAGACTATACGCTTCAAATTTGTTTGTGAAAAAGCCAGACTCTGCTGAGGAAAACTGTTAGAAAAAAATGCAAAAAGATCAGTCCTATGACACTGACAAATGTCACTGACATTTCTGAGATGTCTAGCTGGCCCAGTTTCTGTGTCTGCATAATCACACGAATGGAATACTTCCTGTAAGAAGTCACATAGGACCAGGACCCAGAAGATTATGGCTCTTCTGGTTCTGGTCGAAGCACCTGGTGATAGTGAGAACCAATGAGAGGAGGACATAGACCAATTGGAAGCCAGTGCTGCTGGCCCAAATAATGGAGTTGACGCAGCTGGTCATGCTGATAACAGCAACTGACTTGTGTGGTATTAGTTATGAATCTTCTGACTCTTGCAGTAATGATAGTATTGCTGTTGCTGATAACAATGACTGCGACGCTTAGTCTTAATTTTATTTGCTAATAGAAGGCTCATGAATGATCGGCTCCCAGTGTCTGCCAAGTGTTTCAATTAAATAAAATTAAGGAACATTTCCCAAATCACTGTGTTTCGTAATTATTTTTAAATGTTATAGAAAATAAGTTTGAAACCAATTACCCAAAAATTAACAGTCTGCTGTTACATTAAATAGCATTGTATGTATACATATGATCAGGATAACACCTATCTGACATATGTATTAAATGATTATCAGCTGGCAATGGAACTGTATATTTCTTTTAATATTGCTTAGCAGGCATTTTGTGCTCACACATTGTGCCATTGGTAACTTGGTAAAATGCGGACCAGTAACTTTGCAGCTAGACCAGCACAATTTTGGGGTAAAGCAGGTGGCGAGGCAATGGTGACATCATTAAGAAATGTCAAGGGCGAATGATATCGCTTGCGATAAACATCGCAAGCGATATGGATAATGTGTATACACGACACAATATCTAAGGAAGGCTATTCTAGTTCTTGATGCATCACGTGTGTTGACTGTGATTGGACAGATTACATGCGACGAGGCGACAGTCGCCTGGAAATAGAGCTAGTTCTATCGGGGCAACAAAGCAATGACATTGCAAGCGATACATATGTAGTATTTACATGAGATGATCAGACTGCATTCTGGTTGTGTGCGATGGCATGGTCTCGTCACGGTGACGGCGTCGCCTGATGTAAAGCCAGCTTTCAGGTCAAACGCTCCACCACACACATAAGGAGTGGTACTTAAGGAGGCACAGAAGGCATTAATCAGCTGGGAGCCAGTTAGTACGAGGTTCATCAGGACCAAATTAAAGACATAACATTGACAAATAAAACTAAATGTCATACAATGCTAAGCTCCAACCAACAAAGCTGAAGAATTAACCAAGACCAACTGTTTGACGCACTACAACAGACTCTAGAAAAACAAAAGAATGCAGAAGTAACAATAGTGATGGGCAACATGAATTCAAAGATAGGATCAGGCAACATAGCATATGAACCCGTGATGGGTATGAATGAATGAGAATGGAGAAAGATTTGCAGACTTCTGTATGGTACACATGTTAGTCATTGGTGGAAGTCATTGGTACATAAAGCTACATGAGTATCACTGAATCATGTCACAGAGAATCAAATAGACCATGTATGTATTGGAAGAAGATTTAGTTTGCTACATGTCAGAGTAATGCGAGGGGCTGATGCAGCCTCAGACCACCATATGATTACAGTAGAACTACAACTCAAGCTACTAGAACCAAGTACACTTTAGAACTTTGCAGTGATAGAAGAACCACTCGGGCATTTCAACTAGCACTCTCCAGTCGATACCAAGTACGATGACTGAGGAAGAAGATAGCTGCACTATAGATTTGCACTGACATAGTGTTAAAGAAGTATAAACCAAGACATGCAAAGAAACTTTAGGAATTAAGAATAAGCTTATACACTGCAGATGGTTGAAGAAAGGAACAGAAAAAATGAAATGCTCATTAACTGTCATACAATCTGTACTAGGATAGCAAAAGTTACAGCATAACAAGAGTACTTGTACTATAAACCTGCCATGTACCACAAACCCACCAAAACCCTTTGTTCTTGGGAACTGGCATAAGAGGAAAGTAAAGGAGGCTATGTACATCAAACAGAGAGCCCCCACCATGAACCGAGATCAGGGATACCACCTGCCTGCCATCTACAACCAGATTATTCTGTCAGAATCTGAACTGCATCACATGACATCAGTGTGTGAACAAGATCCGCAGTAGACAGTTGCATGTATCAACATTTGTCCAGAGTAAGTTTATTTCTTGCTGTCTAAAATATACATACTGTTGTTGATTCAATTAGTAACTTCCTGGATGTGACAGTATTCCCAGGCACTATGAGCTGGCATGTCACTGTATCTACTTCAGAAACAGGCTTGATTGGCAACCATGTGGACTATGTGTGGGCAGGGGATGGGTAGTGGGGGGAATTGTTTTTGTCGAGTAGGCAACCCTGTGCAATGATAGCATTCAATGATGGAACGGTAAAGATTTGTAAACACTTGTAAGTCCAAACAAGCTGCAACCTTGTTTGGACTTAAATCAGTACAAAGAAAACTAACATTATAACAACCTCCACCTGGACAAACTTCAGTTGATCCAGACATTAAAATCTATGGCTCCTCACTAAAATCAATCAAGAACTTCACATACTTGGGCAGCACGATTGCGTCTGACAACACCATTGATTTGTAAATTAACAACCGTATATATGCTGCCTTATGAGCCTTTGGAGGACTCTGGAAGCACGTTTGGTCACAACATAGCATTACAGTCTCCACAAAGTGCAAGGTGTACAAGGCGATTCTACTTCCAACACTACTGCACTCAGCTGAACATATACCCTATACCGTCGCCACATCAGAAGACTTTCCCAAATGCATATCCGGAATCTGCAACAAATCATTTGGATCTCGTGGAAAGACCACATTTCAAATGTAGAAGTGTTGGGATGGGCGAACATGTCAACCATAGAAGCCATTCTGACTGCATCCCAGCTCCGCTGGACTGGACATGTTACCCGAATGAGCATCGACAGAATCCCAAAGGCGCGTTAGTCAGCTGGTAAACGTCTTCAGGGTGGACTGTGCTTGAGGTACAAAGGTGTGGTTAAAAGATACCTAAAAGCCACACATATCCCTGTAGACACTTGGGAATCAATTGCACAGGACCGGCAACAGTGGAGGCGGACCATACACCAGGGACAGATACACACAGAAGAAAAGCTAAGACAAAAATATCAACATAATCATGATCGTCGTGGCCTTCTGGGTGCTTCTATACCTACCGTCATCTGTGATGACTGCAGCAGAGGTTTTGTTACGTAGATAGGACTGACATCTCACCAATGAGCAAGACATAAGGACATGATGGACAGCAAAGAGAGAGAGGATAGAGTTTGTTGTTGCAATGGTATAGTTTTGTTGAAGCAATGGTAAAGTTTGGTTTAACAGAGAAGTGTGGTCAATGCAACATACTAAATCTGACGGAGGCAGTTCTAGAGTTCAGTAGTCACTGCGGTGTATGTGGCAGACCCTGTTTTCACCCCTGTTATGTCCTGTACTTCCAGTCCGAGGCACTGGATAAGAAGTTTGACATATATCTGCACGATGTTGGAGAGCTTGGCTACGAGGTAATTATTAAGTTAGAATATTTTGTGATTAACAAAGTTGAACAACATGGCTCTTTGGTGACTGGCGTCACACACTGTTGACTTATGATGCTCTATGTCACCTTATGATGCTCTCTGCCATCTTGTGATGCCCTCTTTTAACTTATGATGTTTTGTGTCACCTTATGATGCTCTATGTCACCTGTCTCAAACAAACACATGCTTCTTTGCATCTGCAAAATTGCTTCCAAGATCATAGGCATTCCCACACCAACTGTCTCTCAGCTGTGTGAACACATGTTGATCAGAAAAGCACGTGCAGTTGCCAATGACCCTGCCCACCCACTGTATACAGAGTTTGACCTACTTCTGTCTCAAAGACGATACTGATGTCCAAGATGTACAAAAAACAGCTTCGTTCCCCAGGCCATAAGTCATTTAAACAAACTTTGAGTTAACAAACCACCACATGCAATCCGACCGTTAAAATATAAATTATGCACTAACTATTCTCACAGTTTTAATATTATAAACTTATTTCTGTATGCATTATGTTTATTAACAATACCTTGTATTCTCTTTATGCTCAGCAAGCAGAAGAAAATTTTCCAATGTATCTATTATTATTGGACAATAAATTTGTATTGTAGTGCTCTGTGTCACTTTATGGTGCTTTCCATTACCTTATGATGCTCTCTGTCACTTTGTGGTGCCCTCTTTTAACTTATTATATCAACTCATGATGTTCTGTAATGGCTTACGATGCTGTCTTATGATGTTCTCTGTCAACTTATGGTGCTCTGTGTCGATTTGTAATTATAATACTCTGTGTTAACACTTATCACTTTGTCACTTAAGGAGTCGGATGAACCGAGTGAAAAAGAAACGAAAGAGAAGAGCCCGTCAGACAGCAGTAGTGATGACTATAACAAGGATGTTGTACGTTGTCCTTTGTATCCTCAATATAGGGGCTATGCATGGCCATCATTATATGCATGCTTAAATGTTTAAATAATTTTACTATAATTGATGTATTTAACAATTGTAAGTAAAGAACAGAAAGAACATGTATGGTTCTATCTAAAATTTAATTTACAATTTCATTTATTGCATTTCTTTAAGTCATTGTGATGTATTTAAAATTATGTACAGTAAAACCTGTCTTAGCAGTCACCTGTCCATAACGATAACCTAGATATAACAGTAACTTTTGAAAGTCCCGAATGACTGCCTATTAGTTTGCACTCCCCACCACTACCTGTGCATAACGGTAACCGTCTATTGCATATAACGGTCAGTTAATTTGGACCGAACCATTCATAGTCAACCTGCCGCTTGTGGGCAGGTGAAAGGGAATCCATAATTGTCATGAATAAAATGTCATCAAATCTGTGTCATCACTTGTATGTGGGATCATTAAATTGCAATCCAGTCATCAGCTTGTTGCAGCTGCTATGTGGCTCCTTTACTCCAGCAAAGAGGAGTAGAATCAGCTTTGATGTCCAAAGTGATCTCAGAGAAGTCATGAGCATGTAGCAGATGGATGCAGGCTATTGTAATATTTACCTAGGTGGCTTGGTGTAGCTGCAGAGCAAATCTGGGCCAACACTTGTCTTCCACTCGTTCACACCCTCTTGTTTTCTTTTGGACATGAAAGCTTTTTCTGTTTGCCTTTACTTGGAGGGTGTGATTGATTTCACCATGACCCAAAAAAAGGAACATCAATTAAGTATAGCAAGTTGTATAGTGTATTATTTAATATTGTTAACTCTAGGTTGGTATTGTTCACAAGAGTACCAACTAGCGAACGTCAACATAACCATTCATAATACTGTGGGTCCACCTAGTGAGTATCCAAGTCATGAAACTCCATAACGGCAACCTGCCTATAACGGTAATTTTGCGCAGTCCCGACGTTGACCGGTAAGGACAGGTTTTATTGTAATTTTAAATGTGTAATATATAAAACATTTTCCAAACCCATTAACCCATATTTCCTAAGTATGGGTAGTTAATGAACAGACAAATAATGTAGTAATAATAATAATAAAATTAATTTATAACTTCAGATGACCTGGTGCTGAATGAGCTTTGAATTTTGAGAAACAACTGTTGGAAGACACTCAGATTTTGTAAGAATGTTTGCCAGACTAACACGTTGTTTTTGAAGTTCAAACATTTGATAAAGTCTCATAATCTGGGTTGCTGCGAATGTGTGAATGTCCAGCTTTGGATCTCTGTCTGTAGGATTTTGGCATTGACAAGAACATCTCTGAACGCATTCATGATGTAGACATGTTGGCACCAGCTATCTCGAATGTAAGTTTCCATCTTAGTCATCACTATCAAACTATCAATCATTTTAAATTTGCAATATATATGATCTTTCAGTTTATCTTCCAATTATGTCTAAATTACTTTCTGAATATATGTGTTGAATTAAAGCAATTACTTGAACTATGTCAACGGGCCACATATATATATTACTGAATATAGATGATCATTAGGCTGATCCTGATGGTAACTGGTTAATGTACGCTGGAAGATTAGCTGAAATGATAACTGAGTATACAGTAAGAGTCCTACACCAATGCTAACACATGTTAACAGTTTCATTTGAATGTACAGTAGTAAAGCATTGACAGTATCTTATAGAATATAAAAATGATACCCTATGAAACACATTATATTTCAGTACCCTACAAAATGCACTAATATATGTGTTAATTTAGGGCTGACATTTACAATGCTAGGCTTTATAATTTCACTTACATAATTGACAATTACAGTATACAAATGGGTGGTGAGGTGTAAATATACTGAATAACAGCCATTTTTCTACACGAATTGCATGGAATTGTATCAGATACTTTCTGAGTTATGGGGGACAACATGATAAAATTACAGTTTTAAAAAGAACAAAGTGTGCATAGATACTTAGAACAGACCAGTACCAATTAAGACATTTTACTCATAAAGAGAAAAGAAATATAAGAAGTAAGTCATGTATACGATACCCTACAAAAGACAGGAAAATCATCAAATTTGTTTTCATTTCATGCTTGTGGTAAGACCTTCCAGATGTATGGGGAAATATGCAGTACTACTTTACATTAAACAACCTAACATGTTCTTGAAGTCAATTAAGCAAAAATCCTTTCACTGATTCCATGATTAAAACGATAAAAACAAGGGGTTTACCTGGGTGTTTGTGTTGAAAGGTCTTTGGGACCCCCAACATTGTTACAGGGGGTCTCAAGCAAGTGATGAGGGTCTCACATGTCTCTTAAGCATTATTTTCTAAATATGAAAATTTATACAACCCTTGTAAAATTAAGTTATTATTGATGTGTAGAATCCGGGCACACCTCACAGTTTTCCAGAAGTGTTATACCTTAATGCACTCATGCCACCACTCCACATCGTTTCACATCAGGCAACATGTTATAAATATGTTGCATTTTAGGGCACTTGAGAAGTTGAGGCCTAAATAGCACTACGGTTTGCATCAGTTTGAAATGAGCGATATAAATAATAATGCATGGCGATGCAAACTGTAACACTACATGGCCCTCAGTGGTCTCTCAAATGCAATATTTTATAACATTATATATTTGAAATTATGTGGAATGATGGAAAGAACACATTTGGGTATCACATTGTCCATTTAATTTTGAAACACCTAGACAACCCCAAGACTTATGCTAGACTATTGTTCATAGATTTTAGCTCTGTGTTCAGTCTTATCCAACTTCACATTCTGCTCACTAAGCTGAAACAAATGAATGTCAATCGATATATCATCAAGTGGTATCATTCGTTTCTAACAGACAGAGTGCAGCTTGTTAAGATAAATCCGACTCTTTCCCAATCTGTGGTAACAAATACTGGTGCACCCCAATTGCAGTCATGTCTGTTCTCACCTGAGACAAATTTCTCATTCCATAGTTGAGACAATAAAGCATTAACTTATATTATTTAATATATTAATTATATATCAAGTGAACTCATGGTGGTCTGGGTCCCAGATTCTAAATAAGTGCACTATTACCAATTACCACTGTCACTATCTGTCATTTGTTTAGTACAGTTAGTTACACAAAAAAGAAATTATGTAAGTTGCTTTGCTTACTCATCGCTACAGCAGTACTAAGCTGGGAACCTTCTTATAAACAGCACAATGCATGCACGCTATTCCTGAAACATGCTCATGTACATGGATTGGAAATGGTAATATGGTTCAAATCAGTTCATAGAGGCACAAACTATACACAGGACAGCACCTTATGGTGGATTGAGTACTCGTTTATGAGAATGGTTATTTGGAAGGACACCTGAAAACAAATAACAAAATCATACAGACCAAACGAATGGATTCGATAATTAATGACCAAGTTAAGCGCAGCATTCGTGTTCAACATATATTTATGTTGTATTGAATTTATAAGCATGCATCCAGAGGGACTCAACAATTAATTTATATGCGTCCGGGTGCAATTTCGATGTATATGATGCAGGATCTTTCATCCTATAAACCCCTGATAAACTCTTAAGAAACATACCTGATTAAGAGTCATTATGAAGAGATCCTGTTGTTCTCTGCAAACCAGTGTCAGATGAGATTTGGACCTAGATGATATTTGGCTGGTCCAAATATCAAAATATGGATCCTATAATAGTTGGATTCCCCTTTAAAATATACTAATCTTTATGTAATTATGTTCCTTATATGTGTGTGTGAACTATTATTACTAGTCACAGCAGGTTTGTGTTTATATATCCAGGTGTCTGGGGCATATTACTTCCCATGTCCGAAGGTCACATAAACAAATTGGTATAACATTTTCAATTTTAAGAAGCATACAAGAATACATTAATTTTTTGTCTTAATAATCAGTTGCTTTATCTTACTAATGTTGGACTGCACCTATGTGGCTGCACCTATAGATGCTATCTGGATATATTGTGGATTTTACAAGTTTTAGCCAATCTACAGCACTCAAGTTTCTATATATATTTTTATGAATGCACCAAGAGGACACTGGACTAAGTGGTTTTATGAAGTGTTTGTGAGTTTTTACTATTTTAACCGACTTACATTTTCTATTTGCAATTGCACCTGTGTTACATTGACAAGCTGGTGATCGGTCGAGTGTAACCCGGACAAAGAAAACACTGCCTGCTCCAAGCACCAAAGCCGAACCGAACAAAGAAGCAGGTTTCTTATCGAAAATATGCTGCAATTAATCCCACGAATTTCAGATCAGATTTCGAACTTTCGCACCTGGCAACAAGCCCGTGTAACAACATTGCAGACCTGTCGCAACAGTATGACACTTCCTCGCAAGAACTGTTAGACAGCCATGCTCCGTTGATCACATGGTCAATTACTGTGCACCCCAACACGCCTTGGCACACAATGGAATTATCGCTTGCTAAGTGAAAGCTCCAACAAGCAGAGTGGAAATGGAGACTGACAAAGCTGCAGATTCACCGAGACATCTACACTGGACAGCATGAAACTTACAAACAGCAAATATAGTCTGTGAAAGCCAAATTCTACACAAAAAAAATTGATGAATGTGCATGTAACAACAAAGCACTGTTCAGGATCATGGATGACTTGATGAAGAGAAAAACTTCTCCAAAACTGCCCAGTCCTGTGTCTGGTATAGCACAACTGGCAGATGACTTTCTTGTGCACTTCACACGCAAAGTGTTAGACATTCGCAGCCAGTTAGCGAGTAGACGCTTGCAAACTGTCAATGCTGAGTACGTGCATTGTGAACAGTCTTGCACAGTCAATGCGTTTTACGGCATCACCACAAACAGCGTTCTCTCTTTGGTAAGGAAGTGTCCAACAAAATCAAGCACGCTCGATCCACTTCCTACCTCACTCGTGAAAACCAACATTAACATTCTTGCGCCAACATTAGCCACAATCATCAACATGTTGCTTGAGTCAGGGTCCGTGCCGGCCAACTTCAAACATGCTGTGATCACACCACTATTAAAGAAACCAAACCTTGATTCAGACTCGATGAACAACTATCGGCCTATATCGAACTTGTCATTTGTTTCAAAGTTACTGGAGTGCTACATAGCAGTCCAACTTTGCCAGCATCTAGACGACAACAATTTGATGGACATTTTCCAAAGTGCTTACAGACAACATCACAGCACTGAGACAGCACTGGTGCGCATTCAGAATGACCATCTCCATTCCCTTGACAAAAGGAAAGGTGTGCTGGCAGTGCTGCTCGATATGAGTGCGGCGTTTGATACTGTTGACCACTCGATGTTAAACAACCAGCTGCGCAGCATAGGCATGGAAGGCATCGCACTGAAATGGCTGGAGTCATACCTGTCGAACCAGACTCGGTCAGTGTGCATTAATGGCCACAACTCACATAGAACATTGCTCAAGTCTGTCATCCCACAGGGGTCTGTGCTGGGCCCAATTCTCTTCTCCATATACACTCTGCCATTGGGTGCTTTCTTCAGAAGGCACAAGCTGCAATACCATCTTTATGCAGATGACACCCAATTGTATGTTGACTTGAGTGGAACGCAGGTTGGAGAAGCCGCTGATGCGGTTGACCGCATCGAGCGATGCATCAAAGAAGCGAAACAGTGGATGTCAGACCACAATCTACTGCTGAACGAAAACAAGACCGAGGTTATTATCATCATGGCACCAAATCGTAAACACCTGCATGACGTTTCGTGAGTTAGTGTATGCGGATGTAACATTGTCCGTCACTGACCATCCGCAACATCGGGATTACAATCGACTCTGGACTAATGATGTCGTCACACGTGTCACGGATATGCAAGTCAGCTTACTATCACCTCTACGCAATTTCAAAAATAAGACATTGTCTTACTACTGATGCGTGTAAGACACTAGTCCACGCCCTGGTGACATCGCGGCTGGACTACAGTAACGCGATCCTATACGGCATCACCGAGGCACTTATGAACAAATTGCAGATGGTACAGAACTCGGTGGCAAGACTTATTTCATGACACCGAAAACACCAGCACATAACACCTATGCTGGTCAAACTGTATCATAATATATATTCTTTTACTTAATTATCTTAATATTTGTGCAAATATGTCATGTATTTTAGTCACATTATATATATATACAATCTTGTAAATCTTAATAATTATTATATTTACCGACATCTTTATACATATATATTTTTACATTTGATTCCATGTACGTCTTATAATGTGTGTACGTGCCTCTGAACGGGCTGGTCCTGGAGATATGGCGCTATAGAAATGCTAGTAATAATAATAATAACATTGTTTACATGCCCAGCATGATCCAAGACTGCCTCTATCAGTTATGATGACCCAGTGGTCACAGTCACATTCAGCTCAACAATGCTGTCTGGAGAGCTGCTTGTGAAGTGGGGGTGGCACTCCATTGGTCCACCCATCGAAGTTGTCATGGGGTGCATGCAAACAACAATCGATATATGTACTTGTGTCAGCGCGACCAACAGCATCCGCTGAGCCTCTACCTCGAACACACTACCTAAAGTGTATCAGCACAAGGACACCATCGCCATCACTGAAACTTGTTTTACTGAACACTAGATCTATCTGCAACAAAACATCTGTTGTGAACGAGACGTTATTAGATGCTGATGTCGACATCTCCTTCTTCACAGAGCCTGGCTGCGAGATGAGCATCAAGACATCGTGAACGATTTAACACTGCCAGGGTTCGAGTTTAAGAAACTCAACCGATCGCTGAAATGGCAATGGTCTAGGTGTTCTGCACAGAAGTTCGCTGAAATTGGTTGTGCTTAGACCTGCCTGCCGTGACACCGACCCACTTCGAGGTTTTATAACTGTCGGGTAACAAGCCATCGTACTACTTTGCCACCATCTTCCAATATATTCGGCTTTCTGGACGAATTGAAAGATCTAGTAACATCACATGTGATCATTCCAGGATGGCTGTTGATATTGGGCGATTTCAATTTTTACTTCGACGACACATTATCGCCGGGAGTAAGTCGAATAACGAACATTCTGGCTTCGATAGGATTTGTCCAGCATGTAACTGGTCCTGCACACCATTCCAGCCTCATGCTGGATGCCGTTATCTCCCGGAAAGAAGACACCATCCTCACATCTCCTGCTGCTGTCCTACCTAACACATTTTCAGATCACCACACAATAACATTCTCTATTGAAGGAGAAGCGCCACACCTACCAACCAACAAGTGGTGAGGACGAGACTACCGTCATGTAGACCTGGATATCTTCAAAGCTGACCTTCACGTCTCACTAACCTCACACTATGACAATAACAGCGAGTACAACAGTATCAACATTCCATCTCTGTCACACTCGACATTCATGCCCCAGTTTTGTCGTGAACTTGAAGATCAAAGAAAAGCCAGCCATGGTTTGATCATGAAACCTTGGGTTTAAGGCCTAAGCGATGAGCACTTGAGAGAAAATGGTGCCTAACCGGACTCAAAATTGACAAGCAGATCTACTTATCACAAATAAACAACATTAAAACCATGTCCGAAATGTGAAAATCGCCTCCTACGGTGCAGCACTGAACAACGCTGACACAAAAACAACATTCTAAATGTTACATTCACTAACCAAATGCAGTGACCGGAAATTACCTGATCACGAGAACGATGAATCAATGTGTCATGTATTAGAGTTCTTTGAAAAAAAGTCGTCGATGTTACACTTGCGAAAGTGACAACAGAATCTATCGTGATGCTACTGCTGCCTGCTGCCTGCTGCTCCACTTGTATTGCAATCTCTGTTCAACTGACGCTGAAGAACTGCAGACGATCATCATGACCAGAACAACGAAATGCTGTCCACTTGATATGCTACCTACATGGCTACTTAAAACTACTTTAACCGTTACGCTACCCACACTCGTAAACACTGTGAATGCATCACTAAAACCAGGAGTAAACTGAAAACTGCCCTAGTGACACCGTTACTGAAGAAAGCCTCATTTGACTAGAACGAACTGGAGAACTATTGTCCCATCTCCAACCTTGCTTTCATAGGAAAGTTGATCGAGCAAGTTGTCCTCAAACACCTGAATCTGCACATGGAAACAAATAAGCTGCATGATGAAATGCAGTCGGCTTATAGACAACATAATTCTACAGAAACAGCTCTGATGAAAGTACAACACGACACTGTGCGCAATCTTGATTCGGGACGTAGTGTCAAGCTGGTTCTTCTTGACACGAGTGCATTATTCGACACAATTAACATTGACGAATTGTTGAACACTGGTTTCACGATTCAACACCGGCAGTATGGCACTTGACTGGTTTAGATCATACTTGACCGGCAGATCTTGTGTGTCATGATTGGTTCGTCTTCTTCAAACTAATCCCCATCTACCATGGTGTACCTCAGGGTTCAGTACTTGGACCAGTGATGTTCAGTGCATATACGACACCTACTGCTGACATCTGCAAGAAACATCATGTGTTTTACCAATGATTCACTGATGACAATCAGCTATATGTCAGCTTTAACCCTATGGTGTATGATGAACTGGAAAACGCTAAACAGTTGCTCGTCCAGTGCATCGCCGAGATCAGAACCTGGATGCTGATGGATCAACTCAAACTCAACAATGACAAAACTAAGTTTATCGTGCTGCAGTCACCGCACAATCTTTGTATTTATGGCAGCCCCAGCTTGGAACTACCTGGACTTACAATCAACAGATGCAGCGAGAAATCTAGGCTGCTACTTCAACTGACACATGCAGTTAGACTCCCTCGTCTCCAGCTACTGTTCTTCGGCCTACTACCATTTATGAACGACCAGCAAAATTAGTCACCTGCTGACGCGAGACGCATGCCATGCTGCAGTACGCTGTGCGCTACTCTGTGGATTGAATAATGGACAGACCAACCGACTTCAACGAGCACAGAACTCGCCCCCACGCCTCATCAACCACGTTAGATGGCGAAATCATATCACGCTGATTCTGCAATCACTGCATTGGCTCCCGATCAGAATGAGAATCACCTTCAAGATATGTACTTACATATTTAAGATCCTGCATGGTTTAGCCCCGGACTACCTCAACTGTGCGATAGTTTGCAACACGTCCACACGTGCATTGTGATCGGCGAGTGACGCAACACTTCTCGCGTGACGGTGTCAAATCGGACAGGGCAGCTTTGCAGTGACAGGCTCACAGATGTGGAATAACTTGCCAAAGTGTGTGCGATTTGTTGGAACATTGGTGGGTTTCCGGAAACAACGTAAAACCCATCAAATGTAAAATGAACAATTTCCATTTCAACGAAGCAAAGTTTGTGCTAATAATGTAGTATTGTGTGTTGTCTTTCTGGGGATGTTTAAAAAATGTACGCTCGGTATGGCAAAATGAATTTGTTTTTTATTTCTCAAATAGAGAGTAATGGTCTTAAGTGGCATTTTATTAATGTTGCTTGGTCTCTTGAGTGTTCCTTGGTGACAGCTATATGCACATGTTTCCAATCGTCAATACTTGGGTAAAAATCAGCCCTCCTCGAAGGAAAAAACCGTAGTGTTTATAGCATGAGGTATGTCTTAAACTAAGTATCGTGTCGATTATTTTTGTAATGTTTAGTAGGATGAACCAGTCTTCTTTTCAGCTAATGGACTCTGTCACGAACTGTAAGGCTTCTAGTGGTAGAAGAAAGTTAATTAGGACACACAGTGTTTCAATAGAACATGTGACATCAGACAGATCTGTTATATTCTTTAATAACCCAGTAACAGGCGGAGGTCACTGCTACATTGCCATATTAGTAGCCCATATTCTATTTGAATAAACAGCAGATGATACTGAGCCTATACTCGAGGTCAGTGAAGTTGCTGGAGCAGACATGGGGCTTGTATCAGATTTTGACAACGTAATCTTTAAACATTTGATTTCGTCCAGTGCTTCACCTATCGTTTCCTTCATCTGTTTCACCTTAGGCTCACGTAAGAGAGGCAGCTGCACCACCAACCTACAATATGAAACTGATTCATAAACCATGATATAATTGTTGTATCATTATTTGTTGTATGGCTGATATAATATACTACATTAAATAGATGTACACATGTCACAATAAACCTATTGTGTGTTTCAAGTGTACAATCTTATAAATACTTAATTTCTTATCAAACATATATATCTTATAATATATTACATCAACATTAAGTACTTTAACAATTGGTAAGGTATTCAATAAGACCAAAAAAATGCAGTAACAACAACAACAACAACAACACACACACACCGTAAGGAATCATACATGATGCCCTGTTCCTATACAACATGGGCTCCTCTTTGTCGACTGTTTGCCTTTTACGTGGTGGGTGTGGAGATCTCTCTGGAGTTACACCAAGCTTCCTCTTGGAGGACCTGACCTGTGATGTTCTTCCTCTTGTGGTGTTTCAGTGTTCTCTTGCTTCGCTGCTACAACAATAATACAAAGAGTGTTAATGATATGTAGGCCCCTATAAATTGTAATGAAATTATATTACATGACTTATAAGATCCACGTAATTTATGTCATAGATAAATACACAAATATGTTGACACTAACAACTTACCTTTCTTTTTTGCCTGGTACGTCTTATTATTTCTCGCTTTGTGCTGAAGGTGTGCTATTTTCCTTTCTTCAGTCATACTTAACGTTGGCCTACTTCTGTACTCCTGAAAACAAGTTAAAATAAATGTCTACTGACAAAATGATTAATTAAATAATTAACTAATCATTACACAAAATACGCTAAACAGTTAATGACATTTAATTCAGTTTCAGCAATTAATACTTTGCGATGCAAAGCCTGTGCTGCCCTATAGATATGATCATTCTGTCTTTTCTTTCAGCATCCCCGAGACCTTTGTGCATTTGATGCTCTTTGTGCTGCTGTCAGCACACATTTGCCGACCATTGGGAATGTCTAAAATATAAAAGAATATAATGTGTACTTTACCGAGGATACCGAGCATAAATATACCACATTAATACAATTAATGTATAGGTTCGTCTATAGAAAATATCAGAAATAATTGGTATGCAATCTGTTTAGTGTACTTATGATGAAACCTTCTATTGTTACCCATGTATAATTAGTAGAGAAACTTTGCCTACTCCGAATAAACATGCACCTTTTCTTTATAAACACATTACGATATTAGCACAATAAATTACTGATATGATCCACAAAACAGGCTAATCTTGCGTGCAAGCAAGCATGCGATACCGAGTGTGCACGAGTCCCGAGTGTATAGCATAACATGTAATCCAACCAACATCACATGTATTGAGCTTAGGACCCCAATTTACGCGGGATACGTTCGGGCAGGAACTCGCCACAATGAAAATCAAAGAGTTTTCAATTAAAGTTCGTAAATGACAAATAGGAAAAAAATGACTATATTTCTAAGTTATCAATGTTTCATACCTTAAGGGATGGTGAATGTGTGCAAAAATGTCTACTAATATTTAAAATCCTGACCAGAATCAGTATGTCTATGTCATCCGCTCGGTATCGTGAGTCTATTAGGCTTTACTATAGGTTTGCGTTTTTTGGGGGACCAATTTAACCAATGTACGTTTTATTTAAACGGCACTATCAACACATATGTGCATTTATTATTTTTGTGTTTTATTATTTATCCTTGCATGTGCTTTGTTGAAATTTTGCACACACTCGGTATTGGCCAAACTACCCCACCACATATGATGTCCACATGACACACCCATTCAACCAAACGCTGAGATTTCTTGAAGACTATGTTGAACTATATACCATTATATATGAAAACAAAGCACACATTTGTCATTACTGGTTATTGCATAATTCATGTTAGTGTAATAGTACTAAAATAAAAACCTCCAAAAATAATAAACAAATACCCTTTATTTAGCTATACCTGCCATAGTTTTGATGATACACATGTATATAAAAATTGGGTTCCCATGACACCTTTCACTGAGGTGGTTGCTGTAAACACCATTACAATATCGTTCTGTATATTTTTTAATGGTTATATCAGACAAACACTATGTCGACGTTTTGTGATAAGTGACCATATATATGTATATAATATATGTATACCTAGTAGATATATATATGATCAATTCTCCAGAAACCTGGACACATTTGCCTTATTTCATTAAATGGCCTGTCATTCAAACACAATTAAAAGGATATGCACAACTAATGCGTCATATGATGTACAATAATTGTGGGCAAACAAGATGTAAAAATGGTTGCGCTTAGCATGAATAACTATGTTTTGAGAATTATTTTGGTTTAAATACTATTTGTTCGATACCACGCGAAAGCCTTTTAATGGCAAATAACTCAGTCACATTTATATATATTAGTAATATATATTTCACATACATATTGCATTTAGTTTAGTTTACACATGATCAAAAAGAAATGCTCCCCACTATAAACCAGGATGAGATACACCGACTAAACTTGCCAATCGATACCCTCGAATACGATACTATGCGAAAATTATCAGGATGTGCTGTCGATATATCGTATGATAATGAATTTGACAATGTTGCTTATAATTTATTGTGAAAATTTATGTTAAATGACTATGTTTGATTGATGCATAACTTCGCCCATGTTGTGTTGCATAGAATACAATAAATCTGTATTTAATTTTGACTTTTCCTACAACATCTGTGGAGGGCCGGGGTGCCTGATGGAAACTGTGACTAATCTGTAATTGGTCACTGGCAGAGGCTTGTGTCAACAGACAGCATCCACTAGACCCCTGGACAGTTGGGCGTACACCTTAAGGGGTCATCCTCAAACAATCAAATGTCAACCATTAGGAGAGTTGACATAGTTCCGCTATACACAAGAAATCTGTATTTGATTGAATCATTCTAATATCATCAGCATATAGTAGAACATACATTTTCAAGAAAATGTCTACATCATCATCACTAAGTAAATTTCACCAGCTGCCATGTCAAGTCCCTTATAATTATGACTAACAGAGTGTTCAAAATCATGTAAATAGCAAATAACAAAGGAGACAAGTTTTCTCCTTGTGGTAACTCTACATCACATGAGAAGAAGGCTGACACAGCCCCCCAAAATGCATTTTTTTTACACGTGATGTTTTGAGAAGGGCCCTTGAGACTATCCCCTAACAGTAGATTTTGTGTATTGTGCCAGAAACTGAACTGGGGTAGCTATTTCTCTTCCCAAAACATCTGTCATATGTGGAGTCTGTGTCTTGCATGAATATCTATTTTATGCAGTTGTTTTATATAAGCAGGAAGTTTGTGAAATTAGTTATTCCTAGGCTACAGAAAAGTAATTCCCGGTTTCTCATCAATGCATGTATTTAAAAATATGTGCCACAACATTTTATTTTCTATTATAATTATTCCTCTAAATGCAAGACATGATACAATAAGTGAACAGTAAACATGTCAACATTTTACTTCCATCATAACCCTTAATGATCTGTAACTATGATTCACCAAAAAACATTTGATTAATAATTACCTACATGATTGTTTGAAACGGCAACAATAGGAAATACATGCCATTGATAGGCAAACATGTTCTTTTTATAGAAAATGTCAGTTTCTTTCTGTACCTGTCTACGTATGATAATCATTTATCTGCTCTGCTCACAATAAACAAGAAACATCACATGCATGATAAAAGGAAGATCACTGCCACTTGTGGATTATTATTATAAAACTGCTCTGCTACTGCTTGGTGGACAGTTAATTAGTGGCTCAAGTTCAAATACTTCAGGACGTTTTTCACACCTGCATGGTAGTTTAGGCTCAATAGTGTGCTGGCAGCCACTAAACCTATAGGCTTGTGTGAAAAGGATAGTTGGCAGAAGAACTAACTTCAGAACACCATTGCATCCATTTAGCCAGGCAGCAGTCACACTGTCTCAGTGTCTGCTGCTATTATATGTAAACTCATAAAGCCTGGAGTAACTAGAGGAATCTACTTTTCCTTGTAAATAATTAAATACCCTAATCACAGAAGCATAATGCAAATTCAACTTTTCCAACAATGTAATTGAACGTCAATATTACTGTATGGTTTATACCCTTGCAGAGTGCCACATTTTGTGCATCTTGCCAACTTACTGCCATTCTCTTTTAACAGTCAAAATATGCTCCCAAATGCTGTCCTTTGGTCTACCACCTTAAAACATGGTTACATCACAGCAGTATATCAGACTTATGTAGAGAGTGAGACAATCTTAGCAACTGACCCCTGCCCCATGTTTCTGGATTTGTGGTATGCACTGGGCAAATTTAAATCCAGTTATATGCAGCTCCAATTCAATCAGTATTATGTCATTAATTGTTACTGTTTTAAGTCAAAATGCGTGCTATGTATATGTACCTTGTGAACTACTACTCGAATATTTTATTTCTAGGTGTGTCTTCACTAGCATGCATATACCGGTAGTCACTACTAAACTTGTAAACATTTTATTTCCATCATATCCCTTAATGATCTGTAACTATGATTCACCAAAAACATTTAATTAATAATTACCAACAGGGTTGTTTGATTTTGTACTGGGCAGAAACTGTTTCTACTCGGCAGAAATAGCAACAATAGGTCATTGATAGGCAAATGATTCACCAAAAAAATGTCATGGGTGTTATTTTGAAGAGCATTGAATTATCCACATGATGATACCTTCTAATATGTTGTTGAATTCACCTATTCACTTCTTTTAGGTATGGTGTCAGTCTCGCATTAATGGAGGCTGTACACAACTTGCCTATACAGCGTAATGCCACGATAGTTGTCTGGGTCATCTATTGACCCCTGCTTTTTAGTCCTTTGGCCGAAGGTTCAAGGGACTATTTCCATCATTCTGCGTCTGCCGTCCGCCGTCCACCGTTACCTGCCGTATCTCAGAAACCGTTCAGCAACTTTTTCTCTAATTTTGCATAGACATATCATAGGGCACTGCCACTATGCACGAGAAATCTGTATTTGATTGAATCATTTGAAGGGCTCCCTAGGGCCTCCAAGGACCCCAAAACTGGTAAAAATGTAACATTTTGCCTATTTTTTTAAAAACTGTTCAACTTTTTTCTAATTTTGCATAGCTGTATCTTAGGGTGCTGCCACTATATACAAGAAATCTGTATTTGATTGAATCATTCTAAGGGCACGTAAGGGGCCCCCAAAGTGCAAAAGGTTTACATTATCTAGTGATGTGGTTTTGAGAAGGGCCCTTGAGACCACCCCCAACATTAGATGTTGTGTATTGTTCCACAAAACCAACAGCTGTGACTAATCTCTACAGCCCAGTCCATTGAGACCTTGACTAATCTTTAAATGGTCACAGCACCCAGACAGAGTAGACACTCTTGACCCCTGTTAGACTGAACAGTTGCCTAACACTTTTAAGCTGTATCTTCAAAACTATTGATTTTCTATAATTGCAAGTTGTGTTTATTTTGATGTTCATTTAATTATTATAAAATGGTGTGACTGTGATGTCTTCTCTCCTGTTAGACTGAACAGTTGCCTAACACTTCTAAACTGTATCTTCAAAACTAGTGATTTTCTATAATTGCAAGTTGTGTTTATTTTGATATTCATTTAATTATTATAAAATGGTGTGACTGTGGTGTCTATTGGTTAAAGATGTATTGTCTGTAGAAACATGTAGGTGACAAACATAGAAAATTAATATTCTGTCACCTGTAGGTGACAAACATAGAAAATTAATATTCTGGACAACTATAGAGTGAAATATCCTACACTTTATTGATATCAAATGCATTCTACTGTTCTGTTTACGCTTGCCATGCCTTGTGTAGACATGGTACTGTGTAAATCAATTGTATCAATATAGACTAATAATTACAAATTCACAATATAGTTGACACCTGAAACAACCAAATGTCAACCATTAGAAGAGTTGACATAGTTAAGGCACAATAAAGCCTTTTGTGTCACGACAAATACAATTCAACCAATACCCCTATCTGAACACTGTCTGTTCTTCACCTATTACATTCGCTTTGTTTAGGTATGTGGTTCTTTTTATAGAAATTTTTAGTTTCTTTCTGTACCTGTCTATGTATGATAATGATTTGTCCGCCCTGCTCACAATAAACATCACATGAATGATAAAAGGAAGATCACTACCACTTTACTTATGTATTATTATAAAACTGCTCTGCTACTGCTTGGTGGACAGTTAATTAGTGGATCAAGTTCAAATACATCAGCACGTTTTTCACACCTGCATGGTAGTTTAGGCTCAGTAGTGTGCTGGCAGCTACTAAACCAATAGGCATGTGTGAAAAGGATAGTTGGCAGAAGAACTAACTTCAAAGCACCATTGCATCCATTTAGCCAGGCAGCAGTCACACTGTCCTGGTGTCTGCTGCTATGTTTATATAATAATTATATAGGCTTAATGATCCCAATACACCAATCTGTCTGCACAATGTCAGATAATGGAACTAGGTTAAACATCTTAACAAGAACTATAATTAGTTGTGTGGAAGTGTTTTTTTCAGTGAACAGTAAACATGTAAACATTTTACTTACATCATAACCCTTAATGATCTGTAACTATGATTCACCAAAAAACATTTGATTAATAATTACCTACAGGGTTGTTTGATTTATGCCGGGCAGAAACTGTTTCTGCCCGGCAGAAAGAGCAACAATAGGAAATACATGCCATTGACAGGCAAACGTGTTCTTTTTATAGAAAATTTCAGTTTCTTTCTTTACCTGTCTACGTATGATAACCATTTGTCCGCCCTGCTCACAATAAACATCACATGAATGATAAAAGGAAGATCACTGCCACTTAACTTGTGGATTATTATTATTATAAAACTGCTCTGCTACTGCTTGGTGGACAGTAAGCTGCAACTGTCTTTGAGTTTGTTTACATTTTGACAAACTACTATTATATAGCACTAATTTTTGAATGAATCATATTTCGAGAATGCATGTCATTGTTTGCGGTGTAACTTTTGTATGCTTCATTTTCTGCTGTTACAAGTTGCATTCATCTGAAAGATTATTCAATTACCTATCCAATGATAATACATATGTTGTGGTGTTGGATATATAGCTTTGGTATATTGTACACGAGGGTTGTGATAGGAAACTATTGGACATTGCGACAGTGCAGAGAGACAGTACGAGATGTGTCACTCAGTATATGAAGTGTGACTTTCAGATACTTCATGTTGTAGTGCTATGGATTATGATGGGCCTCTCCATTAGCTCCCTATATATTTGTAAGTTAGGTGAGTAACACCTTCAAAGTTCTGACAGCAAGACACCGCCTTCGGTGAAGTCAAGACAAAAGTTTTACAAAGGCTTCAATTTCAAACAGTCTCTCACCGTCCAGCTGACCCATTTTTTATTTTTTCAAAAACTTTTCAGTAACTTTTTGTTTAATTTTTCATAGACATTTGATGTGGTAGTGCCACTGTACACAATAAATCTGTATTTGATTGATTCATTCTAAGGGCACCAAAGGTCCCCTAAAATGCTAAATTTGCTAACTAAAATTAATTGTCTACCTCAGAGTAGCTATATTTATAACTTGTTGTGTATTACACCCAGCTGTGGGGCTAAGATTCTCTGCTGTGACTAATCTGTAATTGGTCACTGGCAGAGGCTTGTGTCAACAGACAGCATTAAGCCACTAGACCCCTGTTAAACTGGACAGTTGCCTGTAGGTTTTAAACTGTGTCAAACAGTGAGTCTACCTTTTGCTCTCAAATAATCTGTCCTTAGTTTTACACATAAAGACATAATCTGCCATAACTTGATAAGTTTTTGTAACAGCACATTTGTACTTCCAGTGTATCATTGCAACATAACATACATATTACATACGGTGTGCCACATTTGAATGTTGTGCATGTAATATTTCCATGCAATCCATTTGCATATGTAATTTCAACAGCCGTTTTCTTCATTTTCACTTTTTGACCCCTACCATGTTCAATGCTCCATAACTTCGTCAATTTTTGTAGCAGTCATATAATTTTTGAAACCGTGTAAAGCACCCTACCAAACCTTTACAAGGATGTAAGAAAACAATGTTACAATTTTTCTGACTTATCACTCATTTGGTCAGCCGGGGTCACATATTCATGTATTAGTCCAAAGGACTTCAGGGCCACTTGGCCAATTTTTAGTCCTTTGGCTGAAGGTCCAAGGGACTATTACCATCACTCTGCGTCTGCCGTCCGCCATTAGCTGCCGTATCTCAGAAACTGTTCAGCAACTTTTTGTCTAATTTTTCATAGACATATCTTAGGTCACTGCCACTAGGCACGAGAAATCTGTATTTGATTGAATCATTTTAAGGGCTCCCTAGGGCCCCCAAGGACCCCAAAACTGATAAAAATGTAACATTTTGCCTATTTTTTTCTCAAAAACTGCTGAGTAACTTTTTTTTCTAATTTTGCACAGATGTATCTTAGGATGCTGCCACTATATACAAGAAATCTGTATTTGATTGAATCATTCTAAGGGGCCACCAAAGTGCAAAAGTTTTACATTATCTAGTGATGTGGTTTCGAGAAGGGCCCTTCAGACCACCCCCAACAGTAGATTTTGTTTAATGTGCCAGAAAGCCAGCAGCATGACTAAACTCTGCAACCTAGTGCTATTCTTCCATTGAGACCTTGACTAACCTTTAATTGGTCACAGGGCCCAGGCACAGTAGACACACTTGACCCCTGTTAGACTGAGCAGTTGCCTAACACTTTTTATCTTCAAAACTATTGATTTTCTATAATTGCAAGTTGTGTTTATTTTGATGTTCATTTAATTATTATAAAATGGTGTGACTGTGGTGTCTATTGGTTAAAGATGTATTGTCTGTAGAAACCTGTAGGTGACAAACATAGAAAATTAATATTCTGGACAACTATAGAGTGAAATATCCTACATTTTATTGATATCAAATGCATTCTACTGTTCTGTTTACGCTTGCCATGCCTTGTGTAGACATGGTACTGTGTAAATCAATTGTATCAATATAGACTAATAATTACAGATTCACAATATAGTTGACACCTGAAACAACCAAATGTCAACCATTAGAAGAGTTGACATAGTTCTGCTATACACAAGCAAGAAATCTGGATTTGATTGAATCATTCTAGTGTCATCAGCATATAGTAGAACATACATTTTCTACATCGTCATCCCTAAGGTTGTTATAAATTTCACCAGCTGCCATGTCAAGTCCGTTATAATTGTGACTAACAGTGTTCAAAATGATTCAGATAAATAGCAAATAACAAAGAACACAAGTTTTCTCCTTGCCATACCTATACATCATATGAGAAGAAGGCTGACACAGCCTGGCCTTGATTTATACATGATTTAGCATTTTTGTACATGAAGTATAGAACTTTCAACACAATACCATTAATACCGCATGAAATTATCTTAGACCATAGTGAGGACCGGTCTACTAAATCAAATGCTTTCTTATAATCGATGAAGGCACAATAAAGCCTTTTGCGTCGAGACAAGTACAATTCAACCAGTACCCCTATTTGAACACTGCCTGTTCTTCACCTATTACATTCGCTTTGTTTAGGTATGTGGTCAGTCTGGTGTTCTGAACTGTCACTAAGGATTAATGAACACTTGTGCAGAATGTCAACCACTTGGTAGGTTTAATTGATCTATTCAGCAATGAGGACACTGCTTAGGCCTCACTCTGGACACTGTCACTCACAGTGTTGTGTATTGTCTTAGTTGGTGCATTGAGCTAATCTACTTGACCATGAATCAGTGGTGGCTCTGGTTGTGTATTACACCCAGCTGTGGAGCTAAGATTCTCTGCCTGTTATTGTTTGATGGAAACTGTGACTAATCTGTAATTGGTCACTGGCAGTAGCTTGTGTCAACAGACAGCATTAAGCCACTAGACCCCTGTTAAACTGGACAGTTGCCTGTAGGTTTTAAACTGTGTCAAACAGTGAATCTAGCTTTTGTTCTCAAATAATGTGTACCCCGGTACTCTTAGTTTTACACATTGTAAAGTCTGGACCCTCTCATGGGCTGCGTGCATCTTGGGGTCCGACCTCACAGGTGAAGGTGTGTGTGGTGTGAGTTTAGTTTACGCTCGCCAGAATCGGACTTAATATACACCCCCGATTCTAGGTGTCTGTATGAGTAGCCGATAATTGGAAACGCTAGATTCCAGTTTGATACCGAATTTATTCACGGATATTATAGAACACTTATCGTACACATCGTCGATATAATGTAAATTCTGCCTGAACTATCAGCTAAGTGAAATCAAGACTCTGGATTTGGCCGTACTACATTCCCGCTTCCTCTAGAGCCTCTACGTTTAAAATGTAAAAAGTCTGCCGGTAATTTTAAGAGAAACATAGTATGGGCAAACAGTCCCATATTAAAGTTTTAATTTAGATTCTAATGAAATGCCAGAGACATCTTCGACCGTCCCTGTGGAGAGTTTCGCCACCGCCTCTCCTCTCTCTAGATTCTCTCATCAACCTCCCTTTTAAAACCCTACTTTATTTCCCGGCAAACCTTCTTCACGCATGCGTACTTCACTTATTAAGGTTTCCGTCTCTGCAAGGACGTCAGTATAACCTAACCACGTTCTGCCTGTCAATCCGGCAGGATAAGTGTTTTCTTTCAATCTACAGAATGTGAATTATAGTGTACCCTCTAATGAATTTGTTTGTTCCACACTGCCACTTCCACAAAACAAAATAAATGATAATCGATCCCTGGTAGAGAATACCGGTTGAATTAATGGTACACACCTGCAAGCTGCGAACCGTCCTGCATACCTTGCGTATAAAATTCTGGATTATGTTGCCCCGCCCCTGATTTATGTTACCGGGGCGCCGAGCTGTGTCAATACGTTTCTTATATAATTTACACATTTCTAATTATTATTGTCCAGCTAATTTATATGATGCAGGTGGTTTCTTACAACATGAAGACATAATCTGGCATAACTTGATAAGTCTTTGTAGCAGCACATTTGTACTTCCAGTGTATCATTGCAACGTAACATACATATTACATACTGTGTGCCATATTTGAATGTTATGCATGTAATATTTCCATGCAATCCATTTGCATATATAATGTAAAACTTCAACAGCCGTTTTCTTCATTTTCACTTTTTGATCCCTACCATGTTCAATGCTCCATAACTTTGCCAATTTTTGTAGCAGTCATATTTTTTGAAACCGTGTAAAGCACCCTACCAAACCTTTACAAGGATGTAAGAAAGCAATGTTACAATTTGTCCGACTTATCACTCATTTGGTCAGGCGGGGTCACATATAGACATATTAGTCCAAAGGACTTCAGGGCCACTTGGCCCATTTTTTCTGTTATGTAATGATTAGCAGGAAGTTTGTGAAATTAGTTATTCTTAGGCCACAGAAAAGTAATTCTCAGTTAAAAATAGGTGCCACAACATTTTATTTTGTACTGTAATTATTCCTTTAAATGCAAGACATGGTGCAATAAGTGAACAGTAAACATGTCAACATTTTACTTCCATCATAACCCTTAATGATATGTAACTATGATTCACCAAAAACATTTGATTAATAATTGCCAACAGGGTTGTTTGATTTTGTACTGGGCAGAAACTGTTTCTGCTCGGCAGAAATAGCAACAATAGGAAATGCATGCCATTGATAGGCAAACGTGTTCTTTTTTGTAGAAAACGTAAGTTTCTTTCTGTACCTCAGTTCTACCTTTGCCTGCCATTGTCCCAGTGTTGAACAGAATGAATGCCTCAGTGTGGCCTGAGACTAATGTGTACAGATTTAACCCATTAGACCCCGGCCAGTTAACCCATGCTGGTGCTACAGATTTCAACATTTCTGGGTGTCTGCAGGTTTTAAGCTGTAAGGTTAAAGCATATTTAGCCAAAATTATAAGGAATATTATTCAGATGTTTTACTGTAGATGTTCCAGCTATTACTTTCTCTCCAATTCAATTAGTATTATGTCATTAATTGCTAACGTTTTTAAGTCAAAATGCATGCTATCAAAAATAGATAAGCGAGCGAAAAATGAACAACTCGGGACATGTCCGAAATCACTAAATTCAGCGGTCGCTAGCAAACTTACAGTTCATCCAATCCCAAAAATCTTGGTACCGTTTGAAAGATTACACCTGTTATTCTAGCACATACATGGTTTCCCGATAATAATTCCTACAAGAACCTTGACACATATCTGCAATCATGTTGTTTACAGTCTTTTACACACCAGCGAACCAACTTGTTTCGTCGACAAAGTTTGCCCATCTACCAGCACAATTTCTAATTTGCATAGGTTTCAGACATGCGCACTTAATAAGTTGTTGTTTTCGTGCTATTTAGACTCCACCCACTTTGCAGACATCATAAACACAAGTAAACAAATTGTCTGTCAGTGTCCGACGTTTGCTAATATAACGCCAACATTCAGTGATACAAAAATGGGTGGAGCTCAACATACAAACATCAACTGTTCAGATCGGCCATGTGCGATGCCATAGTAACACAGCGGTGATTGACAGGAAATGTGCAGTCTCGCCGACAGACGACAAAGAATACCCGACGCTAACATTGTTCGCTGAGTTCAAGCACATGAAAACAACCATATTTTAGATCAACATAATGGTGAAAATATACTTTAACATGATCAACCGTGCTATTTCTTACGTAGATGAAAATGTAATCTTTCAAATGGTACCAATATTTTTGGGACCGGATGAACCGTAAGTTTGATAGTGACCGCTGAATTGAATGATTTTGGACATGTCCCGAGTTGTTCATTTTTTGCTAGCTTACCTATTTTTGATGCTATGTATATGTACCTTGTGAACTAATAAAGTTTTATCGTAGTTCATCTCTTTCTTCTTTCAATTCTGGGGGAGGGTGGTAGGGGCAAAATGAGAACAGTGTGCACATTTTCTTAAACAACCTTTAACTGTGCTATATGCGAGATTGCAGCTCACCAACTCTCTTGCAAAGTTTCTACAACCACTGGAAATCAAATACAACACATTAACTAATATATACAATCTTCACGAAATATATTTTATTTCCAGGTGTATCTTCACTGGCATGCATATAGTCACTACTAAAGATGTAAACATTTTACTCCCACTATACCCCTTAATGATCTGTAACTATGATTCACCAAAAAACATTTTATTAATAATTACAAAATCACAATATAGTCCAAAGGACTTCAGGGCCTCTTGGCCCATTTTTTGTTGTGCCACAGAGCTCGAATTCTCTGAGGATATTGGCGCTGTAGAAGTAATTTAGTTATTATTGTTAGCATATATATACATATATATTCGTATTCATATGGTAATCAGATGTAAATTGTATAACGGAGTTGCATTAAGACATGGTGAAATTGGTTTTTGATGATTCATCTTTAAAACTGGCAGATTTACATTAACTTTGGCCAAGTGAATTGCATGGGATGACACCTTACACCACCCTACCTCTAACATTTACATTTTGATGTTGACAGCCATCCATTGTCGTTAGACTGGTTCAGATTACCAATATGGCAGTTAACCATCTTTGTGCATTTGTAGTTAGCTGTTGATTACATTTTGTTGTTTTTATTTGGCTGCTTTGTTTTCTTGTCGTGAAAATGCACGGCGCATGTCTTTCCTTCCACTGCTGACAGGACTTTGAGCTGGGCGGGAGCCAGTCCCTCAAATCGACCACTTCCCTTCAGGTAACTGATCGAGGCGACCCAACAGGCAAGAGCTCTTCAATGATGGACGTGAAAAAGAAAGATTCATCACCACTCACTACAGTAGTGGACAATGAACGGAAACAGAAAGCACAGCTAGCTGCATTGGCTGCCGAAAAGTAAGTATTTAGGCAAGCAAGGTTTGGGGAATGAAGACTTAATTTTCAATTAGTGGAAGCAAAAGAATAAAATAATCCACAATATAGGACATGTCAATAAACTGTTGCAAAAATAACTAAATATACAATTCATAAATGTTAGAAATATATTGAACAACAGTAGGACATTTGCATAGATCAATTTCCAAATGATTATTCTGTATAGTATGGTGATAAATTATTTGTGTATGTATGACATTTGCATGTTATCTGTGCATTTGGCCACTGGACTGGGCAGTCCGATATTACACATGCTTTTTATATCGCAACAACATATAATGATCAAGCCATATATTGGCAGCTGTGAATAATCTCACTAGTATAATAAGTTTAGAAATAAGTGTCTATGTGACATGTGCATGCACACTGATTTTGCTTATGCGTCAGCAACAGAGTCCATTTGCAATGACTCATGATTGACAGCGGCTTGTGTTGACCAAACAACAAGCTGCCACGTACTTGGAACAGTGCCATCTTAAACATGACAAAATGTCATTACAAATACAGATTGAAGGGCCTATGGTGGTGGCAAGTGACAACTCTGTTATCAGTAACAACCAGGAAGCATGACTTAATTTTATTTATTAATTTTTATTGAAATTACTTCATTCATACCATGCATACAATAGCTTCCCTAACCACCAGGTGACCTTAATGGTGCATTTTTATTAAACATTGTCGCATTTACTTAGATTTGTTTAATAATGGTTCTTTTGATCTTTTAACCAATTCTTTGAAAATTGTAGTCTCTTTATAATTATTTATAACAATTATTCATTAATCCTGTTAATATGACTATTTCATGTAATTATATGCATTTATTATAAGTATTTTTTGTTTAGGTATGAGCGGCGGTTATCATATCAGTTGATTTCTTTACTTTTTTCTTCATGTACTACAACATGTACTACAAAAGAAAACATGGCATTAGTGCCATATGTCACAAGTCCGTCCTTTAAAACTACCATTTTGTGTATCTCAGTGAAATTCCCCTTCGAATTCATGGAAACTATAACAACGTTTCCGTACAAACGACGACATAAGTTTCAAAACAACGCTAGCCATAGGCAGCGCTAGCCATAGACCAGTCATAAACACGAGGTCGTTCGACATTTAGTCATTACAAATACAGATTGCAGGGCCTACTTGGCAGGAAAACATGGGGATATCTCAAAAAACAGATTTCTCTGTCAATTTATATTAAAAATAAGCTGCTTGCCAATGAAAAAATTTCACATTTTATGCAAAATCCACCTATTTGGTGACGTGTCTGTTATCAATGACAACCAGGAAACATTAATTAATGTAATTTGTTTTAAACTGCAATAGTTACGAAGCTAAAATGTGGCCTTTTGGCTGTCTTTCAACATTGTTGTAACATTTTTATGAAGCTGTAGCACGCTTAATTTGTTCACAAAACAAACCCGAACTAATGTCAATAATATATATTTGTGCTTACAAACATGTAAATGTTTCTTTCTAGCTATTTCTCAAAATGAAATAAAATGCCATTTTGAGGTGATTTTTTTCTTATTATTTTTTTAATTGTCTTTAAGAGCATGGAAATATCACTAAAGATCCTAGAAACTTAATTCTTTTTGGATTAGAGTGTTGCTTGATGTGTGAGAAAAAATGTTAGTCTATCTTCAAAACTTTTATTAGAAATGATTAATTCAAAACAAGCATGTCTTGGCCATTGGAACCACCTTAATCACAAATGACCATGACAATATATCGATATAATAACTATGCATACACAGTGTTTCCAGTTTGCACCAACATGCACAATCCATATAAGGCATACTCATGAATATTCGGTAGTATCTGTCAGACTTTGGTTACTTCGAAGAACATCCAACTGCTGTTTATGTTACGGATTCAACAACAAAAAGAAGGGAAAGGGGAAATATAGGGAATAAATGGAGAATGAATAAGCAGCAGCCCATGTCAGATGGATTTCACTGAGCATGCGTGCAGACTTAAATACTTATAATAATAATAATAATCTTTATTTTATATAGCGCCATATCCGTAGCGTTCACAGCGCTTTACATAAAACTAAAATATAAATAGTAAAAATTAAACAAATTTAAATATAAAAGAAAAACAATTAAGATAGTAATGCTGTGTAAACATCAATAGATTAAAACGAAAACAATTCTCATGGTAAAGTAAGTAGTTAAAATGTTCTTTCGGCTGTTAAGAAGATCAAGATTAAAATATGAATAACTTAGAATAAAAATGTTTCTATGGTCTTTCAAGCAGAATACGCCGTAATGAAAAGGTAAGTTTTTAAGGCTGCCTTGAAGGATTGCAGGGAGGTTTTGGAAGTAAAAGTAGTTGGTAGATCATTCCATATTGTAGCGGCAGCGTGAACGAATGCACATTCACCAGCTTTGGTTCGGGCTCTCGCAACGACAAGATTATTACCCTCAGCAGAACGAAGATGTCTGGCTGGTTTATAAGCTGACACAAGTGACTGGTGGCGATTGTTCAGCATTTGGGCTCCATAATTAATTATCAACATGACAACAAACTCAAAACTGTTTGCGTAAACAATTATTTATTGACTATTTTGTGCATATAGGCCCATAATTATGCATAAAATGCAAGAAATATATGGCAGAGAGAGAAAATCACATTTTGAAGTAGTACATCTTGAATGTACTATTAATTTACAAAAAACTTGCTTTAAGCGAGAACGGTACACAGAAAAAATTTATGTGTGTTCATGTCACTCTAGATATTAATGTAATTCACATATGTAAACATCGTTAGTTGGAAGGCCCAGTATTATCAGATGTTTCAGTTGAGCTGACAACTCTCAAAAAGTGTCGGCCCACACGACCACCATGTTTTTGGCAAATATAGAAATTTGTACTTCCAAAACTGACAATGCAAATGTTATATACATTTTATATTAATGAGTGGACCACCAACATTTTCAGCATGGTTGTTGAATAGTGCTGGCCTGTGCCACACACATTGGCAGAACAGGACAATTTCATGATGGGCTAATATCTGATCCTAGATTATTACCTGGTGAGGAAGACCTTATGCGTGTGAGGAAGACCTCACCCGAAGGACAGATCACTGACATGACTCTAGTTACTGCTACCTTACCTTGCAGGCATGTGAGAAAGACCTCACATGAACGAGAAATCACTGACATGACTCTATGACTTATGAAGGCATGTCAGGAAGACCTCACATAAGCGAGAGATCATTGTCATGACTCTAGTTACCTCTACCTTACCTTGCAGGCGTGTGAGGAAGACCTCACCTGAGGGAGAGATGACCCAAGAGATGTTACTAGACCTGGAAGAGAGGCATGCAGAACTGATTAAGGTGAACATCTCATTTCAATTTTTTATACAAAGTGTGGCATTATTGCGGTTGCAAACCCTTTTTTCTTGAATGTTTGCACCAGAATACATGGACATCCTCAAAATTCATGTGTGTCAAGTGTGTGACATATAGTGTCACACTGGACACAAGGGATGTCCTCATGAATGAATGAATGAACGTCTATTCAAAAACATTGGCAACAACAAATATATATATATATAAGACAAACAAGTTTAACTATGATATACAAAACAAACAAGTTTAATTATAATACAAGTGAGAATGTACACTGTACATTGTTTGAAGGGGGTAAACAAGAAGTCATTGACTTGTGTGTAAGTTTACCCCTGACCTGTATATTTAGACATTAGAGTTACGTTTATTGAACTTGCTATTCCTCTCTTCTAACAATCATAATTGGTATAATGTAATGGAAGATGTTCACGTCCATATTTAAAGTGTATGATAAGTATACATGTTAACACATATGATAGTTACCACAATTGCAGAATTATATTTGTTGATGATTTTATTTAGATTTCTATGACCAGAAATTTCCTAAATAAAAGGTTCTTGCATTTATGCTTAAATGCAGTCATACTATTGTTAGTTTTTAAATGATAACAGAGAATTCCATAATCGCAGACCATTTACACAGAGACATTGATCACATGGTGGAACAAACACTTTGATGTTCTAAGTCATGATCAGCTCGCATTGAGTATGCTGTTTCACGTTTATTAAACAAACACTGAAAATTTGATGGCAAACAGCTATTGTAAGCTTTGCACATAAATAATAACTTTAATAATAACTGGAAATTTTAGAACATGTAATTGTTGGAAAAGTGGGTTCGTATGATCCAACCGTTTTGTACCGTATATAATGTGGATTACTTTTTTGTAATAAGAAAATACAGTTGGTATTTGTCGGGTACATGTTTCCCCATATGTCTGCACAGTAATTTAAATATGGCAAAAAGAGAGAATTATATAAAATACACCTACTATTCCTAACAAGCAGGTGATTGCTTCTATGCATTATTGCTGTATTGTTTAAAAGGTTTGATTATACATATTTTGTATGAGTTTTCCAATTTAGTAGATCATCAATACACACACCCAAAAACTTGGTGACCTTTACTCTTTCGATATTAACATTTCGTATTTTTATGTTAACAGATTTTTTTTTTCAAGATGAATGTGTGTCAAGTGTGTGATGTGTGGTGTCACACAGAGCACTAAGGATGTCCTTACGATCTATGTGTGTCAAGTGGGTGATGTCACACAGAGCAATAGGGATGTCCTCATTACCTATGTGTGTCATGTGTAGTGTCACACAGAGCAATAGGGTTGTCCTCATTATCCATGTGTGTCATGTGTAGTGTCACACAGTGCAATAGGGATGTCCTCATTATCTATGTTTGTGATGTGTAGTGTCACACAGAGCAATAGTGATGTCCTCAGTATCTATGTGTGTGATGTGTGTCATGTGTAGTGTCACACAGAGCAATAGGGATGTCCTGATTATCTATGTGTGTCGTGTGTGTGATGTGTAGTGTCACACAGAGCAATAGGGATGTCCTCAATATCTATATGTGTGATGTGTAGTGTCACACAGAGCAATACGGATGTCCTCATTATCTATGTGTGTCATGTGTAGTGTCACACAGAGCAGTAGGGATGTCCTTATTATCTATGTGTGTCATGTGTGTGATGTGTAGTGTTACACAGAGCAATAGGGATGTCCTCATCTATGTGTGTGATGTGTAGTGTCACACAGCAATAGGGATGTCCTAATTATCTATGTGTGTCATGTGTAGTGTCACACAGAGCAATAGGGATGTCCTCATTATCTATGTGTGTCATGTGTAGTGTCACACAGCAATATGGATGTCCTCATTATCTATGTGTGTCGTGTGTGATGTGTAGTGTCACACAGAGCAGTAAGGATGTCCTCATTATCTATGTGTGTCATGTGTGTCATGTGTAGTGTCACACAGAGTAGTAGGGATGTCCTCATTATCTATGTGTGTCATGTGTGTCATGTGTAGTGTCACACAGAGCAATAGGGATGTCCTCATTATCTATGTATGTTATGTGTGTGATGTGTAGTGTCACATGGGGGACTAGGAACATCTTCATGATCTGTGTTTGTCTAGTGTGTCACATGTAGTTTCACACGGGGGACTAGGGAAATCCTCATGATTTATGTGTGTCAAGAATGTCATGTTTTGTATGTAAACCAGGAACAGGAAGACAAGCTGATGAAGCTGCAGAATCAGATGTTGTTAGAGACAGAGGCAGAAGAACGCAAGTTGCTGACGGAGAAAGAGGCCAACATAAAGTAAACAACTTTCCTATAAACTCTATCGTTCACTTTATGTCAGCATGTTGATAATTATAATTGTTTCACAGATAGGTAATTACCTTGCAGATTATTGTGTTGATGTTGTGTACATATGATTAGAATAGCTCTGTTTCAGATATGAAAAAAAATAGTGATTTATGTTAGATGTAAGACAATACACAACCATCCTTTTGCATGGGTTACTACATTGCAGAACAGAGTTAACAGGTATGTAGTGTGGTTGATTGGGGGGTGTAATTTTTCTGCCAGGAAATTTTTTTGTCGAGGTAGGTGGTGTTGGAGATTTTCCCAGTTGAGGGACAGTTAGTATCAGAGATTTTCGTAGTCAGGAGATAGTATAGTCTAGGACATCTTGAAACCTTGTTACAACTACTTCCCTCCAAACGGATCTACTTCCTGCAAGTGTAACTCTTGCTTCTGGAGGGAGGGTGTATACATACATCACACCACCAGCCTGCAGACCTGGTTAGTGACAGTGTAGTCAGTATCTCTCTCATCAGTGAAACAATTATTTTGTGCTCGAGTATATGCTTAAATTATTTTTTGTTAGGTTACCATTTTGGAAATTTTGCAAGAAATGGCTAATTCTGACTAACAACATGCTGCTGACTAGACAAAGTTATATTGTGCTGCTCCTTGTTGTTTATACTGTGCTGCTCCCTGCTGTTTTAGGAGGCTGCAACAGGAAATGGAGAATGAGACAGAGACTGAGAGAAAGAAGCTGGATCAGATGCACACAAAGGCTAAGAAGGAGATGAAGGAGGGAGAAACCAAACTGAGGTCAGTGTCACAAGATGGCAGGTCAAACTGAGGTCAGTGTCACAAGATGGCAGGTCAAACTAAGGTCAGTGTCACACAATGGCACATCAAACTGAGGTCAGTGTCACACAATAGCAGGTCAGTTTGAGGTCAGTGTCACACAATGGCAGTTCAAACTGATGTCAAGGTCACACGATGGCAGGTCAAACTGAGGTCAGTGTCACACAATGGCAAGTCAAACTAAAGTCAGTGTCACAAGATGGCAGGTCAAACTAAGGTCAATGTCACAAGATGGCAGGTCAAACTGAGGTCAGTGCCACACAATGGTAGGTCAGTTTGAGGTCAGTATCACACAATGGCAGGTCAGACTATGGTCAGTGTCACAAGATGGTAGGTCAAACTGAGGTCGGTGTCACACAATGGCAGGTCAGTTTGAGGTCAGTGTCATATGGTGGCAGGTCAGAGTAAGGTCTGTGTCACACAATGGCAGCTCAAATTAAGGTCAGAGTCACACTGGCAGGTCAAACTGGTCAGTGTTACATATTTATATATATATATTAAAGGAAATAAAAACAAGGCATTAGCTAAAATCCGTTTTCCATGTGTATCGAGAACATTAAAAAAATACAGAAAAATACATTTGTAGCATAAATTCGATTTTAAACCTGTCTGTGTAGCGATTCCCGCGGAAAATAAAAATTTAATGAGCTAGGCGATCACGTGATATCTTAACGTCACACATGACTCACACTCGCAGCAGGCCGACCCTTTCTATGCATTCGGAGCATGTTTACATGGATAATGTTGGGGTCGAAACGAGCGTCAGAATGAGTTGTTATGCAATAATCCGATGTAATACAAACACTAGTCATCATAGAGGAACAAGCAATTATCTTACGTTTCCACATGAATTCAATTTTATTCAAAACAATGAATGCGAATGAGCCTACAAGTCGACTAGGTTTCATTGAGCATGGCCTGGCCTGGGGCTGGGCTCGTTTTCAGAATAATTATATCGAATGCAACCAACGGGAGATAGTCTACACCAATATACATACATAGCTACAGAAAGTAACGTGTAAAATCTCATAATATCACTAGAATATGGATGTATGAAGGAGGAGTTGTACAATTTATCAAAACAACTGAAATCAGTCAGTGAATTTCTGCCAGTCTTGATAGCTCAGTTGGTAAACGCGTTGGTTCCTGGGCAACTGTTTTACAATCAGGCGACGCCGGTTCAATCCTGACAGCATGCAAACTATTGATTTTCTGTACACTTTTTTTGTTTATGTTTTCACGAAGTAATATAAATCAAATCATTTAGTATACTATGATGCACTGTTTGTAAATATTTATTTTTAATTTTTGTAGTAATTATTTATTCGCCACAAAAATGAAAATATGGTCATTATATACAGCTGTATATATACAAATGTTTCTAAATTGTATTTATCCAGACAGATCACAATCTGTTTTCACATATATAATTACAATATATTACTGCACAATATATTTACAATTGATAAATTAGATATCCATTACATTATATTTGTTTGGATAAATACAATTTAGAAACATCGTTGTATATAATGACCATATTTTCATTTTTGTGGCGAATAAATAATTACAAAAAAAATAAAAAAAAATATTTACAAACAGTGCATCATAGTATACTAAATGATTTGGTTTATATTACTTCGTGAAAACATAAACAAAAAAAGTGTAAAGAAAATCAATAGTTTGCATGCTGTCAGGATTGAACCGGCGTCGCCCGATTGTAAAAAAAACCGACAAGCAACCAACGCGCCTACCCACTGAGCTAGTGGGACCAGCGGAAGCTCTCTAACTGATTTAAGTTGTTATGGTAAATTGTACAACTCCTTCATATATCGATATTCTAGTGATATTATGAGATTATACACGTTACTTTATGTAGCTGGATACAATATATGTTTGCTATGTATGTTTATTGGTGTAGATTATCTCCCGTTGGTTGCATTCGGTATAATTATTCTGAAAACGAGCCCAAGCTCTGCGAAACCTAGTCGACTTGTAGGCCCATTCACATACGTTGTTTTGAATAAAATTGGATTCATGTGGAACCGTAAGATAACTGCTTGTTCCTCTATGATGACTAGTGTTTGTATTACGTCAGAAAATTGCACAATAACTCATTCTGACGCTCGTTTCGACCTAAAAGCTATACTTGTAAACATGGTCTGAATGCATGGAAAGGGTCGGCCTAATGCGAGTTTGAGTCATAAGTGACGTCACATCTCGGCATCCCGAAAAGCGTGCCAAAAATATGCATATTCGAAAATGTCCGGATGTACAGCATAAAATGTGGAATTTCTAATTCATTGAATTTTTTTGCTTTTTTTTGCTTGGTGGACGTGGAAATAGATAGCAGGATGTAATATAACATAAATTCAAGCAATAGATGTTTTTATTCCCTTTAATTAATTAATTTATTATAATTTTCATAACTTATTTATTATTTGCTAATGTATGTATTTTTATACCTATTTATATGTAGCAACTGTGTGGTGGCCAAGGAAAACCAGTCACATTGTGAAAAAAAACCATATGTGTTTTATTCAAGAAATGGAAAGCAACAATATTTCCAATTCCAATACAGTTTACTGTATTCAAATATTCCCACTAGAACCAAAGTTACAAGAACTTAAAGAGGGCACCTATCAAAAATTAGTTACGGAGAAAAATCAGTTTTAAAGTCGAGAGTCATTATTCACAAAAATTCACGATGGCATAACAAAATATCTGTTGCTATTACCATATATAATCAAGTGTAGCAAATGTAGCTGTGTTTGTTAGCTTTAGCTTGCAGAAACAATTATTCGATTCTTATGTCTACTTTTAAAATTACAAGAATTTAAAGAGGGCACCCATCAAAAATTATTGCAGGAGAAAAGTACCTATAAAGTAGAGTCTGGAATCATCATAATTCATTTCAAAATAAAATGTTGCTGCAATATACAACAAATTATCCTGTGCTATTACCATGTCCAATGTAGTGAAGAAAATGTAAATATGTATCTTAGCTTTGGAACACTAAAACTATTCTCAAATTCTGATGGTTACTTTTAAAGTAACAATAATTTAAAGAGAGCACCCATCAAAAAAGTTGTAGTTGTTTGTTAGGAAAAATGTATATTAATAACCAACATGTAAGAGGTAGCAAACTCTTCCATGAATATATGGTTAGCTCTGAAAAAAACTGTTGTTTGGCTCTGAAGAGAGCCGTTTGTGTTTTTCAATCTCATCTTGCGCCTTGGGTCATCATCAACAGTTTCGCTGTCACAACTGACAGATCCACTCACTTCCTCTTCCAGCTCCTGGTCACAGTCGTCCTCGCTCGAATCACACAAGTCTGAATCACTGTCATCATTGCCGATCGGGCGTGTTACAAAGTAGTCATTCACAAGTTCATTGAGGATGTCCCCACTTGCGATATGCTGCATGTTCATCAATGCCAATGCGTTGAGACACTGAGCGACATTTTTTTCGATTTCGGTCCATCCATGGGTGTAGCCATTTTGAATTTTTGGAAAATCGTAAATAGAAAACTAGTCTGTATTTCCAACGAAATCCAGTTTGATAACATGTTAAACTGTTAAGAAATATGTAAAGATATAAACAACAGCAACATCAAACTAAACTACTAACTAATCGAACTACATAAATAACTCCAATCCAACTTCCAAATAAAAACCCATTAACTTTCACTGCACACTCAATTTTCTTCCAACGTATTCATGCGCACTGCTGCTAGGGAACTGCGTGCTGTACATAATTTTCAAACAGTATGCCATATATGGGCATGGACATTTCTGTCCTAGGTTGTAAGTGTTCGCAAAAATAGTATGCATTTAATTCTAAAATGCTGCAACTTAGAACAAACTTCACGGTTACAAAAACACAAAAAAGTACAACTTTCACTTTGGTAATCAGGAAACTACTTGGTGAACTTATACATAAGTATGTTAACTAAAAGATTGCAGTGAAATCTCGGAATCAACCCAATGACGCAAAATCACCTTTATGATGCGTTTACGGGCAGTTACGCCTGGCGACTTCTGACTGGTTTTCCTAGGCCGCCACACAATTGTTGATGGGTTTTGCCTGAAATAAATGTATTTGTATTCGATGGCAGGTCAAACTGAGGTCAGTATCACACAATGACAATGAGTCTCTTTGAAGTACAGTCGAACCTTGGTTTACGGTCACCCTAGTAATATGGGCACTTAGCCAATAAGGTCATCCTGGGACAGTTCTAAATTATTTCCACAGTAAAGAATAAGAAATTGTTCTTTGGTATTCAGGAAAATGGTCAGTTTTGGGATTTTTTTCATAAGGGGTTATGTCCGTACCGCTATGCTTGGAACATTGTCCGATGAAAATGTCACTATCATTTATGTTGTCAAACTCGATCAGGTCTGTTGGGGATGACTCTAAATTGCATTGGTTCTAAGGACAGAATTACATTTTGTTAACATTAAACTTGTTCACTTACAGAGAAGAGATGGAGAGAAAGTTAAAGGACATAGGGGACGAGGTGGAGTTATTGCAGAAGGATGAACATGTGCGGCTGGAACGAGAGAAGAAAGCAGTACTAGAACGGATAAAACAGGAGGTATGCTGAAAGTCGTTAGGGTTCTGTTATAGGGTCATCTTGTGTATGCCACCAGACACCTGAAACATATATGTGTCACAAGACTAGTGGGTGCAGTGTTATTGTCACATCTGAATCCTTGTCATTCCATTCAAGATATCATTCCTCAGACTTAAGTCTAGCCCTAAAGGTGTACTCGTTGAAGGTCAAGTAATTACTGATCCCAAGTGTAAGGCCAATGCATTCAACAAGAATTTCACATCCATTGGTCAAGAATTGGTTAGTAGGCTTTCACCAACAGTTTCCTTCACTCCACCTGATATACCTGCTTTTAGTTTCCCCACTGTCACAGCTGATTTTATTGAGAAACAGTTAAGGAATATGCCCCAAAATAAATATGTTGGGCTGGACAGACTGCCTGGCAGACTTCTACTTGCAGCACCACCAGTCATATCACAACCACTTGCATTCATTCTCTGAAAACTGGCAAATTTATCGCAGAATGGAAGCATGCAAAGGTGTTGCCACTTTATAAATCAGGTCCATCAATGGAAACTAACAACTACAGACAAATTTCAATTTTACCCATCTTGTCTAAACGTTTTGTTCATAGTTCTTTTACAGATTATTTTGAAGAGCATAAACTGCTCACGAATGACCAGTCAGGGTTCAGAAGGTTGCACTCTACCATGACGTCACTGCTCCATGTTACAAATCGATGATTAAAATTAGACTTGTGATGGGAGTAGTATTCATTGATCTCCGGAAGGCCTTTGACACTGTGAACACTGATATTCTGTTGGCCAAACTTAAAGGATTTGGGGTTACTGGCATAGAACATACGTAGTTTTGGTGGATGGCCATCTCTGATTATTTGCCAGTGGATATAGGAGTGCCCCAAGGATCAATCTTGGGCCCTCTGTTGTTTCTGCTCTTCCTAAATGATCTGCCCACTATTACTGAATCTATCGATATAAACATGTTTGCAGACGATACGGAAATGGACTCGGCTGCAAAACCAGGGTGTTCAGCTCAATTAGAATCCAACATTAACAGTGATTTATGCAAAGTAAAACAGTATTTTGATACTAACAAACTTAGTCTTAATATACAGAAATGTCAATTTATGCTAATTGGCACTCATCTGTCCATTGCCAAGATGGCTGATGTTAGAATTCATATTAACAATGAACCACTCAAACATGTATCAGTAACCAAGAACCCTGGTATGCATATTAACTTAAACCTAAAATGGGACAACCACATTAATAACATGATTCCTACAATTTCATGCAAGATAGGTATCCCAAGATCTCTTCATGAAATAGTACCAGTCGACATTCTTAAGCAATTATATAATGCAATAGTTCAACCACACTTCGATAACGGAGATGTACCGGTAATCTATGACTCAGCCTCCATAACAACTAAAATGAGATTATAGAAACTACAGACCAGAGCTGCTAAACTCATATCTGGGTCCAGTTCTAGGCAAAACAGAAACACTATGTTTAAAACACTAGGCAGTTTGTTACTACAACAAGAGATTTTTCATAAATGTGTTTTTATGTACACGTGTGTGAATGGTCTAGTACCACAATATTTGTGTGATATGTTTTCATCAAATAGTCACTCCTATAATACCAGAAATATCTATTGTGTGTAACCAATTCCGTTGGATGACGTAATATATATTGCTAGCTAAAATGGTTGAACACAATTATTAGTGAAACAGGACCAGTGTTTTAAACATTCATAATTGTTAATATGATAACTGTTCACTTATTGCAACACGTCTTGTGTTTAGAGGAATAATTATAATAGAAAATAAAATGTTGTGGCACATATTTTTAAATACATGTATTGATGAGAAACTGGGAATTACTTTTATGTGGCCTAAGAATAACTAATTTCACAAACTTCCTGCTTATATAAAACAACTGCATCAAAATAGATATCCATGCAAGACACAGACTCCGCATGTGACAGATGTTTTGGGAAGGGGAACAGTGTTCTGTTTCTGGCACAATACACAAAATCTACTGTTAGGGGATAGTCTCAAGGGCCCTTCTCAAAACCACGTCACTAGATAGTGTAAACATTTTGCATTTTGGGGGGCTGTGTCAGCCTTCTTATCATGTGATGTAGAGTTAACACATGGAGAAAACTTGTCTCCTTTGTTATTTGATATTTACCTGAATTATTTTTGAACACCGTTAGTCATAATTATAAGGGACTTGACATGGCAGCTGGTGAAATTTACAACAACCTTAGTGATGATGATGTAGATATTTTCTTGAAAATGTATGTTCTACTATATGCTGATGATACTAGAATGATTCAATCAAATACAGATTTTTGTGTATAGCAGAACTATGTTTTCAAAAACTGTTCAGCAACTTTTTTTCTAATTTTGTATAGATGTATCTTAGGGTGCTGCCACTATACACAAGAAATCTTTATTTGATTGAATCATTCTAAGGGCACCTCAGGGGCCGCCAAAGTGCAAAAGTTTTACATTATCTAATGATGTGGTTTTGAGAAGGGCCCTTGAGACCACCCCCAACAGTAGATGTTGTGTATTGTGCCAGAAACTGCCCTGGGCCTCACTCCACTCTGCATTGTTCCATTGAGACCTTGACTAATCTTTAATTGGTCTCAGGCAGAGCAGACACATTTGACCCTTGTTAAACTCAGTTGCCTGCAGCCTTTAAACTGTATCTTCAAAACTATTGATTTTCTATAATTGCAAGTTGTGTTTATTTTGATGTTCATTTAAATATTATAAAATGGTGTGACTGTGGTGTTTATTGGTTAAAGATGTATTGTCACCTGTAGGTGACAAACATAGAAAATTAATGTTCTGGATAACTATAGAGTGAAATATCCTACACTTTATTGATATCAAATGCATTCTACTGTTCTGTTTACACTTGCTATGCCTTGTGTAGACATGGTACTATGTAAATCAATTGTATCAATATGTATAGACTAATAATTACAGATTCACAATATAGTTGACATCTGAAACAACCAAATGTCAACCGTTAGAAGAGTTGACATAGTTCCGCTATACACAAGAAATCTGTATTTGATTGAATCATTCTAGTGTCATCAGCATATAATAGAACATACATTTTCAAGAAAATGTCAACATCATCACTAAAGTTGTTGTAAATTTCACCAGCAGCCATGTCAAGTCCCTTATAATTATGACTAAATGTGTTCAAAATTCAAGTAAATAGTAAATAACAAAGGATAAGTTTTCGTCTTGCTGTACCTCTACATCACATGAGAAGAAGGCTGACACAGCCTGGCCCTGTTTTATTTTAGTATTCAGTTATAACATTATCAATACCACATGCCTTTTCGTTTTTGAGTTTTTTTATTTGCATTAGTACCTCATTTTGCGTGAATGGTTCGTTTGACTGGGAAATCTTTTTTGGATCAAACGGTATCTCACTAGCTGCAGTTTCACTTTCAGGTTTTCACCAAGTTTTTCAAAGTGGTTCATATACTTATCTAGTGAAATATTTCCACATTTTTCACTGCTGTTACTTGCTTTATTAAGTATATCCCAGTATTCTGCAGGATTGCTATGTTTTAGGTTGTGCAAGTTTTTATGTAACTGTTTATGGTAGCATTTTAATATTTGTTTTATAAAGCATTTATACCCACTAGCAAATTCTCTTAACTCTTCATTAGCTTCATCATTTTTAGTCCTTTGGCCGAAGGTCCAAGCGACTATTGCCATCACTCTGTGTCCGACGTCTGCCGTCCGCCGTTACCTGCCTTATCTCAGAAACCGTTCAGCAACTTTTTCTCTAATTTTGCATAGACATCTTAGGGCACTGCCACTATGCACGAGAAATCTGTATTTGATTGAATAATTTTAAGGGCTCCCTAGGGCCTCAAAGGACTCCAAAACTGGTGAAAATGTAACATTTTGCCTATTTTTAGTCCTTTGGCCGAAGGTCCAAGGGACTATTGCTATCACTCTGCGTCCGCCGTCCGCCGTTAGCTGCCGTATCTCAGAAACCATTCAGCAACTTTTTCTCTAATTTTGCATAGACATATCTGTATTTGATTGAATCATTTTAAGGGCTCCCTAGGGCCTCCAAGGACCCCAAAACTGGTGAAAATGTAACATTTGGCCTATTTTTTTAAAAACTGTTCAGCAACTTTTTTTCTAATTTTGCATAGATGTATCTTAGGGTGCTGCCACTATATACAAGAAATCTGTATTTGATTGAATCATTCTAAGGGCACCTAAGGCGCCCCCAAAGTGCAAAAGTTTTACATTATCTAGTGATGTGGTTTTGAGAAGGGCCCTTGAGACCACCCCCACCAGTAGATGTTGTGTATTGTGCCACAAAGTCAACAGCTGTGACTAATCTCTACAGCCTAGTCCATTGAGACCTTCACTAATCTTTCATTGGTCACAGCACCCAGGCAGAGTAGACACACTTGATCCCTGTTAGACTTTTCAGTTGCCTAACACTTTTAAACTGTATCTTCAAAACTATTGATTTTCTATAATTGCAAGTTGTGTTTATTTTGATGTTCATTTAATTATTATAAAATGGTGTGACTGTGGTGTCTTGTCTCCTGTTAGACTGAACAGTTGCCTAACACTTTTAAACTGTATCTTCAAAACTATTGATTTTCTATAATTGCAAGGTGTGTTTATTTTGATGTTCATTTAATTATTATAAAATGGTGTGACTGTGATGTCTATTTGTTAAAGATGTATTGACTGTAGAAACATGTAGGTGACAAACATAGACAATTAATATTCTGTCACCTGTAGGTAACAAACATAGAAAATTAATATTCTGGACAACTATAGAGTGAAATATCCTACACTTGATTGATATCAAATGCATTCTACTGTTCTGTTTACGCTTGCCATGCCTTGTGTAGACATGGTACAGGCTGTACTGTGTAAATCAATTGTGTCAATATAGACTAATAATTACAGATTCACAATATAGTTGACACCTGAAACAACCAAATGTCAACCATTAGAAGAATTGACATAGTTCCGCTATACACAAGCAAGAAATCTGTATTTGATTGAATCATTCTAGTGTCATCAGCATATAGTAGAACATACATTTTCTACATCATCATCACTAAGGTTGTTGTAAATTTCACCTGCTGCCATGTCAAGTCCGTTATAATTGTGACTAACAGTGTTCAATATTATTCAGGTAAATAGCAAATAACAAAGGACACAAGTTTTCTCCTTGCCATACCTCTACACATGAGAAGAAGGCTGACACAGCCTGGCCCTCATTTATACATGATTTACCATTTTTGTACATGTTGTATACAACTTTCAACACAATACCATTAATACCGCATGAAATTCTCTTAGACCATAGGGAGGACCGGTGTACTAAATCAAATGCTTTCTTATAATCGATGAAGACAATAAAGCCTTTTGAGTCGAGACAAATACATTTCAACTAATACCCCTATCTGAACACTGCCTGTTCTTCACCTATTACATTCGCTTTGTTTATGTATGTGGTCAGTCTGGTGTTCTGAACAATCACTAAGGATTAATGAACACTTGTGCAGAATGTCACCCACTTGGCAGGTTTAATTGATCTATTCAGCAATGAATTTCGTAGATTCAAACAAGCCGTTTCCCATTTCAATCCTTAGGCCTCACTCTTGACACTGTCACTCACAGTGTTATGTATTGTCTTAGTTGGTGCATTGAGCTAATCTACTTGACCATGAATCAGTGGTGGCTCTGGTTGTGTATTACACCCAGCTGTGGAGCTAAGATTCTCTGCCTGCTATTGTTTTATGGAAACTGACTAATGTGTAATTGGTCACTGGCAGTAGCTTGTGTCAACAGACAGCATTAAGCCACTAGACTCCTGTTACAGGTGCCGATTTAGTTGACTGGTAGTCTGTCGGACTAGCTGACTCTGAAACAACTAGTCCTCATATTGTTTTACTAGTCCTTAAAAATCAATCATACTGTTGTATCATATATGTGTGACAGTTGTGGCACATAGTAAAAGTGGCTTTATTTCATAAAGAAAACAAGCCGTTTCCCATTTCAATTAAATGTTCAACTAAATGTGTCATTAATAGAAACAAATACATGTGATTTCGTAGATTCAATTGCAAAGTTATCAGAAGAAATTACTAGTTTAATCAAGGGCAGCAAACAGGAGTTGTGGACAAGGCGATTCCAGCAGAATTTGAAGCCTGACGGCGACAAAGGACCGACTTTGTCGGACTAAGTTGCATCATTTGCCCTATACTTTTCATTAGCGTTTTCTTTCCCGAAGCCGACTAAACAATCAGTAACATTGCTGGCGTTTGGTAACTTATTGCTAAAATAATCACCCAATGCAGGAATAACGCAACTGCCATCACGACGGGATAGCACGTAACGATGTCTGTAACCCGCGCATGTATGTTTGTCCATGTCGCTCATCACTCATGGTCGCTAGGTGGCACTACCTATCTGACGGTCGGACGGAATATTTAGCTGCCTGTGATCAAATGCTACCTTACTGTCTGATTTTGTTTTAATCCATCACAACACCCGTCTAGCGTATACATAGCGTAAATTAATTTACATAATAACAGCTAGTCCGATGGGACTGCTCCACTAAACATGGACTAGTCCGATCACTGAAACTACTCGTCCGGGCCGATTGGACCGGCCTTATTTCACAGCCTGTGTTAAACTGGACAGTTGCCTGTAGGTTTTAAATTGTGTCAAACAGTGAATCTACCTTTTGCTCTCAAATAATCTGTCCTCTTAGTTTTACACATAAAGGCATAATCTGCCATAACTTGATAAGTCTTTGTAGCAGCACATTTGTACTTCCAGTGTATCATTGCAACATAACATACATATTACATACTGTATGCCACATTTGAATGTTGTGCATGTAATATTTCCATGCAATCCATTTGCATATATAATGTAAAACTTCAACAGCCATTTTCTTCATTTTTACTTTTTGACCCCTACCATGTTGAATGCTCCATAACTTTGCCAATTTTTGTAGCAGTCATAATTTTTGAAACCGTGTAAAGCACCCTACCCAACCTTTACAAGAATGTAAGAAAACAATGTTACAATTTTTCCAACTTATCACTCATTTGGTCAGCCAGGGTCACATATCGACGTATTAGTCCAAAGGACTTCAGGGCTTCTTGGCCCATTTTTATTTGTTTATGTTTTCACGAAGTAATATAAACCAAATCATTTTTATACTATGATGCACTGTTTGTACATATTTTTTAAATTTTTGTAGTAATTATTTATTCGCCACAAAAATGAAAATATGGTAATTTTATATAAGAATGTTTCTAAATTTTATTTATTCATTATTATATTAGATCACAATTAATTTTCACATATATAATTACAATATATTACCATACAATATATATACCATTAATAAATTATATATCCATTACATTATATTTGTTTGAATAAATAAAATGTCATAAGTCCATTTTCAAAAACTCTTCAGTAACATTTTCTCTGATTTTGTATAGACATTTCATGTGGCAGTGCCACTATACACAATAAATCTGTATTTGATTGAATCATTCTAAGGGCACCTCAGGGCCCCCAAAATGCAAAAATGTCCTACTATTTCCCTACTGTTGTAAGCCTCCTGCACTGATCTTTATGTATAATTGGACTTTGCCCTATCTCTGAACACTGTGGTGGCTGAGAGGAGCTGCCTGGGTGTCAGAGATTATGCTGTACACCTGTGTATTGGACTAGCCACAGTGCACTGCTGCCATTGTCCCAGTATCAAACAGAATGCCTCCATGTAGGCTGTAACTATAATGTGTAATGGGAATCCCTACTGCACTGGTGAAAACTGAGAAACTTTAAAACAGCAATAGACAACTATCAGTGCAATATAAAGATATGATCTAAAATTAAATAACTTAGGTATAAATTAATATATAAAATAAAATGACTTAAGTATACTCGAAAAGGTTAAAGCATATTTAGCCAAAATTATAAGGAATATTATTCAGATGTTTTATTATACATGTTGTAGCTATTACTTCACTCCAATTCAGTCAGTATTATGTCATTAATTGCTACTGTTTTAAAGTAAAAATGCATGCTATGTATATGTACCTTGTGAATAAATACAGTTTTATTATAGTTCATCTCTTTCTTCTTTCCATTCTGGGGGTGGGTAGTAGGGGCAAAATGAGAACAGAAAATGTGTGCACATTTTCTTAAACAACGTTTAACTGTGCTACATGCAAGATTGCAGCTCACCAACATTCCTGCAAGGTTTCTACAATCACTGGAAATAGCAGAGTATCGGTATAAAATTCTACAGTATTTTTAATAACACATTAACTAATATATACAATCTTCATGAAACGGTCTACTCGAATATTTTATTTCCAGGTGTATCTTACTGGCATGCATATCGTCTCTACTAAACATGTCAACATTTTACTTCCATAATAAATAACCCTTAATGATCTATAACTATGATTCACAAAAAAAACATTTCATTAATAATTCCTAAACACAATATTGTCCAAAGGACTTCAGGGCCTCATGGCATATTTTTTTGGCTGGGCATATTGTATGTTTCTAATCCTGAGAAAGATTGTATCATGTTTTAGAATTAATATTTTGTGTAGACCCTGATAGAAGTGATCGTCTCATCATCAGCTTTGACATGACTTTGATGTTCTAACTCACATTTTAGGTCGATGATGCTGTGGCGAAAGAACGAGAGCAACTGGAAGCTGATAGGGATGAGACACTTGTACAGCTGAATGAGAGACTGCAGGCAGAGGTGGCCAGGTCAACAGAGGAGATGGAGAAGAAACATGCATATCAACTGGAGCAGGCTCGACAGGAACTTGCTGAAAAACATGAACAGGTTCGTTCCCAGCAGTCGTCATTTACATGAAGAATCTTCAATATTTTCTATGACAATAGATAGTATCTGAATTAATCTACATTGGAATATATGTATACTTGCTACACGTGCTGCCATGTTGATGCAGTCGGCCACAATGTATTGTTTTCAAGTGAAGACTTTGTACTCGTATAACGTTGTGACTTCACTGGGTGCTATCCATGCTGCTGTCTGCAGGAGACGGCTGGGTTGAGGCAACAACTGGAGAAGGTGCACTTGAATGAGAGGCAGAAAGAGGAGGTGGAACTTAAGGCAGCATGGCAACGCAAGGCAGCCATTGAGAACCTTGAGAAAGGGGTATGTTGTTCATATTGCTTCATGTCCGTCTTTCAGTGTTCTATCTCACAGACCTTGTGATGAGAAAGAGGTACATTGTTTGTGTTGCTTCATGTCTGTCTCATGTAGAGTCTTCAGCGGTGAAAGAGTTCTGCAGAAATGCAGATTTCCACGTTTTGGGAATCCATTTGGGTCATTCCTGTAATTTGTCCAGACCCGAGGAGAAAGTTTTTTTGGATTTATATATGGGAGGTTGCCAAGCTGAGTAAAAATAAAAAGTTTGGGTGCAAACCGTTGTACTTGTTCCAAACGTAGCACTGTTATATGCCCTCTGATTGCTCAAGAGATATCATTTGGCCGGAAACCTATAAGTGCTTAGCATTATGAAAGGCTGTTGGATAATTCAAATTTAATGTCGTCAATATATCTCGTTTCCATTTGGGAACTCTGAGGAAACATCCAGGGAAACACCAAATCGGCGTCTGGCGACTTTGCTGCTGGTTAATAATCAGGTCAATTCCTGGCTTGACAGTGGCGACCTACAGTGGCATGTTAGTGGAGCATATAATGTGTTGATATGCTAAATGTTGCTGTGACGTGAACAAAACAAAGACTTATAATCAAAGTTCTTTAATTTGGTTCTGCTTGAAACTAATAATAAATATTTGTATACATAATATCACTGTGGAAGAGTTAGCTTTCATGCAGGTTTTGGTATCTCTGTTTCATTTACTGCCTTTGAATGTTCCTGCTAAGTGGAAACGTAATGTTCTCACTGCGGATAGGTAAGGAACCACGGAATGGTGTGTTTATTTGTGGCTTCATGCGTGTACAAATACCAACTATATCATGAAACTCCTGTACAAAATCGACGAGGTTCGCTTTCAAGAAATTGACAAAACGCTCAGGAAGAGGTGGCTAAATGATAAACAAGAGAGCTCCAGTGCTTGGATGTGAGTTGCAGTGCGAAATATGTAAAGAGGAATGAGATGGTTGTCGGCTCTGCAGCATCTGAGATCATCTCTTGTTCCCATAAGAACGATGTTTCGCAGGAATTCTTGGGCCAAACAGAAGAAGCATATGATTCTGCTACATGCAGAAAAAGCCTCCTACAAACAATATGCTTCTCCATGCCATGTCCTGCCTCCATGGGCCGCAGGTGGAAGGGTCATTCAATACCATGGGGGACATACTAGATGCAAAATCTTGCCGCATGCAGGTACTCACAATGTCTGCATTTCAGACAGTGAAGTACAGTCTTAAGATCTACCCAGACAACTGCTGTTGACTATTACAAGCGAGTGGATAGAAACTTGACAATTAACATGCAGGGAGCATACAGATGCTACAAGGAAGAGCAAGATGAAGCAGCCAAGAACAAACGTAATCTGATAGAAGCCATGAAAGTGTGTCCAGATGGACAGAGTAAGGCAAAGGCAAAAGCTGTCATTGACAATACTACAATGGAAATAAGACAAGCTCGCAAGCGTAAGCAAATGGCCGCACTTGAAAAATTAATAAAGAAGAGACGGTTATCATAAATTGATCAACTGTGCTGAATTGTCTCAGTAGAAAGCTGACCTTTTAATTTTGGCTACATTGTAAAGTAGGAACATGGCCCAACAGTTCTCAAAATGTTAACTACAATTATGTTTGTGAATGTATGGTATCTTGTTACACAACTTATTTTATTTTTAAAAAATTAAATATTTTAGAAGAATTGGTCCAACTTCATTGAATAGTTTCAAAAGAGTGCCAACGCTTTTGAAATACTAATGATTATAAAGTTTACCTATATAGACAGTCAACAGCTTGACAGTACCAATTATATATGGGGGTGGGGTGATGGAAGGTGAGAAAAACATGAAAATAATCTCATATGTTACTCCTTACCATGTTAGAATGGCTCTAACCCTAACCCATTTAAAAAAACGGCTTACAGCACCCTCCACCATGAACCACAGCAAGAAAGCACTTACATCGCTCATACCTTGTTCCGCTCGTACCTTGCTACGCTCGATCTCATAAATTTTCAGCGGTTTTGATCAAATGTCACTCTCATCCCTGAGTCTTATATCTGACCATAATGTCATCACCAGAACTGAAAGTTATGTTTTCAGTTGTTTACTGGCACAACTGCATGTATTTTGGATCTATGCCACATGTAACATTAAATGTCATCAAATAAGCAGAAAACATCACTCCACTCTAAGGTCTAGGCTACACATGAAATTGGTTGATATAAAACCAAAGTGACTGTTGTGTACTTTGAGATCTGGCAGTGCAATTCTACTTTGACTGTTTCAGTTGGATGAGGTGTTGACCGAACGTAAACAGCAACTGAAAGAAATGCAGCAGCAGCAGTTGGACAAACTGAAGGCAGAGCATGACAGGACCATGAAGAGAATGCAAGAACAGTACACTGATGAGGTGGGTGCACAGTGAGAGAACACTCAATTATCAGAGTTAGTTGTTATGCTACGGCTAGTGCAGCACTTGTATGAAGATCACGATTATTGACTCTGAGTCCATGACAATTTTTTTTCATTTTCCTTTGTGTGATTTTTGACTTCCTTGGCATAAATACATAATAATAGGGTGTCTCTTCCAAAAGACACATGCAAATTGGAGTGAACGAAAAAGTAATGTTTTCTTTTTAATATTTCTTACTACACATTCATACTTGCCAACAAGCAGTTACACAAGCACACATGCATGCACGGATCCATGCACGCACACTATGCAACTTAATACTTAAAGAAAATGATTGACTATTTTTCTTAGTAATTCATTGTAAGATGGCTTATACTTGTACAACTTTCAGGAAAGGAAAGACGAACAGGCATCAGTGGATAGACTAAAGAAAAGGAAAGAAGACTTGCTGCAGGAACAGGAAATGGAGCTGAAGAAAATGAAAGATGAATGTGAAGCACATAAACTGAAACTGAAAGAGGACAATGACAAACTGGTGCGTTCTTGTTGTAGCTATCTTGATTAATGCGTTCCACATATAGAACATATTGAACAATATACAAAACAAAACACTATTTTTTAGTCCTTTGGCCGAAGGTCCAAGGGACTATTGCCATCACTCTATGTCAGCCGTCCGCCGTCCGCCGTTAGCTGCCGTATCTCAGAAACCGTTCAGCAACTTTTTCTCTAATTTTGCATAGACAACTTAGGGCACTGCCACTATGCACAAGAAATCTGTAATTGATTGAATCATTTTAAGGGCTCCGTAGGGCCTCCAAGGACCCCAAAACTGGTAAAAATGTAACATTTGGTCCATTTTTTCAAAAACTGTTCGGCAACTTTTTTTCTAATTTTGCATAGATGTATCTTAGGGTGCTGCCACTATATATAAGAAATCTGTATTTGATTGAATCATTCTAAGGGGCCCCAAAAGTGCAAAAGGTTTACATTATCTAGTTATGTCGTTTTGAGAAGGGCCCTTGAGACCACCCCCAACAGTAGATTTTGTTTAATGTGCCACAAAGTCAACACCATGACTAATCTCTGCAGCCTAGTGCTACTGTTCCATTGAGACCTTGACTAATCTTTAATTGGTCACAGTGCCCAGGCAGAGTAGACACACTTGACTCCTGTTAGACTGAACAGTTGCCTAACACTTTTTATCTTCAAAATTATTGATTTTCTATAATTGCAAGTTGTGTTTATTTTGATGTTCATTTAATTATTATAAAATGGTGTGACTATGGTGTCTATTGGTTAAAGATGTATTGTCTGTAGAAACCTGTAGGTGACAAACATAGAAAATAACTATTCTGTCACCTGTAGGTGACAAACATAGAAAATTAATATTCTGGACAACTATAGAGTGAAATATCCTACACTTTATTTATATCAAATGCATTCTACTTTTCTGTTTACGCTTGCCATGCCTTGTGTAGACATGGTACTGTGTAAATCAATTGTATCAATATAGACTAATAATTACAGATTCACAATATAGTTGACACCTGAAACAACCAAATGTCAACCATTAGAAGAGTTGACATAGTTCCGCTATACACAAGCAAGAAATCTATATTTGATTGAATCATTCTAGTGTCATCAGCATATAGTAGAACATACATTTTCTACATCATCATCCCTAAGGTTGTTGTAAATTTCACCAGCTGCCATGTCAAGTCCGTTATAATTGTGACTAACAGTGTTCAAAATGATTCAGGTAAATAGCAAATAACAAAGGACACAAGTTTTTTCCTTGCCATACCTATACATCACATGAGAAGAAGGCTGACACAGCCTGGCCCTGATTTATACATGATTTAGCATTTTTGTATATGTTGTATACAACTTTCAACACAATACCATTAATACTGCATGAAATTATCTTAGACCACAGGGAAGACCGGTCTACTAAATCAAATGCTTTCTTAGAATCGATGAAGACACAATAAAGTATTTTGCGTCGAGACAAATACAATTCAACCAATACCCATATTTGAACACTGCCTGTTCTTCACCTATTACATTCGCTTTGTTTCGGTATGTGGTCAGTCTGGTGTTCTGAACAATCAGTAAGGATTAATGAACACTTGTGCAGAATGTCACCCACTTGGCAGGTTTAATTGATCTATTCAGCAATGAGGACACTGCTTAGGCCTCACTCTGGACACTGTCACTCACAGTGTTGTGTATTGTCTTAGTTGGTGCATTGAGCTAATCTACTTGACCATGAATCAGTGGTGGCTCTGGTTGTGTATTACACCCAGCTGTGGAGCTAAGATTCTCTGCCTGCTATTGTTTTATGGAAACTGTGACTAATGTGTAATTGGTCACTGGCAGTAGCTTGTGTCAACAGACAGCATTAAGCCACTAGACTCCTGTTAAACTGGACAGTTGCCTGTAGGTTTTAAACTGTGTCAAACAGTGAGTCTACCTTTTGCTCTCAAATAATCTGTCCTCTTAGTTTTACACATGAAGACATAATCTGGCATAACTTGATAAGTCTTTGTAGCAGCACATTTGTACTTCCAGTGTATCATTGCAACATAACATACATATTGCATACTGTGTGCCACATTTGAATGTTGTGCATGTAATATTTCCATGCAATCCATTTGCATATATAATGTAAAACTTCAACAGCCGTTTTCTTCATTTTCAATTTTTGACCCCTACCATGTTCAATGCTCCATAACTTCACCAATTTTTGTAGCAGTCATATTTTTTGAAACCGTGTAAAGCACCCTACCAAACCTTTACAAGGAAGTAAGAAAACAATGTTACACTTTGTCCGACTTATCACTCATTTGGTCAGCCGGGGTCACATATAGACGTATTAGTCCAAAGGACTTCAGGGCCACTTGGCCCATTTTTAGTTTTTGACCCCTACCATGTTCAATGCTCCATAACTTCGCCAATTTTTGTAGCAGTCATAATTTTTGAAACCGTGTAAAGCACCCTACCCATACTTTACAAGAATGTAAGAAAACAATGTTACAATTTTTCCGACTTATCACTCATTTGGTCAGGGGTCACATATAGACGTATTAGTCGAAAGGACTTCAGGGCCACTTGGCCCATTTTTTTTATTGTCTTTAAAAGCATGGAAATGTCACTAAACAACCTAGAAACTTAATTCTTTTTGGACTAGAGTTTTGGAGTCTGAGAAAAAAATTTTAGTCTAACTTTTATTAGAAATGATTAATTAAAAACAAGCATGTCTTGGCCACTGGAACCACCTTTATCAGATTACTGCTGCCACAATCATCATAAAACATTACACAATGGGCAGAAATCCTTAAAATACATGATGTTGACAGAGGAATTAAAGTAAATAAAATAAAGGTTAGTTTTAAAGACTAAGCAAAATGAACGTTTTTTTACCCAACCTGAATTAAGTATACTTTAAAAATAGAGTCTTGATATTCAACTTATTTTTAACCACCTCCGTCACCCTGTCCAAAGCCCCATTTCAGACTGTATCGAAAATTGCAATCGCAGTATTTAATATGTTTTTATATCACTGTAAAGATAATAATCTTACCTACAAATGTGTTGCTGATGTACCATAATTTGTTTTAGTTTTTGAGTTATTGCCATTTAAACATTGCGAATGCTTAATCCTGAAATGTATATGCAGCAGTGGATATAATGCAAGGTTGAGCATTCGCGATGTTCAAACAGCAATAACTCAAAAAGTATAAAAAAATCCTGTGTACATCCAGCAACAAACTTGTAGATAAGATTATATTTACGGTGATATAAAAAATATAAAATTTTGTGATTGCAATTTTATGTACTGTCTGAAACAACAAGCCGCACCGCCTATCACCATGCTAAAGGATAGGCACGCTCAGCGCCCCTACCTTTGATGACGTCAGCAACATCTGACGGGCAGGTTGCTTCTTGACATGCAAATGACCACGTTTGAGTGGGCTTAGTAACATAAGTTCGCAATGAACAGGCTTCATATTTGGCACATTACTTGACAAGAGTATTAAGTTTATTTTTTATACTTTTAGTTTCAAAGACATTTAAAATTCCATTTCACTTCGTTTAAAAAATTAAATTCCAGCTGCATTCCTTCCAACAGCTTAACTTTATCTAGTTTGTGATGTTTCACTCTTAGGTGCTTGCAGGAGGATGGGCTGTAGAAGGTGTCTGCGATGTTTCACTGTGAGGTGCTTGCAGGAGGATGGGCTGTAGAAGGTGTCTGCGATGTTTCACTGTGAGGTGCTTGCAGGAGGATGGGCTGCAGATGGTGTCTGTGATGTTTCACTGTGAGGTGCTTGCAGGAGGATGGGCTGCAGATGGTATCTGCGATGTTTCATTGTGAGGTGCTTGCAGGAGGATGGGCTGCAGATGGTGTCTGTGATGTTTCACTGTGACGTGCATGCAGGAGGATGGGCTGCAGATGGTGTCTGTGATGTTTCACTGTTAGTTGCTTTCAGGAGAATGGGCTACAGATGGTGTTTACAATGTTTCACTGTGAGATGCTTGCAGGAGGATGGGCTGCAGATGGTGTCTGTGATGTTTCACTGTGAGGTGCTTGCAGGAGGATGGGCTGCAAATGGTGTCTGCAATGTTTCACTGTGAGGTACTTGCAGGAGGATGGGCTGCAGGTGATGTCTGCTATGTTCCACTGTGAGGTACTTGCAGGAGGATGGGCTGCAGACGGTGTCTGCGATGTTTCACTGTGAGGTGCTTGCAGGAGGATGGGCTGCAGATGGTGTCTGTGATATTTCTGTGAGGTGCTTGCAGGAGGATGGGCTGCTGATGGTGTCTGTGATGTTTCTGTGAGGTGCTTGCAGGAGGATGGGCTGCAATGTTTTACTGTTAGGTGCTTGCAGGAGGATGGGCTGCAGGTGGTGTCTGTGATGTTTCTGTGTGGTGCTTGCAGGAGGATGGGCTACAGATGGTGTCTACAATGTTTCACTATGAGGTACTTGCAGGAGGATGGGCTGCAGGTGATGTCTGCAATGTTCCACTGTGAGGTACTTGCAGGAGAATGGGCAGCAGGTGGTGTCTGTGATGTTTCTGTGAGGTGCTTACAGGAGAATTGGCTACAGATGGTGTCTGCAATGTTTCACCTTGAGATGCTTGCAGGAAGATGGGCTGCTGATGGTGTATGTGATGTTTCTGTGAGGTGCTTGCAGGAGGATGGGCTGCAATGTTTTACTGTGAGGTGCTTGCAGGAGGATGTGCTGCAGGTGGTGTCTGTGATGTTTCTGTGAGGTGCTTATAGGAGAATGGGCTACATATGGTGTCTGCAATGTTTCACTATGAGGTACTTGCAGGAGGATGGGCTGCAAGTGATGTCTGCAATGTTCCACTGTGAGGTACTTGCAGGAGGATGGGCTGCAGATGGTGTCTGCGATGTTTCACTGTGAGGTGCTTGCAGGAGGATGGGCGGCAGGTGGTGTCTGTGATGTTCCTGTGAGGTGCTTACAGGAGAATGGGCTACAGATGGTGTCTGCAATGTTTCACCTTGAGATGCTTTCAGGAAGATGGGCTGCATATGGTGTCTGTGATGTTTCACTGTGAGGTACTTGCAGGAGGATGGGCTGCAATGTTTCATTGTGAGGTGCTTGCAGGAGGATGGGCTGCAGGTGGTGTCTGTGATGTTTCACTGTGAGGTGCTTGCAGGAGAGTGGGCTGAAGATGGTGTCTGCGGAGCTGAAGCATCGCACAGAAGAACTCAAGCGACAGATGGAATCCCTACAATTGCAAGTCAGTGTCAGAAAATAGTCAATATTATGACAATGGATAGTGTCAAGACACTGGTCCATGTCTGGACATTAATCAGTGTCAGAACACTGATCAGTGCTGGGACACTTATCAGTGCCAATGTGAGTTCAAATTTGGACCCGGATGATATTTGGATCTGGGTATCCAGATAGCAAAAGAAAATGTGGTATTTGGACCCCACCCTTTAAAATGTATTAATCATTATATTTGTTCCTTATATGGGTATGATGTATTATTATTACTAATCAGCAGATTTGAGTTTAGATATCCAGGGACTGGTTTCATGAACAGGTAAGAATGTTTAGTCATGGCTAAGATGATTGTTTTTGTTACATAACAATGACTTAGTCTGTCCATGTCCATAAATAGGTTATGCATGCGCATAATTCGAGAGGTCCGCAATATAGTTATTTAGCATCCTAAATAAGAGTTCCTCCAAGATTTGAGATAACCCCCCCATTACCACTAGAGCCCGTATCCCAGTCGGAATATTACACAATAACTCATTCTGACACTTGTTTTGACACAAAAGCTATACCTGTAAAGTGCTCAGAATGCATGGAAAGGGTCGGCCTAATGCGAGTTTGTGTCATAAGTGCCGTCATGATACCACGTGATCGCCTAACTCATTAAAATTTTATTTTCTGCGGGAATCGCTTCACAGACGGGTTTAAAATCGAATTTATGCTACAAATGTATTTTTCTGTATTTTTTTAATGTTGTCAAATGTTACATACAATGTTAAACTGTGTGTACACATGGAAAAAGGATTTTAGCTAATGCCTTATTTTTATTTCCTTTAATCACTGGCCGCCATCGAGCTAGTGACAATGCACCCGGCGCGCGGCCGGGGACCCACGCAGCCTTCGGAAGGAGCGCTTGCTATGTGTAGGCGCCATTTCTATTGGCTCTAATACTTTTTAAGACATACTTTAGCTGGTAGAATACTCATAAACACGTTTCACAATACAGGTTATCATCTTATATTGGAAGAGTAATATACATGGTTACCTATTTGGACATGTGATACGTTGTATACTTGCTTTATTGCTATGTATGTGGTTACTATAATTTCGGAAGGCGACCTAAGAAAGATCGCATACCATAGCCAGACAGTGCAACACCTGCTTGCGTCAAGCGACTCACGACGCTCCTTTATTCCAGCAGACAGCAAGTCGGCTTCCGCCAGCAGTATGTATCAAAGCAGACATGTGGACAAGGCAGGTGTCACTTTAATTTCACACATACTGTGTCTTGGACAACCAAACCCATAACTAAGCATGGCAACAAACATGCATGGGACTAAGGCTGAACACGTCCAGGAGAGACAATGTTTGAAATCGACAACCCCAGGGTAGGTTAGTCAAGGGTAACAGACATATCCACTACGTCATCCCTGAATACCCAAGTGCACCATATCAATTATGATGAGAAATCGCTATAAGTGGACATCAAAATCTAATGCCGACAAGCCGACGCAAGCTGATGTCAAAGTCAACTACCTGGTTTAGTCGAGGACAAAACCCCAAAGGGAGACCTGCTTGGTGAATGGCAATAATCACATGGACGAAGAACTCCAATAACTTCCCCTAAACATTGCTCATTTCATGTTTATGTTGGGGGGCACAGTGATTGGAAATAATCTAGATACCTATATTACACTCCACATTAATATAATCTCACATCCGCTGGTTTATCTGATTGCTACGGACAATTCTACAGTTCTGTCATATAAACAGGATGTTAGAAGTACAACAATAAAGTATGCATTTGAACACATTGTTTCAACGAGTATCTACAGGTGTATACTCTGGTTGCCAACAACATGAATGAGTCTTAACACCCGACAGTATACATAACACATCCTTTTGTGAGGTGTGATATTTCCAGAAATTCACAACATTTATATCCTATGGTGGGAAATTGCCACCTGGTGAAAACAAATTTCCCCAGTACTTTACACAGTACCATAAACCAGTACTACAAGTTGGGTAACGATAGGCATAAGTTTGAGACAGTGATGGTCATAGATTCCACCAATGTCTAGTATTCATGTTATCCATCATTTACACAACAATAATATAGATAATAATTGCTCCAATGCGATACTACACTGACTAATATTGCAGAAGATATGTTTCAGTGGTTTCTTCTTAATTTTTCAAGATAGTGGATGTTCTCCATCCACAACTTCGAGGCAACCACCAAGTTGTCTTTCAGCCATCTGCATAGAAATTAACGATGCTTGGTTGTAGAAGATTGAACACCCACTATACAGGAACTTACAGTAATTCTGTAATAACTGGATATTTGAACAACTTATTTCATGTGCTCAGTAATAACATAGGCACACATGCTGACACATTACAGGGTATGCCTGGTAACAGCAGTAATAACATAGGCACATATGCTGACACATTACAGGGCATCCCTGGTAACAGCAGTAACTTTTCCATCAGTTTTCAACTACTTTCAATAATAGTTGCTATTGACAAACCCTGTCTACAGATTATTCTAATTTAGGAATAATTTTCTGTGGCAAGTAATTTGCAACATAAAATATGTTAACCAGAAAGGCATATTCCTCAATGGAATGTATATAAGCACACTACTTGCCAACCTAGTAGTTGATTTTACCCATTTATGGACATGGACAGGCTAAGTCATTGTCAAAATTGTCAAATCAAATTTTAAGTATTAAAATATGTTTTTGTAAACAACATACTTACCTGTCCATGTCCATCAAACTCCCTCCCACCTTCCCCACTTACAGTTGCTTTTGTGCATTAGATTGTGCAAATAATTGAAAGCACTGTTCATGTCATGTAGGTGTGCATTGTGGACTGGGACAGGGGGCTCTAATGATAGTGGGGTCATCTCACATCTTGGAGGAACTCTTATTTCGGATGCTAAATAACTATATTGCAGACTTCTCAAATTATGCTCGTGCATAACCCATTTATGGACATGGACATGTAAGTATATTATTTCCAAAACATGTTTTAATACTTAAAATTTGATTTAGTAAATTATGCTGGGTTTTTTTTTAATAAGCAAACAGGAGTTTACGCAAATGCTATATATAATTGCACAACTATAATTTGGCTTTATAATACTAGCCCCAGTTGTTATTGCTTCTCATGTTAGACGGTCTCGTAAATAAAATTGGTATAAAATTCCTCACTTATAACAATACACACAATAATACATTTCATACTATTTCTTAATATTAAGTTGTTTCATCAAATTATAAAAACATTAAGTATACAGAGTTTGACTGTTCAGTTATTCCAGTTTAAGAAATTTTAAGAAGTGAAGTGGGTCTGCCAACAACTACATGTAAGCAGTACTGTAACATATCTTAAGACAACATCATGGTACATATACAGTATGCCAGTCCTTAAAGTAAAAGAGTGTGTGTGTGTGTGTGTGTGTGTGTGTGTGTGCGCGCATTAGTTTATAGATATATCTAGGTGCCTATATGCTACAAAGACAATTTAAAGTACCTGGTAGAACAATCGGTAAGATTATTATCTAATTCCTGCTCTCCAAGTAAGAAGGTTTCATAAAATTGGAATTGTTTACATACTTCATTAAAACATCATACAATCACATGATTAATTTACACTGGACAGTTATGTTTTTGTAGGAGAAAAACTTTGAAGAAAGGAAGCAAGTATTCCACAAGAAAATGGCTGAATTTGAGCAGCAGAAAGACGTAAGTAGCTTATTGACTATATGTATTCGCACACTACGTTTTTGGACACCTTAAACTTGACCAAATTTATTATTTTGTGTACAGTAAGTTTTCGGACACCTATTAAATAATTGTTTCCTATGTAATCATAACACTGATATACAAGGTAACTGTATCATGTTACAAATCCCTGTTAATACTAGAGGAACAAAACGGGGTTGATATGACATCAGGACTCGTTCACATATGTAAGTATTCAGATATTGTATCTGAGAATTATTTTTGTGCACTATGTTTTCAGACAGCTGATAATTTAATTATTTTTAAGTGTAAATATATATAGTCATTACGGTGGCTGTTATATGTTAAACGGATGTGACAAAAAAGCAGTGCAAACTTGGTCGCAGCAGATTCGAATGTAGCAATGGATTTTGCATTTGCAATTCAAGTATATTCTGTAGTTACTAAAAATATACTACATATTTATGTTTACTATTTTATGCACATGTTATATTAGTTTTGAGAGAAGTGCCTAATAGGCTTCTGCTATCTCCCTTTCCGTTTAAATATTAAACATTTATAATATGTACATATGTTGCATGAATCTATTTTCAATTAGAAATAAAGAATTGAATTAAGCTAAATTGCCATCAAGGGCTTAGCCAGAGACCCATCTGCTTGTGTACAAGACTTGCAGATGACTGGCCAAGAGTGGTAATTACAACTGATAGACTGATGGAATTTTGAGGGAATCTGCTGGTCACTAGATTAACATGCTAAATGGTACAATTTTACTTTATTCAAGACTGGCAAAAAATTATTTCTGGCTAAGCTAATGTTAATGGTGTTTGGATATTTCTGCTGATTCTGGCCATAATGGGAGAAAGCAAACAGGAATGTCAAGAAGTGCTGCAAGAGTAGGAGGCATTTGAGAAGCATGGGCTGAAGATTGTTTTGAATAAGATAGAAATGATGGGGTTGGATACCAGGTAGAGGGAAATGGAATTAAGTTTCATCAGAACTAGATCAGTTTGGTATGTCAAGAAATGACTTGAAAACAAAATGCAAACAATTGAAAAAATCATTCTGAAATTGTGTCATTACTTTTGTTATGCAAAATGCCAATTTAGAGCTTATAATAGTCTCTAACTGAGTCGATGGGAGAGAGAGACACTGCTAGGCATAATGCTTAATTGCCCATTCATCAGATAAAACTTAATTTCCCATTCACCAGAATAACTATTTTAAAGTTTACACACACTTATTTATTTAAATGTCAAAAAAGTGCATGTTTTCAATTATGTTGAGTTTTATGCTAACACAAACACGGAGCTGAATTCAGTGGTACAGGTCTCTGACTAACCAAGAAAATTACCACTCTCCACTGCCAAACTTCTAGCCTACCTAAATTTGTGTTTTATTAAGAATCTTCACTAATTTGCATTATTTTATTAATTAAAGAGTTTTAGCAATAGGCTTGCAAACAAAGTACTTTATGTGGATATAGATATGTTGTCAAAGAAGAATTGATTGAGATACCTCCACAGGTCACTGCCATCAGCACACAGAGGAATCAGGATTAATATATTGTCAACACCAACTCATGTCAAGAAAAAATTGTGAAACATAGAACAACATACACCAAACTGTAAAAAATTTTGATGGAAGTGGGTGAACTTCCTTCCTTAACCATTTTAGTACCACAGCTGATTCCGCCGATCACCTTTTTAGTCCTTTGGCCAAAGGTCCAAGGGACTATTGCCATCACTCCGTGTCCTCCGTCCGCTATTAGCTGCCGTATCTCAGAAACCATTCAGCAACTTTTTCTCTAATTTTGCATAGACATATCTTAGGGCACTGCCACTATGCACGAGAAATCTGTATTTGATTGAATCATTTTGAGGGCTCCCTAGGGCCTCCAAGGACCCGAAAACTGGTAAAAATGTAACATTTCGTCTATTTTTGTTAAACTGTTCAGCAACTTTTTCTCTAATTTTGCAGATACATTTCATGTGGTAGTGTCACTGTACACAAGAAATCTGTATTTCATTGAATCATTCTAAGGGCTCCAAATGTCCCCTAAAATGCTAAATTTGTTAACTAAATGGTCTACTGTAGCAGTAGCTCTAGAAGGCTTCCAGTTCTTTTGTTCAACTAATCCCTTTTCCCACAACATCTGTCACACCTCACTGTGGGTGGCTGGTTAATGTGTGACTAATCTGTAATTCCTCACTGGCAGAAGCTTGGGTCACTGGTAGGAAGTATGACTAATCTGTAATTGGGTTAACAAACACAACACCTTGTACCAGAAATAGAACACTATTCCAAAAACATCTGTCACATGGGGAGTCTGTGTCTTGTATGGATATATATTTTATGCAGTTGTTTTATATAAGCAGAAATTTAATTGAAATTAGTTATTATTAGGCCACAGAAAAGTAATTCCCGGTTTCTCATCGATGCATGTATTTATGTAAATATGTGCCACAACATTTTATTTTCTATTATAATTATTCCTCTAAATGCAAGACGTGGTGCAATAAGTGAACTGTAAACACGTAAACATTTTACTTCCATCATAACCCTTAATGATCTGTAACTATGATTCACCAAAAAACATTTGATTAATAATTACCTACAGAGTTGTTTGATTTATGGCAATAATAGGAAATACATGCCATTGATAGGCAAACGTGTTCTTTTTATAGAAAATGATTATTATAAAATGGTGTGACTGTGGTGTCTTGTCTCCTGTTAGACTGAACAGTTGCCTAACACTTTTAAACTGTATCTTCAAAACTATTGATTTTCTATAATTGCAAGTTGTGTTTATTTTGATGTTCATTTAATTATTATAAAATGGTGTGACTGTGGTGTCTATTGGTTAAAGATGTATTGTCTGTAGAAACCTGTAGGTGACAAACATAGAAAATTAATATTCTGACACCTGTAGGTGACAAACATAGAAAATTAATATTCTGGACAACTATAGAGTGAAATATCCTACACTTTATTGATATCAAATGCATTCTACTGTTCTGTTTACGCTTGCCATGCGTTGTGTAGACATGGTACTGTGTAAATCAATTGTATCAATATAGACTAATAATTACAGATTCACAATATAGTTGACACCTGAAACAACCAAATGTCAACTATTAGAAGAGTTGACATAGTTAAGGCACAATAAAGCCTTTTGTGTCAAAACAAATACAATTCAATCAATACCCCTATCTGAACACTGCCTGTTCTTCACCTATTATATTTGCTTTGTTTAGGTATGTGGTTCTTTTTATAGAAAATTTTAGTTTCTTTCTGTACCTGTCTACATATGATAACCATTTGTCCGCCATCCTCACAATAAACATTACATGAATGATAAAAGGAAGATCAGCCACTTAACTTGTAGATTATTATTATTATAAAACTGCTCTGCTACTGCTTGGTGGACAGTAAGCTAGTAAGCTTGTGGATTAGAGCGACCAGTTTTTAAGCACGTGTTGGTTTGTGCATTTCGGAACGTTGATCATCATCATTTTACTATCAACGTAAGTCTGGACTATTGTGAACGTTTGTGCATCACAGAGATCTGAACAATTTTATATTATCTGCTTTTACCTGTCTACAAATTGCGAGTTTTAATCATCTACAGCCGGATGCTTTGTGTTGAACTTGGCGCCATGACACTGCGTTACTCAGCAACCATGCTACGTAACATCGGGGACTGCATTGAAACACTAGGCCATCTTCAACGAACTGGAAGTTATTGCGGTATTGTGGCCAACACAAAACAAAGCGCGGTTGCAGGGCCGGCGTGCATAAGGTCCGTACTATCAAGTGTGTTGTTTCTGCGCGGCAAGAGTCTGTTTGTAAACAAACAGGTGTGAATGTGGCTAACCTTACTCCAGTACAGAGGTCGGTGAGGGAAACTGAATTGAATGTCCTGTTGCTGAACACACGCTCTGTTCTTGGCAAAACATTCCTCGTCAGCGAACACATCATTGACACGGCGGCTGATGTCGCCATTTTTACAGAAACGTGGTTAAAAGAGGAAGACACTGCTACAGTCATCAACCTGTGTCCTCCAGGCTATTCATTTTTCGGAGTTGGAAGAAAAGAAAAGAGAGGTGGTGGCCTTGTACACAAAACCGAACTGCCTTTTATATCTATGAACACTACCGAATACTCTTCGTTCGAGCATCTAACAGTGCGATGTAAGCATCTAACAGTGCTTGTAATATACCGTCCACCATCGTTACCTATACCAGTGTTCTTGGACGAATTTGATGATTTGACTGCTAACCTGGCTACTGCTGCTGGTAGAGTTGTCATCACGGGAGATTTCAATCTGCATGTTGATGTTTGTTCAGCACCTGGGGTCTCCCAGTTCATGGATTTATTACAGATTCATGATTTACATCAATATGTTGATTGTTCAACTCACTTTGGATCTTGTCATCTCACGGGCAACCGACCCTATCATCAGCGAAGTGTCCGTGATCAGCAGCGAAATATCTTACCACAAATCAGTAACATTCTCTTCGACATGTTGATTGTAAAACACTGACCAGTGAAATCAATTCCAACTTATCTGGCTTTGATACATCATCCACAGATCCGGATTCCATTTTTGATATATATACGTGTGCTGTTATTTCGGCCTTGGAAGAAATTGCTCCGGTAATGCTACTGCGGCCACGCAAGAGAAGAACTCCATCTTGGTATTTCGAGGAATTACATGCAATGCGAAAGTTACGTCGCCAAAATGAGAACATTTGGCGTGCATCAGGATTAGACATACACAGACGAATATACGTGAATCATCGTAATGCTGTCAGCGCGAGGATACGGCAAGCCAAAATTCAGCATTATCAGAGTCTACTCCAAGATGCCGATCAGAATACAGCCTTCGAAGCCGTGAACAGCCTGCTAAAGGTGGAATCTTCCAAACTGCCTGACACTGATTCAAGGGAGAAATTATGCTGCCAGTTTCTGAACTTTTTTGAAGAAAACATTGCGAAAATCATAAATGAAATTGATGACTCGGAAACAAACATGAGCGATATCGAAACTGCGACACAGAGAGTAGTTGAACATCCTATGACTGAAATGTGTGCTGCAAGTATGTGTGAAGTGCAGAAAATTATCCAGGATGCTAAACCCAAGTCATCATGCTTGGACCCTCTACCTACATCGCTACTAAAGAGCACTCTTCCTGCTCATATTCAAATACTGACTGATCTTATCAATATGTTGTTCGAGTCGGCCACTGTTCCGAGGGAACTCAAGAAGGCTGTCATAACACCGCTGTTGAAAAAACCGACCTTGGATCGAAACACGCTGAAAAATTACCGTCCAGTTTCAAGTTTGCTGTGTCTAAAGTCTTGGAAAAAGTAGCAGCCAAACGACTTATTCAACATCTAAGTGACAATGGTCTTCACGAGCAGCTACAGTCGGCATACAAACCCCGACACAGCACTGAAACTGCTTTAATGAGAGTGCAGCACGATATCACCAGTTACATGGCAGACTCCAGGGGTGTCCTTCTGGTTCTCCTGGATTTATCTTCTACGTTCGATACGATCGATGCTGCTATCCTACTAAAGACTATGCATAGCCACCTGGGAATATCTGGCACGGCACTTGCATGGTTCGGTTCGTACATATCGGATCGTACCCAGCGTCTACGGATTGGGGTGGATGCATCTGAAGAACGCCCTGTGAGATATGGTGTGCCACAGGGCTCGGTGTTGGGTCCGTTGTTGTTCACTGTGTACACAGCACGAATGCAGGACATACTAACGAGGCACTCTGTGGAATATCATAAATTTGCTGATGATCTTCAGATATACACATCCTACTGTCCTCACATATCTGGTGAGTTGGAGTGCGCTGTTCAGAGACTTAGTGACTGCATCAATGAGGTCAAATGTTGGATGGTTAAGCATAAACTCAAGCTAAACGACACTAAGACTGAATTTATGGTGGCCCTCAGTCCCTATCATCTAAAGAAATTTGGACTTCCAGAGTACCTCGTTGTTGGTGGAGTCAACATAAAACCTGTTGTCTCTGTCAGGAATTTGGGACTTCACTTTGACACTCACATGAGCATAAAGCAGCATGTTGATGCTGTTTGCAAGAAGTGTAACTACCATCTGAGACGTATTAGCTCCATCAGGGCCTATATCACGAAGCCTGTCTGCCATTCATTGGTCATTGCGCTGGTTGTTTCAAGCTTAGATTACTGCAACGCTCTGCTGCTCGACCTAACCGAATTTCACTTAGCACATCTCCAGAAGATACACAATAGGGCAGCCCGCCTAGTTGTCCTCACACCTATATCTTCACACATCACTCCAGTACTGGCGCTTCTGCACTGGTTGCCAGTCAGACAACTCATTGTGTTTAAAGTACTTGTGTATATTTACAAGGTGCTCCATGGTTTGGCGCCGAAGTACCTTGCACATCTACTACATCCACGAACTTGCAACACTCGTCTTCAGCAGCTTCATGACCATCTTCAGCTTGCAGTTCCGTGAGCATCAAAATCCATCGGCAAGCGAGCGTTTGGCATAACTGGTCCGGCCAAATGGAACGAACTGCCACTGACTCTACGAGATGCTCCGTCTGTGTTTTTATTTAAACGTCACCTGAAGACATATTTATTTAAACAAACTTATGGTGGACAATAGCAAGATTTATTTACAGGACGTTTTAGTGACTCTTGTTAATTTATTAATCTATTTTTTACTTTGTAAATTAATTAATTTATAACTAATTTATATATTATTTTAATTGATTTTATAATGTTTCTATATTGTGAGCGCATTGATTAACTATTAGTTAGAGATCGTGTGGTAAAAGAACCTTTATTATTATAAGCTGCAACTGTCTTTGAGTTTGTTTACATTTTGACAAACTACTATTATATGGCACTAATTTTTGAATGAATCACATTTTGAGAATGCATGTCATTGTTTGCGGTGTAACTTTTGTATGCTTCATTTTCTGCTGCTACAAGTTGCAATCATCTGAAAGATTATTCAATTACCTATCCAATGATAATACATATGTTGCGGTGTTGAAAATATATAGCTTTGGTATATTGTACACGAGGGTTGTGATAGGAAACTATTGGACATTGCGACAGTCCAGAAAGACAGTACGAGATGTGTCACTCAATATATGAAGTGTGACTTTCAGATACTTCATTTTGTAGTGCTATGGATTATGATGGGCCTCTCCATTAGCTCCCTATATAATTATGTGAAATATATCATTATGTCATTAAAATATTTCAGAACAGGCTAACGCTAAGCTGCAACTCTCTTTGAGTTTGTTTACTTTTTGACAAACTACTATTATATAGCACTAATTTTTGAATTGGCACGACTAATGCTAATATATTGCACAAAATGACTTCTACGGGAAAAACGTTGGTGTAAATTATCATCCCATTATTCTTACTGACAAAGACCTGTAAGTTAGGTGAGTAACACCTTCGAAGTTCTGACAGCAGGACACTGCCTTCGGTGAAGTCAAGACAAAAGTTTGACAAAGGCTTCAAGTTCAAGCTGACCCATTTTTAATTTTCTTTAGACTACCTTTTGCTCTCAAATAATCTCTCCTCTCAATTTTATACATAAAGACATAATCTGGCATAACTTTATACATTTTTGTAACATTTTTGTAGCAGTACATTTGTATTTCAAGTGTATCATATATTTATCACTTGTTGTGTATTACACCCAGCTGTGGAGCTAAGATTCTCTGCCTGCTATTGTTTGATGGAAACTGTAACTAATCTGTAATTGGTACTGACAGTAGCTTGTGTCAACAGACAGCATTAAGCCACTAGACCCTTGTTAAACTGGACAGTTGCCTGTAGGTTTTAAACTGTCAAACAGTGAGTCTACCTTTTGCTCTCAAATAATCTGTCCTCTTAGTTTTACACATAAAGACATAATCTGGCATAACTTGATAAGTCTTTGTAGCAGCACATTTGTACTTACAGTGTACCATTGCAACATAACATACATATTACATACTGTGTGCCACATTTGAATGTTGTGCATGTAATATTTCCATGCAATCCATTTGCATATATAATGTAAAACTTCAACAGCCGTTTTCTTCATTTTCACTTTTTGACCCCTGCCATGTTCAATGCTCCATAACTTCGCCAATTTTTGTAGCAGTCATAATTTTTGAAACTGTAAAGCACCCTACCAAACGTTTACAAGGATGTAAGAAAACAATGTTACAATTTTTTCGACTTATCACTCATTTGGTCAGGGGTTACATATAGACGTATTAGTCCAAAGGACTTCAGGGCCACTTGGCCCATTTTTTGCCATTGTGCTGATTTTATTTCATTTTGGCAACATCTACTGGATTTGGCTGGTGTCCATGACACCATTTCAAATTAACCAATAAGATTAATCAATACAAAAGGTAGGTGTTTGGCTGCTGGTTTTACAAGTATGCTTAGATTTGCATGAATATTTGCAAAAATAAAGTGGAAGTAGTAACCAAAAAACAAAATATAATATGTTTATTATGCGAAAAGCATCGCATGACAGTCTAAGCACATATATTAGTGAAGGTAAGTTTTGTTGTGTCATCTGATTATTACATTTTTGGAACTAAATAGAAAATGATCTGCCCTTTCAGGAAATGTATAGTTTAATTTGTGACATTTGAACACTAAGTGCATAAAAATATAAGTTTAGAATGAGCTGAAAGTCTAAAAAAATGGCTTGGCATTTCTTGTACATCAGGGCAATTTTAGCTGGCACTGAAATAGTTAATGAACAGTTCACCCTTTCCAATGCTCTGTTTCCGACCAACCAACAATGATGGTGTGTTTCTTTGAAACTAGTCTTTATATTGATGTAATTTTCCATCACTAGGAGGCATTGGCAATGAAGTCATCAATGCTCGACTCGCGAGAGTTGGCGGAACTGCAAGCAGAGCGCAAACAGCTCCAAGAAGAGATGCAGGAAGAACAATACTTCCTGGAAACACTTCAGAAGGAACGGGCAGAACTGGAGGGGGAAGTTTCCATACTTCGGCTTGCCTGGGAACAGAGCAAGCACAAACTAGGGTATGTTACTACACCAGCTCCTACTTTCACACACCAAACTAAGGTATGTCCTACTCCAGCTCCTACTTTCACACACCAAACTAGAGTATGTTACTACTCCGGTTCCCACATTCTCACATAAAACTAAAGTATGTCCTACTCCAACTCCTAAATTCACACATAAAACTAAGGTATGTCCTACTCCAGCTCCTACATTCACACATAAAACTAAGGTATGTCCTACTCCAGCTCCTACATTCACACATAAAACTAAGGTATGTCCTACTCCAGCTCCTACTTTCATACACTAAACTAGGGTATGTCACTACTCCAGCTCCTATATTCACACATAAAACTAAGGTATGTCCTACTCCAGCTCCTACATTCACACATAAAACTAAGGTATGTCCTACTCCAGCTCCTACTTTCATACACTAAACTAGGGTTTGTCACTACTCCAGCTCCTACATTCACACAAAACTAAGGTATGTCCTACTCCAGCTCCTACATTCACACATAAAACTAAGGTATGTCCTACTCCAGCTCCTACTTTCATACACTAAACTAGGGTTTGTCACTACTCCAGCTCCTACATTCACACAAAACTAAGGTATGTCCTACTCCAGCTCCTACATTCACACATAAAACTAAGGTATGTCCTACTCCAGCTCCTACTTTCATACACTAAACTAGGGTAAGTCCTACTCCAGCTCCTACATTCACACATAAAACTAAGGTATGTCCTATTCCAGCTCCTACTTTCACACACCAAACTAGAGTATGTTACTTCTCCGGTTCCTACATTCACACATAAAACTAAGGTATGTCCTACTCCAGCTCCTACTTTTGTGCACTAAACTAGGGTATGTCACTACTCCAGTTCCTATATTCACACATAAAACTAAGGTATGTCCTACTCCAGCTACTACATTCACACATAAAACTAAGGTATGTCCTACTCCAGTTCCTACTTTCACACATAAAACTAAGGTATGTCCTACTCCAACTCCTACATTCACACACTAAACTATGGTATGTCACTACTCCAGCTCCTACATTCACACATTAAACTAAGGTATGTCCTACTCCAGCTCCTATATCCACACATAAAACTAAGGTATGTCCTACTCCAGTTCCTACTTTCATACACTAAACTAGGGTAAGTCCTACTCCAGCTCCTACATTCACACATAAAACTAAGGTATGTCCTACTCCAGCTCCTACATTCACACATAAAACTAAGGTATGTCCTACTCCAGCTCCTACTTTCATACACTAAACTAGGGTTTGTCACAACTCCAGCTCCTACATTCATACATAAAACTAAGGTGTGTCCTACTCCAGCTCCTACATTCACACATAAAACTAATGTATGTCCCACTCCAGCTCCTACTTTCATACACTTAACTAGGGTTTGTCACTACTCCAGCTCCTACATTCACACAAAACTAAGGTATGCTCCTTCTTATAACAAATTGACAACTTAGCAAGTTTGTATACACAAACATTTCACTCGTGCTAGAATATCTTGGGATCCCTAAAAGGATTCTCAGTGAATTGTTGTAGGCTACAGTTAATTTGTTCATGGTCTTAAGCCTATAACTTAATACAGGCATGTACAGTAAGTCTTAAAAACAAGTAGCTTTACATTGGTGGTACAATTTTTAAATTGTCTACATAAAGTGTTTCCTCTTACATACAATGTTCTAATCTGTCTACTGATATCATCGTCAGACATGTCTTCATTAATAATGTGACCTAGATATTTAACAATATTCTGTCTTTGAATGATGCGACCCTGAATAGAAAAATTTGAACGTAACAGATGTTTGACCTTTGTGGGAGCACAATACATCACACTGCTTTTTTCTCCATTATATATAATGTCATGCGTAGTTCCATATTCACAACAAGTTTTTATCAACCCATGAATCCCTTTCTTGGACGGAGATATTAATACTACATCATCCGCATACATCAGATGGTTCACTTTTGTTTTGTCAGTGTAACAACCGATTCTACAGTGATTTAACAACATACTAAGGTCATCCATATAGATATTAAATAAGTACGGAGACAAGACTCCACCTTGACGAACATCGTTACTTACAGTAAAACTATCAGATATAACATTTCCCCACGTTAGAAACATTTTCTGATGACTACCAAAACACTACCAGTCTGATAATATAGCCGGGGACCGTTCTTCTCTCAAGTTTCTTAAATAGCGTAAGATTGTTAACACGATCGAACGCCTTGAAGGCATCTATGAAGCAAAGGTACACTGTACTATCTAGCATCTTGTATCTAGTTCTAGTTGTTTCCAGCACTCAGCAACGTTCTATTAACTGACTAGTCTGTATATTGTGTGGTTACAATGTTATGAGGTCTCATTCAACTAGTCAGCCTTTTTCAGAACATTATCGCCAAGCCGACCTTTCTATGCTGGCACTGAGGGTGGTCACTGCCAAGGTGCTTGTCGTCCTCAGTGGTTCTTTTACGTCCCAAATTGAGACGGGACCGACATTAACGTGATCTCCGAGTCACGAGAGATACACAGTCCCCAATGTTGAGAGCCAGGTTTTTACACCAAATATACCATACCTGCCCGGTCCGGGTATTGAACTCGGGTCGCCGGCATGTTAGGCGGATGTGCTAACCACTACACTATCGTGCGCCCCCACTACACTATCGCGCGCCCCCGATCTGTTAATCACTCTTTCATTACGTATATACATGAATCAATACCATGTCCCTTTTTAAAACCGAATTGATTATCACATGTTAGTGTAGAGGATCAGACCTGCCTACCATTCCGGATTGTCCGGAATCATTCCGGAAAGTCACCAAATTACGGTATTACGGCGAGGGATGAAAATATTACGGACTGTCACCATGTTCGCCAATCACTTCCGTGTTCCTCCAATTTAGCTTCCACTATATTCAACAGGTGGCAGCATATGTATGCAGCATGTCGTGACATGGTTTTTCATTCGCTGAGTCTGGTCGTAATCTAACCAATAGGAAACAGCGTAATGACAAATTCGCATTTCCGCGATCAAACAAAACGAAGTAACGCGGCACGAAATGATGGCTGACAGCGAAACGACGCCACCGCCAACCAAAAAGAAACGTGTAATGCAAAAATTTAGTGAGTGTTGTACTTGTAGTTTTAGGCCAACTGACTGTACTAAGACTAAGTTAGGCGATCTTTTACTTTCTGACCTAACCATGAAAACGACCACCTACAGTACAGACGCGAAACTTCTCCTCACATATCTTACAGTTACACACACTACGTTACAAACAAAATTATTTTACGTTCCTACAACGATCAAATTTCGCAAAACAAACTCAAATAAAACTCGACTTCTACAGCGGCGACTATCCGTTGCTCCGCGGTTACCATAAAATTGACATTGTGTCGAGCTTCACAGAAATTCTGTACAATGGCGCTGTCATTACTGTACACATGTTCGTGCGCGATATAAATATTATATTGTTAATATATACGGGCGCGTGAGTGTGTGTGCATGTGGTGGTTATAATATTGGCATTGTTTCTGTTAAAAAGTAGCTCGATTAATTAAGGCATAATTATTATCATCAGTATAGTTTACAGGTAATGAAAGGGTTCTCCTTAATGTAAAAAAAAAAATAAGTCTTACGAATAGCCAATAATTGTGTTCCCGCGGGTCAATTCTTTTTCGGTTGATGACCAACGCACGAGTCGGTGCTCCAACGAATTACACAATTTTTGGGGGGCATTCAGACTTAGGATGATTCATATATATATTCATTTATGTGAACATTTTGTTAAATTGTGCATTTTGCTAAGCTGGGAAAGTCATTTCCGTAATTAGTTAATGTGACAAACTGAACTAAGAAGATGCAAATCCTTATTTCTAGCTAGTTTTTTTGTGTCACCGTTAAAAGTGCAGGTTTGGAACAAATTATGCACAATTTGTAAGACTTATTTTGTTTTTTAAATTAAGTAGAAACCTTTCATTACCTGTAAACCATACTGATGATAATAATTATGCCTTAATTAATCGAGCTACTTTTTAACAGAAACAATACCAATATTATAACTACCACACGCACACACACTCATGCGTCCGTATATATTAACGATATATTATATTTATATCGCGCGCGAACATGTGTACAGTAATGACAGCGCCATTGTACGGAATTTCTGTGAAGCTCGACACAATGTAAATTTTACGGTAACTGCGGAGCAACGGATAGTCGCCGCCATAGAAGTCGAGTTTTACTTGAGTTTGTTTTGTGAAATTTGATCGTTGTAGGAATGTAAAATAATTTTGTTTGTAACGTAGTGTGTGTATATGTATGTAAGATATGTGAGGAGAAGTTTGGCGGCTGTAAGTGGTCGTTTTCATGGTTCGGTCAGAAAGTAAAAGATCGCCCTAAGTTAGTGTATTTATTGAGTTTAGTCTATCATTTACAGCCTATCATACAGTCACTAGAATCTAGACGATGTCGATGACTAGTGTAACGTAATGGTTTTGCCGTCCCTACCCCCCCGTCTATCATTTACAGCCTATAATACAGGGATAGGCTTATATACTAGAGTTGAGTAAACTAGTCTAGAGTCTAGACGATGTCGATGACTTATTGACTAGCGTAACGTAATGGTTTTTGATATGCATAAGGCTAACATTTCAGCAATTTTTTCACCACAATATTTTAGATGTTCAGCAACTATATTGTCGGCACCGTGTGATTTACCGCATTTTACGTTTATTAATTGCTGTTGTTACTTCGTCACTGTTTACTATAACATCTGTATATTCACAGTTGTCTAGGTCGTAGTTTATAGTATTTATCGATTCATTTTTAGTCCTTTGGCCGAAGGTCCAAGGGACTAATGCCATCACTCTGCGTCTGCTGTTAGCTGCCGTATCTCAGAAACCGTTCAGCAACGTTTTCTCTAATTTTGCATAGACATATCTTAGGGCATTGCCACTATGCACAAGAAATCTGTATTTGATTGAATCATTCTAAAGGCACCTAATGACCCTCCAAAAAGGACCCCAAAACTGGTAAATTTTCACATTTTGCCTATTTTTTCAAAAACTCTTAAGTACCTTTTGCTCTAATTTTGCATAGACATTTCATATAGTAGTGCCGCTATACATAAGAAATCTGTATTTGATTCAATCATTCTAAGGGCTCCAAATGTCCCCTAAAATGCTAAATTTGTTAACTAAATGGTCTACTGTAGCAGCAGCTCTAGCAGGCTTCCAGTCCTTTTGTTCAACTAATCCCTTTTCCCACAATATCTGTCACACCTCACTGTGGCTGGCTGTTTAAGTGTGACTAATCTGTAATTGGTCACTGGCAGAGGCTTGGGTCACTATGGCTGGTGGTAGGAAGTATGACTAATCTGTAATTGGTCACTGGCAGAGGCTTGGGTCAACAAACACAGCACCTTGTATTAGAAACAGAACACTCTTCCCCTTCCCAAAACATCTGTCACATGCGGAGTCTGTGTCTTGTATGGATATATATTTTTATGCAGTTTTATATCAGCAGAAAGTTAATTGAAATTAGTTATTCTGAGGCCACAGAAAAGTAATTCCTGGTTTCTCATCGATGCATTTATTTAAAAATATGTGCCACAACATTTTATTTTCTATTATAATTATTCCTCTAAATGCAAGACGTGGTGCAATAAGTGAACTGTAAACATGTAAACATTTTACTTCCATCATAACCCTTAATGAACTGTAACTATGATTCACCAAAAAACATTTGATTAATAATTACCTATAGGGTTGTTTGATTTATGCTGGGCAGAAACTGTTTCTTCCCAGCAGAAACAGCAACAATAGGAAATACATGCCATTGATAGGCAAGCGTGTTCTTTTTATAGAAAATGTCAGTTTCTTTCTGTACCTGTCTACGTATGATAACCATTTGTCCGCTCTGCTCACAATAAACATCACATGAATAATAAAAGGAAGATCAGTGCCACTTAACTTGTGGTTTATTATTATTATAAAACTGCTCTGCTACTGTTTGGTGGACAGTAAGCTGCAACTGTCTTTGAGTTTGTTTACATTTTGACAAACTACTATTATATAGCACTAATCTTTTGAATAAATCACATTTTGAGAATGCATGTCATTGTTTGCGGTGTAACTTTTGTATGCTTCATTTTTTGCTGCTACAAGTTGCGTTCACCTGAAAGATTATTCAATTACCTATCCAATGATAATACATATGTTGTGGTGTTGGAAATATATAGCTTTGGTATATTGTACACGAGGGTTGTGATAGGAAACTAGTGGACATTGCAACAGTGCAGAGAGACAGTACGAGATGTGTCACTCAGTATATGAAGTGTGACTTTCAGATACTTCATTTTGTAGTGCTATGGATTATGATGGGCCTCTCCATTAGCTCCCTATATATTTGTAAGTTAGGTGAGTAACACCTTCAAAGTTCTGACAGCAGGACACCGCCTTTGAAACAAAAGTTTTACAAAGGCTTCAATTTCAAACGGTCTCACCGTCCAGCTGACCCATTTTTGTATATGTTGTATACAACTTTCAACACAATACCATTAATACCGTATGAAATTATCTTAGACCACAGGGAGGACCGGTCTACTAAATCAAATGCTTTCTTATAATTGATGAAGGCACAATAAAGCCTTTTGCGTTGAGACAAATACAATTCAAACAATACCCCTATTTGAACACTGCCTGTTCTTCACCTATTACATTCGCTTTGTTTAGGTATGTGGTCAGTCTGGTGTTCTGAACAATCACTAAGGATTAATGAACACTTGTGCAGAATGTCACCCACTTGGCAGGTTTAATTGATCTATTCAGCACTGAGGACACTGCTTAGGCCTCACTCTGGACACTGTCACTCACAGTGTTGTGTATTGTTTTAGTTGGTGCATTGAGCTAATCTACTTGACCATGAATCAGTGGTGGCTCTGGTTGTGTATTACACCCAGCTGTGGAGCTAAGATTCTCTGCCTGCTATTGTTTGATGGAAACTGTGACTAATCTGTAATTGGTCACTGGCAGTAGCTTGTGTCAACAGACAGCATTAAGCCACTAGACCCCTGTTAAACTGGACAGTTGCCTGTAGGTTTTAAACTGTGTCAAACAGTGAGTCTACCTTTTGCTCTCAAATAATCTGTCCTCTTAGTTTTACACATGAAGACATAATCTGGCATAACTTGATAAGTCTTTGTAGCAGCACATTTGTACTTCCAGTGTATCATTGCAACATAACATACATATTACATACTGTGTGCCACATTTGAATGTTGTGCATGTAATATTTCCATGCAATCCAATTGCATATATAATATAAAACTTCAACAGCCGTTTTCTTCATTTTCACTTTTTGATCCCTACCATGTTCAATGCTCCATAACTTTGCCAATTTTTGTAGCAGTCATATTTTTTGAAACCGTGTAAAGCACCCTACCAAACCTTTACAAGGATGTAAGAAAACAATGTTACAATTTTTCCGACTTATCACTCATTTGGTCAGCCGGGGTCACATATAGACGTATTAGTCCAAAGGACTTCAGGGCCACTTGGCCCATTTTTATTTAGTGTTATCTTCTAGACAAATGTAGACACCTTGCTTGTACGTAGTGAATCTGATAACTTTAGACATTAGCACCGTGTACCAAAAGTGTCCTCCATTTTGTATTGTTCCTTTAACATCCACTAGGTGACAACACTTAGTGTAGCTGGTAGTGGACATATGTCAGCATTACATGGAAGTATTACTGTAGCAGATGCTAGATTTGGTTGCCGAGTATAGGGATCATTCTGAAAGTCAAAAGAAAATCAATGTTCGTATGGTGGCCATCTTTAATTCCAATACGGCCGACACTTGAGGGCATTCTCATAACAGAAGTGGATTCCTAGACCCTACAAATATTGGTTTATATACCATAAACATGTTTATGGGTTGAATATAAGCTTGAACAAACAAATTCCTGATAAACACATATTTTTTACTTTTGACCTTGACTTGACCTTGATCTTGGCCTTCAAAACCGGACAGCCCCCTCTCAAAAGTTATGTATGGTCATAAGGTATATGTGTGCAAAATATTTTGTTTGGGGCCTATTTGGAAATTGCCCTGATAAAAAGGAGACAATATATAAGTATTTGCTCATTTAGTGGCCATTTTTTATATATGTAGAGATATGGACATTAGTAGAAATGAAATTTTAACGTTATTAGTCTTTGACCTTGACCTTTAAAACCGGGCAGCCCCCAATCAAAAGTTTTGTATGGTCCTAAGGTACATCTATGCCAAATGTGGTGCTTTGTTCCAGTGTGTCACGATTTCACTAAAATTTGGACTTAAGCACCTCCACTATGTTTCTTTATGCCTTTCAATAAACCTGTGTGCATATTTAAATCTAACTCTACTCTCTTTCAGCATGTAAAAAAATGGTCCATGTTTTGGACTTCCATGTACTCTCCAGTTCAATACTGTTTCTCTCACTGTACCATGTAGCTCGGCGACATATTCAGACCAACCTGGTTTGTTATAGTTAATGCTTGTATGCCTACTTATCGTATCACAACTGGCTCTAATAAGAATATTACATATATCATTATAAAATATCTCAATTTCTTTAACATGAACTTTGTATAGTTATTTATATAGTTATGTTGTAGTAGAAGGCCACTTAACTTAGACTTAGTCATTCTGGTATACATTATACAGAGGAAACAGTCATTCTAAAGACTATGTAGAAAGGAATAAACTATTTTGAATAGCTAATTAGATTAATATTATTATTATTAAATAAATTCTGATATGGCAACTTGCAAGTGGCAAGTCAAGGAAAAGTGACACTTGGTGTGCGATGAATGCCACACCTGGGTGGATTTTGCCTTGTCCAGCTGTGGGAAGTTATGGGCAGATACTAAAGGAAAGGGATTTATCTTTCAGTGCATGTAGTGTTGGAAGGTGGAATGTCTGCAGAAGGAGGTAGTTCGGTTGATAGATATTGTGAAGGGGATGGATATGAGAATTAGCAAGGAGACAGGTGTAATAGAAAGAGACGACAGGGAGAGAGTTGGGAATACTGAAAGACTGAGGGAGCAGAGTAGTGGCAAGAAGAGTGAGGAAAGGAGACTGAGAGGAAGGAAGGTGATTTGAGGGGAAGAAATTGGAGAATCGATGGCAGGAAACATGACAGGCCTGAAGGTGACAGGGGAGAAAGTGACCGTAGAGAACGAGCTAGGAGGGAAAATAGGACGGGAGACAAGAAAATGCGATGGGAGGAAAGTTGACGGGACGAAAGGAAGTGAGAGTAAATGTGACAGAAGAGAAGTCAATAAAAGGGACGATGACAGGAGGAAAAGTGACAAGAGAAAAAGCAACAGGAAAGAATGAAACAGAAGAGTATGTGACAGGAGAGAAGACGACAGGGGAAAAAGACAACAGCCAAACAGATGCAAACCTGAGAAGTAGCTACTCTGAGGCAATGATTGAGGGGGCAACTCTATTCTGAGAAAGACTGATAAGACACTAAGCGAAGGGAAGGATGTAGTTGTTTGTTTACCAGGGGCTGGGATAGAACATGTGACTGAAAGGGTAGAGAATGTATTTGGGAATGGCAAAGGAGGATCTATACTAGTACACACGGACAAATAATGCAGACAGGGAAGGAACAACTGGGATCGCACAGAAGTACAGACAGTTAGTGAGGATGTTAAAGAAGACAAGAGTTGAACAGATTATTCTCTCAGGAATTTTGCCAGTAATTGAAGGAAGGGAGCCAACATATAGAAACTGCAAGAGGATGACGATCAACGCACCAGTTGAGCAGATGTGTGAAGAAGAGGGGGTGAATTTTTTATTGACACCTTATTATTAATATTACCTGACACAGGAACGAAGACACGTCGGTTTCCATCCTGTTCTCCTGACTTTGTTCACCACATTATTTTTTATGTGGTGTTTCCTCGGAATCTAGATACATTTGACAAACTTTTTTGATCGATTTGCACACCCAAATGCACAGCACGCCGTCATAATGAAGCAACATCAGAATGAATCTTATTGTCAGACGTAGTAAACAACAGAGTATTTGGAAGCAAAATGGCACACGCTCTTTTTGGGTAACTCGCTTGTATAAAGGGACCTTAGTATGAACTAAATTTCAGATACTGGTCAGTGTGGGTATTCTTTCGATACACTAGGAATTTGACTGTTCCATCATCTTTCTGTAGCATCAATGTATGTAGAAACCCATTTAATTTCTTCCAACTTGATGAACATTTTCACGAATACAATTTTTAATTTACAAAATGGCTTTCATCTACTGATCATATTAATGACTGGAATTTTCTGTTACAGTACAAAATTACCACTCGAAATTATGAAAAATAGCAAACTCTTTCACAAGTATGTGTTCCCTTAACAGTAGCAGTGTGATAATACTAACGAAATACCGCTAAAATAAACTAATCAAGCTGAGTACGGATGGTGCTCGATCAACAAGATGGCTGTATATATTGGCGAAGTGAAGACACAGTCGATGGGACATCTACTTTGTATCTCTACATTGAAAAGTTGCACAAACATCGTAGTTGGACAATAATATGGTCTCTGTGTTCATTGTCAACATTACTGATGTTGCAGACATCGACATCTGACTGAAAATTTTCTGGATCTGGAAATGACCTCAATCAAAACTGCCAAATGCCGCACAATGTCAGAATCATTTTGATGAACCCTATTCAACTTCCATCGAAATAAACTCTATTCACAAACACAAACTTCTTTTTCAAGATGGTGAAAACCACATGCTTCCTTGGCTATTATATAGCCTATGTCAATAGTTTCTACTGATTGGTTAATGTAAAAGTAGGATCTGAACGAATTAAACAAAAGGTCTAGCAGCCATGAGTTTAGCAGTCAGTTTTGGACGGCTTGCTGATTTGTAGGGGGTGCCTTGCACAGTAAAGAATTAAAATATAACATAAATCAAAGAACAATTGTAAATTTCAACCTCACTGCAAACAAATATTTTCTATTAATGTGATGATGCATGGATAAATAAACTAATCATTGCACATTTGTAGTGAGACAAAGAAAAGGCCGGCTGGAGCAGAAGCAGTTGTGAGTCATTTGTCCGACTCACCGTTGGGAGGGAAGAGACAGCCAGAGGGCAGCAATCCATATGATGTCCAGGATGAGGCAGGGGAGAGGTCACTGGCGCAGGGGGAGAAGTCATTGGCATGGGGTAAGAGGTCACCAGCAGCACGAGGTGAGAGGTCACGACAGCGAGGGAGGATGAGAGAGGAAGGAGAAGGAGGAAGGAGGCGTGGGGGACCCATTCCAAGGAGCACAAGTGCCAATGATCTCAGCATTGCCGGTGACTACTTGATCATATTTGTCACTCATTCTATGCCTTCCTAACTACTGACACACCCATGTACAAAATATACACAACTTGCTCACAGGATGTGTGAACACATACATCACACATGCACACCCCACCACGCACACACAAACCATGCATACACACACCACCCATCCACACACATCACACGCACGCACATACACACATTATGAACAATCAGTTTTTAACCAATAAAAACCTTAACATCCAGGGAATTTAAAAAAAAGTAATGCTGTTACTTTTCTTCTGAGGTACCGTTATAATTAATCCATGAAAGTTTTGTGCCTGAGGTGCAAGATGTGTAGAAAAAAATGGTATACTCATGAGCTAGCTTGATTATAGTTAAATTATCTGGGCATACAAATTGCGTAATATGTCATACAGACATAATTAAAGGAAATATAAATAAGGCATTAGCCAAAATCCTTTTTCCATGTGTACACACAGTTTAACCTTGTATGTAACATTTGACAACACTAAAAAAATACAGAAAAATATATTTGTAGCATAAATTCGATTTTAAACCCCCGTCAGTGTAGCGATTCCCGCGGAAAATAAAATGTAATTAGCTAGGCGATCACGTGGTATCGGGACGTCACTTATGACCCACACTCGCATCAGGCCGACCCTTTCCATGCATTCAGAGCATGTTTACAAGTATAGCTTTTGGGTCGAAACGAGCGTCAGAATGAGTTATTGTGCAATATTCCGATGAAATACAAACACTAGTCATCATAGAGGAACAAGCAGTTATCTTACCGTTCCACATGAATCAAATTTTATTCAAAACAATGAATGCGAATGTGCCTACAAGTCGACTAGGTTTCGCCGAGCCTGGGCTCGTTTTCAGAATAATTATATCGAATGCAACCAACGAGAGATAATCTACACCAATAAACATACATAGCAAACATATATCGTATTCAGCTACAGAAAGTAACGTATATAATCTCATAATATCACTAGAATATCGATGTATGAAGGAGGAGTTGTTCAATTTATCATAACAACTTAAATCAGTCAGTGAATTTGTATCGGTCCTGTTAGCTCTGTTGGTAATTAAATAAAATTTAGAAACATCGCGTTATATATAATTACCATATTTTCATTTTTGTGGCGAATAAATAATTACTACCAAAATATTTACAAACAGTGCACCATAGTATAAAAATGATTTGGTTTATATTACTTCGCGAAAACAGAAACTGTTTGGTGTGGGGTTTGGTGTGGGGTTTGAACCGACGTCACCCTATTGCAAAATAAATGCTAAGGAACCAACACCTTTACTAACTGAACTAGCAGGGCCGACAGAAATTCACTCACTGATTTAAAGGGAATAAAAACATCTATTGCTTGAATTCATATTAAATTAGATCCTGCTATATATTTCCATGTCCACCAAGCCAAAAAAATCCCCAAAAATCGAAGAATTAAAAATTCCACATTTTATGCTGTACATCCGGACATTTTCGAATATGCATATTTTTGGCGCGCTTTTCGGGATGCCGAGATGTGATGTCAGAGTTGACTCTGCCGATACAGCGACCGCTTGTTTACATTCATTCTCAGCAATATGACAGCAGAGGTGGCTGTGTAATGCGAATATCATCATGGTTCATTGTGCGGCATTCGGTTGTAATGCAAACTCTTCTAAACATACAGCAACACACCATTTTTTTCGGTTCCCTACGGATCCAGTTTTATTGAAGAAACACAGCCGGCTTTGCTCCGCTCATTTTGAGAAAAGCTGTTTTGATCGCGATCCGGAGATGTTGGCAACCCTTGGATATCCTGGTGCTCGAATATCGTTGAAAAGCGATGCAGTCCCAACAATATTCCCGGCAGTAGAAGCTGCATTGATGCCGTCAATCCGCAGAAGACAGGCGTCGGCACGGGCAGGATCGACGGCCGCTTTGCCCGAGTCGAAGGCAAGCGGGTCTCGCAAGCGTTGTTCCAGTGCCGCAGTCGCCGCTGCAGGCTCCGCTGCCGCTGTCACTACAGCCGGCTCAGCAACTACACCCATGGCTTCTTTGGGGTACCAGGTTCCTTCGACGAGTGGTGAATTTACGAGGTCTGCTTACCGAAAGCGGCAACGAATCAAGGTAATTCTTACATGTTATATCTACTATTATTATTCTGTAGGTCTAGTATAATGCCTGGACTGGACGGTCTCGTGTGTGTCAAGTGTCAAAATAAGTTATTCAACTTATTGTCATTGTATCCCATTGGTTCCAATCATATCACGGAACTCTTCCTAAGTATCTTATATTCTAAATGTTGTAGTTATGCACGATACTACTATAATAAATCTACATATACTCAGTTTTGTGGAAAATTTGATAGTGTAATCAAATCGATTCAGGTGACTGTTTTTATCATTATCATGGTTACAGGAATGTAAGGCAATAAAACAAAAACGTCAGCAAATTAATTGATGCTAATTTGTTAGTTATGCATTTAATTAATCTATTTACTTTTACATGCAAATAAGAAATAATTATTTTAATTATACTCGTTGCCGAGTCAGGTTAGTCTGTTATAATAAGTTTTTTAAACCGTAAGAAGCAATACTTGGATGTAGAACATTGCAATGTGAATTTGCAGATGGAAGAATAATTATATTTTCAAATGTATTTAACGTTGAATTTGCATAAATTAATTATTATTTTTCATACATAACATTTGTTGTTTTTTAAATGACAATACTTGGACTTTATGAAAGTGCCATGCATTTTGATCAACATCAAATGTATGTACACATAAAGTACCATGCATAAGTTAGATATTTAAAACAAAAATTATAAAATTAGGAAGTGGTCTGTCTCACTCTCATAGTTGGAACCAGTTGCTGGCAATCTCCTCCTCTGACACATGACTCACTAAAGTCTTATGTCATCAATGACTTGCTGAAGAATTATCCCCCATCAGTATTCTCTGTAGAAACAGTTTATTACAGTGTTTGGCACCTGTCTGCTAATCCAGCTAATTGGACTCCTTTGTTGTGACTCCTCCACTTGACTGAGGAACTAAGTGTAGTGTTTGCCCTAGTCAACTGATCAAAGATCAAATCTAATTAATTACCAGTTGACATTGCACTTTGTAGGTCTTTCCTGCTATGAATAACAAATACACCAGCCACCTCCAGCTGGCCCACTGCATTCTCCCTCCAGTTAAAATAGTTATCTGAACCTGATCTACTGGTAATTAAAGCATGCTAGGTGGAAATGGCAGGAACTGGGTAACATGGATGTGACATGTCGGATACTTATTATTACTATAATTAACCCATGCAATTAACCCATGCCTAACATCACCCTGATCACCATTGCAATTGGTAAACCTTGCAGGTAGATGTGATTAATTATTATTAATATTGAATGGTTACCACATTGAACACCCTGTAGATTACAGTATGTATTCATCGAGTTAATAATATATTATGTTTAAGTTTTCAAAAGTAATGTTTTCAATAAATATAATTCTTACAGTAGATGCAGCTTTCATAACACACACTATTGTAACACACAAGTACTGTTACATTTGTTACTATAGAATTCTTACAGTAGATGCAGCTTTCATAACACACACTATTGTAACACACAAGTACTGTTACATAACACACACTATTGTAACACACAAGTACTGTTACATTTGTTACTATAGAATTCTTACAGTAGAGAGCAGCTTTCATAACACACACTATTGTAACACACAAGTACTGTTACATTTGTTACTATAGAATTTTTAATATTTCAATAGTAATTTATTGATTTGTATTTTCATAACTCCAGTGCACAGGCCTATGGTGAATTACATTACAGTGTCATATATTGCTATTGCCTAGTTTCCATTTTATTACAGTTGAATATCGAAGACAATGTACATCATGCAATATATACTATTACATTTGAAGGTATTATCAGTACATTTTGAATTGGAACTACAGTATGTACCGAGATAAATATTTAGAACAAAAATATAACTATTGTATCTTGTATTATCTACTAACAACGTTTACGGATAGAACATATTTTTCATTTTATGTCTGTATAACATGAATGAATGGAAGACAAAAGAAATGTCACTGCAATTTAATAGATTGCAATCAGTGTAATTACACCTTACTGCTTGGTGCATTGCTAATTACTGGCACAAGTCATGATGTTTTTTTAAACAGAAGCTCAGAAATGTACCAAGGACCATTATTCGGCTCCCACATTATTCATGGGATGGATGTTGGCAATCATAAAACCTGGATAAACTAGTTCAATAGGATACAGAAAGCATAATTAAATTTATATTTTGATGCGACATATATTAACAAACATGTATATATATTATATGCCAGTTACTATTACATTGTTTCTGTTATTATATTGTGCTTTGTTCAACTTATTGTTACTAATAGGTATTATTATTATTACACCACTCCTGGAGCAGGCTTCCTATAGTGACTATAAAATTGAGTATTGCAGGATTGTTCATGTCTGCAGTCACATATTGTTATGATAGTAACTATATCAATGGATAAGGATTCTACTAATGATGTTACAAAATGTCATTAATGAATTTATTTGATTTTTAACTTAATGTTATTAAAAAAATCAAGTAAATTTATCAAATAATAAATATGTTCACATTTGGATGTGGGTTGTTGCCCAGCTACCAAGTGTGAAAATGGTCATTTGTTGTGAAACAATAACAATAAATGCAATGCAAGTTGCAAACCTATCTATTGTATATTTAATAGATGATTAGTTATAACCAAAAATAAAATGTTCACAAGTAATATATTGTCACATTTTCCAGGTAATTGTTTGCATAAAAGTGTAACATAACAAAAGTAACTATGTCTCTGTGTAGATTCTGTAAGCGTGATATCAATTATTTATGATGTTTTTATCATAGAATAAACAATACATACCTTGCAACTTGAAATTAATTTATTAATTTGTATTTTTCACAGCTAGGCAGTCTGTTCACACTTGGAAGCTGGGCAAATGACTAGACAAATGGATGTACTCCTTTCTGACAAGATGGTAAAAGACAGGATTTTGTTTGCTTTTGTCAGAAACCTACAACAATTTATTTTTTTGCAAATTCTATAAGGGTCATTTGTTATTTCAGTTATTTGCTGACATTCTGGCAGCAGCTCGAGATAGTCCACCGTCGACCAAGAATGGGTCATCTGAAGATACAGCAACTGAATATGACAGCTCTCGTACGGATTCCTGTGATACAGAGGATTCCACACCTGAGTCAGTCACAGCTTCCACTCCAAAAAGGAGCAGCAAATGCTTTCAGGTTGACATCAGGCCATCAACTCGCACGAGAAGAGTGCAAGCAGTCTGTGCATCAGAGCAGGTTGCTGTGCAGGTGACATCAGCAGTGAGGTCAACGAGTGTGCAGTGCAGTTTGTTGACTGGTCCGATTAGTGACTCGAGTGACTAAAACGGGGAGGAAGTGACATCTGCTGCAGATCCAGAGTATGTTTGCTCTGACAATGAGTCGACTAGTCGTGACAGCAGCAACAGTGACAGCGATGACCATGTCGACCAGTACACTGACACAGAGGAGGGTGTTACAAACAAGACTCCCTTGAGGAAAGATTGCTGCCCTTCCAGGGAGAGGTACTTCTTGGTTGCAGAGTCTTCACTTCGTCATCTTTTCGCACGTTGCCGAAACTGCACTGGCCAAACCAATGTCGTAGTGCAGCAGTTTCTCGGCTCAATGGGAAGTTGCCCTGTAAAGATAATAATTGGTCTGTAGATGTGAAGCTATGCTATTTATTAGCATGTCATAGGTAAAGTGATCAACAAAATGGACTAGATAACTTGTTTATCAATGGGTATTTGCTGAAGCCATATTCTCATCTGCCTGCAGGGGAAGTATTCCCATGGGTGTTGTTTGGCTTATAACCATTGTCTGTGCACCGTGTGGTGATTCACATTGTGTTACCAGGTATACACAGTTACCAACATTTGGAATGATTCATCCCAGTAACACTGTGTTATGAAACTTGCTTGATGAATTTGTAATGATTCAACCCAGTAAAACTGTGTTCTGAAACTTGCTTGATGGATTTGTAATAAATATGTCACACAAAAAATGTGATTAAAAATGCTATGTCCTTATGATTTTTATGGACATAGTCGTAGGGCACATATATACCCACTGGTAGCATCTCACATATAAGACCCCTAAGGTTACACTAAACCCCTAGGTCTAGGACATAACCCTTCAGGCTATAACCCATTACCATAATTATTCAATTGTTCTGCATGTTGTTTTAATGTTTATTTTAGTTTATTTTGATTATATAGTAGCTATATTGTTATGTGTCAGACTCAGAGTAATAAAATTATTGTTCCACATAAATGACATAATGATAATCTAGAGCTGTCATTATATATATCATGATATTATGGTCATCTCGCGAACAACTGTCCAACTAAAAAAGAGGGGTGATATCGTAAGTAGCTATAACGTCCTAAACTCGATCCGCATAAACCAGACAACCATGCTTACGACGTTCGACGGTTCGTAACTTTGTGAAGTTTGTCTTTGACAAGTCTGTTTACAATTACTTCGTCCGATGACCTACTTAGCTACAACCTCTAGCTAACTCTCTGTACAGCTTTGACACCGCATTTTATAATATAACGTCGTACTAAAACGATATAATTGTTGTTGTCGACAGTTTTCACACCATATGTGTCATTATAATGAAGTTGAAGCTTACCAGTCGGTGTTGCATGAGCGAACATTGTGACTGTCCGACTCCGCATCATCTTCTTCGCTACCGTCGCTGAAACGCTCGGAAAGAGCGGAATTAGACGAATCATCCGCTGTAACCGTTCCCGCTAGTGGCTCAAAATCGTATGATTTCACTTGAAACTCTGCGAAACTCCCACTAGCCATGATGTTACAAGAGAATGGAGAGAACAACAATGGCGATGCATAGATGTCAACAAAGCCGCGAGTCGGCATTGACGTCACGATACCACGTGATCGCCTAGCTCATTAAATTTCAACTTTCTGTGGGAATCTCTACACAGACGGGTTTAAAATAGAATTTTGTCTACAAACGTATTTTTCTGTATTTTTTTAATGTTGTCAAATGTTACATACAATGTTAATCTTTGTGTACACATGGAAAACGGATTTTAGCTAATGCCTTGTTGTTATTTCCTTTAAGTTGTTATGATACAACTCCTTCATACATCGATATTCTAGTGATATTATGAGATTATACACGTTACTTTCTGTAGCTGGATACAATATATGTTTGCTATGTATGTTTCTTGGTGTAGATTATCTCTCGTTGGTTGCATTCGACATAATTATTCTGAAAACGAGCCCAAGCTCGGCGAAACCTAGACTAGTCGACTTGTAGGCACATTCGCATTCATTGTTTTGAATCAAATTCGATTCATGTGGAAATGTAAGATAACTGCTTGTTCCTCTTTGATGACTAGTGTTTGTAATTCATCGGAATATTGCACAATAACTCATTCTGACGCTCGTTTCGACCCGAAAGCTATACTTGTAAACATGCTCTGAATGCATGGAAAGGGTCGGCTTGATGCGAGTGTGGGTCATAAGTGACGTCACATCTCGGCATCCCGAAAAGCGCGCCAAAAATATGCATATTCGAAAATGTCCGGATGTACAGCATTAAATGTGGAATTTCTAATTCATTGATTTTTTTGATTGTTTTTGGCTTGGTGGACATGGAAATAGATAGCAGGATGTAATATAACATGAATTCAAGCCATAGATGTTTTTATTCCCTTTAACTGTAAATGTGTATGTGTGCACATATGTGCACATGTCGCATATGCATGTTGTGCATGTAACATCCCGTTTATTGTTTCTGGCCGTTGAAGTTCAAAATGCGCTTGGCATCTTCTCTATTGCCTCATGTTTTTCTGAAGACTGCTAGACTGAATCGATGCTGCAGTCCTCAACCAGCATCTGGGGGCAAACATAAATGCGGAATGAATTAAAATTAGTAACTTCTTTCATCATCTGCTTGTACTTGACCTGTTTTAGAATCTGTTGAAACTCCAAGACGTATTAGGAGAAGATCAGAGACAGAACAAACAATGCATCATCGACACAGAAACCATGTATGCCATAGTCCATTCTTGTCATCTTGCTCAACATTTGGCAATCCTGGTTCTTAATAATAGAAGAAACCAGATCTGTGCCTATCAATGATTGCTATTTTGATTTATTTTTGATATTTAATAAGTTATGGTAATTATGATGAGTTACTTAAACATTTTAAACATAAGAAAATGTGTATTCAAAAAATTAAAGCAATTTTAAACATTCAGAATATGAAAATGTGTGTTATCAGTTGTGTGTATGTTTATGTGTGTGCATGCATGCACTTGCTCGCACTGTGTACGTCCATCTGTGGAAGTACACGTATATACGCACATATGTATATATATATATATGTATATATATATATGGATACATATATATATATACACTGTATACATACATGTGTGTGTGTGTTGTGTGTGTGTGTGTTGTGTGTGTGTACATATATTTGTGTTTACACAATTATCCTATATCTTCAAAAGTTCTGTTTGGCAAGGTTTTGGTGAGTTTATCACTTCCAATTTGGTAAATAATGTTGAAAGTTGAAACACTGATGTACCAGAGCAATGTTTAAGAATAAAATATTCTTTAAAATGAAACAAGACAAACTTGAAGACCCAGCAATGATACACATTTAGTTGAGCAATAAATCTTCACAGACCAATGATCTCATTAAATTGATTGTGTCATGTCGAACATGAGGTAATGAATAGAGAGGAATGCCTTGGTAAAACTTAAAACTGTTTTCTTGGTAATTTTAGTCCAAATTTGTTGATGTTCAAATATGTAGCATACGAATAGTTCAAATTATATGCACAGTCGGCTAAAAAAACTTCAATCATGTAGATCAGGTAATTTGTAAAACTATAAATAGTCTTGTTACAGTATTTAGAAGCAGGCTACACAAAGCCACTTCTCCACTTCTTTGATTCAGTTGCTCCAAAACTAAGTGAATAATTTTAGCACATTTGCACAAATGAGTGCAGCCTAGCTTGTTCTAGTTGATACAATATAAGTTTTTCCCTAAAATTACTTTTACAAAAAATCAATTTGAAGAAGGAGCTTCGAAATAAATGAGTAAATTTGCAAGGACAGATGTGCTGAGTGTAATGAGACTATTGTGTGTGTCAGAAGCACCTAGCCTGGGAGGACAGTGAGGACACAAGCACTCTGTCAGAGGACTTCATGAGGCACACACACAAACACACACACCACCAGTAAGTGTACGTAAACCCTCATGAGGCACATACAAGCACACTTAGACTAAGCATCTCCCATGTCTATAAATGCATGAGGCAGTCAAAGCACTCCACCTAAATATGTTTTCTGCTAGCATCCTGACGTCGCTCCATCTTTTGTTGACCAACTGTAGGTCGCGGTCAAAGGTCTGGCACCAATTCATTCCTGGTCGCATCTCCTCTGATCAGTGGGTGTCCACCATAGTACTTGTTGGACAGGTGGGAGCCTCGTGACATGGCTGAGCCAGCTCAATTGTCTTCTGCAAATAGTTGATGATGCCAGACATTGTCTTGATCGTATCCGAACCTCTTTATTTGTCACATGGTCATTCCAGTGAATGTACACAATTTTGACCAGGCATTTGGTGTCGAATGAGTCAGTTTTGTTTTATTGGCTTGTTTTTAGTTCCCAAGCAAACACACCACCAGTAAGTGTAGGACCTTGTGAGGTACATACAAGCATACAAACACCATCAGTAAGTGTAGGACTTCATGAGGCGTACACACAGTGTCGCACACCAATAAGACATGCAAGGCACACATACAAGCATACACTTGTGTGTGACTTGAAAGGCACACACAAGCACATACACCACTGATAAGTGTGTAAACGTCTGATGGCTCACAGTGCCACAGTTAGCTTTTATTTCACCATTGTGTTTTAATTATATTGTCAGAATTTTTTTCTGCCCAAATGATAATGTGTACACGCATGTATACTGATGCCATTGTTTATATTTAATCTTTGTTAGCATGCTGTTAGAATGGCAGGTCCATTTTGTTTATGTAGTTAAAATAAACAATATATGTAGAAATTATATAGATGAAATTATTTTTGAGTCTTGTAACAGTAGTTACTTAAAGTTATTTACTTGTGACATGGGCAATATAATGTTTGGCCTGTCTCCTTTGCCACCTTTCGGAGAAATATGGAAACTATACAATAGTGTACCGACTTCCCTGCAGAGGGTGCAACTATTGGCTTGACTTGGCAAAGACATGTCCACAAGTTGTAATTGACATATTGACAGGAGTTGCCAACCATCCAGGATTTGTTGGGCAACTCCTGCCATCCCAGAAACAGAGAACATCTCTAGCATTGTAGGCTTTTAGGTGCAGTTTGAGTTTTGTGGTGAGCCTCAGTGGGTGTGCAGTTGGTTTTTGTGGTGAGCCTCAAGGGTGCATTTGGAGGTCATTGGGATGCAGTTGGAGTTTTTTTAGTGAACCTCAAAGTAGTGCAATTAACCACATGTACATACATACAAGATTAGTACTTCCCTGCTACATGTAAATATGTATAGCATACAATGTGCACAAAGAATGGCAGGAGGAAGTCCATCTGGTGCAGGATATACTCGGGTTGCTGTTGTCCATTCTTATCTCATTTCATCTGTCCATCTTGCAGTGACATGCATGAGCATCTAGCCCATGAGAATGCATCCGTCCGCATGGCTCGCGAGTTCCTCATGAGGCAGAAGCAGACCCTGCGCCAGCGCCAAACAGTGCTCCGCACTGCACAGCAGGAGTGGAGCCAAGACATGCTGCGTCATCAACTTGGTGTAGGTTGAGGGATCACACACTTCACCCTTTTTATTAGTCCTTTGGGCCGAAGGTCCAACGGACTTTTGCCATCACTCTTCGTCTGCCGTCCGACATCCGCCATTAGCTGCTGTATCTCAGAAACTGTTCAGTAAATGTTTCTCTAATTTTGCATAGACGTATCTTGGGGTACTGCTCTATGCACGAGAAATCTGTATTTGATTGAATCATTCTAAGGGCACCTCAGGGGCCCCCAAAGTGCAAAAGTTTTACATTATCTAGTGATGTGGTTTTGAGAAAGGCCCGTGAGACCACTCCTAACAGTAGATTTTGTGTATTGTGCCAGAAACAACGCCAAGCCTCACTCCACTCTGAATTGTTCCATTGAGACCTTGACTAATCTTTAATTGGTCACAGGGAGAGCAGACACATTTGAACAGTTGCCTGCAGCTTTTAAACTGTATCTTCAAAACTATTGATTTTCTATAATTGCAAGTTGTGTTTATTTTGATGTTCATTTAATTATTATAAAATGGTGTGACTGTGGTGTCTATTGGTTAAAGATGTTTTGTCACCTGTAGGTGACAAACATAGAAAATTAATATTCTGGGCAACAATACAGTGAAATATCCATACACTTTATTGATATCAAATGCATTCTACTGTTCTGTTTGCACTTGCCATGCCGTGTGTAGACATGGTACTATGTAAATCAATTGTATCAATATAGACTAATAATTACAGATTCACAATATAGTTGACACCTGAAACAACCAAATGTCAACCATTAGAAGAGTTGACATAGTTCCGCTATACACTAGAAATCTGTATTTGATTTAATCATTCTAGTGTTATCAGCATATAGTAGAACATACATTTTCAAGAAAATGTCTACATCATCATCACTAAGGTTGTTATAAATTTCACCAGCTGCCATGTCAAGTCCCTTATAATTATGACTAACAGTGTTCATAATTATTCAGGTAAATAGCAAATAACAAAGGAGACAAGTTTTCTCCTTGCCGTACCTCTACATCACATGAGAAGAAGGCTGACACAGCCTGGCCCTATTTTATACATGATTTAGCATTTTTGTACATGTTGTATACAACTTTCAACACATTACATTAATACCGCATGAAATTATCTTAGACCACAGTGAGGACCAGTCTACTAAATCAAATGCTTTCTTATAATCGATGAAGGCACAATAAAGCCTTTTGCATCGAGACAAATACAATTCAACCAACGAGTGCAAAACAAATATATGATCAAGAGTGGAGTACCCCTTTCTGAACCCTGCCTGTTCTTCACCTATTACATTCGCTTCGTTTAGGTTTATGGTCAGTCTCGCGTTAATGGAGGCTGTAAACAACTTGCCTATGCAGCTTAATAGTGTAATGTCACGATAGTTGTCTGGGTCATCTATTGACCCCTTCTTTTTGTATATAGGCTTAATGATCCCAATACACCAATCTGTTGACACAGTGCCAGATAATAGAACTAGGTTAAACTTCTTAACAATAACTATAATTAGTTTTGTGGGGCTGTTTAGGGCTGCCCAAAATGCTAAATTTCCCTAGTATTTCCCTACTGCACTGGCCAGCTGTAAGCTTGTGTATTAGATTTGCTTCCGCCACTGATGTCTATTGATAACTGGATAGTGAACAACGTTGGCAAGTTTAACCCGTCCCCGGGTTAAACCCGGGTTGGGCTAAATTGGGTTAAGGTAGCTGGGTCGGGTATCATGTCAGTTGATTTCTTTATTTTTTTCTTCATAGAACATTAGTAGGTGTCAGTATGAACATGTGTACTATTAAAAAAACCAAGGCACTATCGCCATATGTCACCAATCCGTCCTTTAAAAACGAGTATTTTTAGTGTGTCTGTGGAAAGTCCCTTTTCAGATTCTTGGAAACTGACGATGTTTCCATAGTGACGATCACGTGTGCGTCAGCCCAGTTCAAACATAAATTCGTTCACCATAAATGCAGAGCATATAGTCTGGTTATTCTCATGCCACTACGCTGTTGTATTATAATTACCTAAATGCATCACACTGTCAAATCACCAAATACTGACTGTAGTTTTGTTTATTCTCCGATAATGCCCGAACTCAGCCGCCATTGATAATGACTGACCCCAGCAGGTGTCAATCAATCTTATCTACCACAACAAGTTCAACATACACGGCCCTTCGTAACACAATGTCATGAGACAACTTGGCGGGAAAACCTTGGGGGGGAAATCTCAGTAATATAAGTGTGTGTCAAATTGTGTTGAAGTAACCCACATGCCAGCAAAAAAGAAACATCTGGTGACACTTGTATTATCGGTAACAACCAGGAAGTATTACTTAATATAACTTTTTATAAAAACTACAATACTTACAAAGCCATAACTTGGCATATGAACTCAACTTGTGTTTACCCAAAATTGCACGGGATGGTTTTAGGTTTGGTGAAGGGGTCGTGCCAAAAATGCTGTACGGATTTTTGTTGTCTTTCAACATTGTAGCAAAATGTTTATGAAGCTGTATCAAACTTGATATGCATTTGTTTACAAAAAAAACCATATGAATGTCAATAACATGTTTGTATTTACAACCATACAAATTTTTCTTTTGGGGAGTTTCTCAAAATGAAATAAAATGCCATTTTAAGGTGATTTTTGACATATTTTTTAATTGTCTATAAACACATTTAAATATATCTAAACAACATAAAAATCAATTCTTTTTGGTCTGGAGTATTGTTTTGTGTCTTAGGCAAACTCTGAGAAAAATGGTTAGCTTATCTTCAAAACTTATTTTAGAAATGATTAATTCAAAAGAAGCATATAATAGCTGATCCAGCCACCTTAAACCCGGGTTAAACTATTTTTAACATTCAGAACTATGTAGCATTTCTAAACAATCACTAAGGATTAATGAACACTTGTGCACAATGTCACCCACTTGGGACTGAGGGGCAGGTTTAAAGGGGAAATGAAATGCAGCTGTTTCGTGCTACATATTTAAATATATACTCTATAAGTATACATTCATGGTAACAGAAACGTACTCATTTATAAGACAAACTGAAAAAACGATTTTGTTCGATGCCTAAAACGTCGCTATAGATCACTGCGTATCGCCATCTTTGTTCCAAGCGAGTGGTTTGATTTACTCCTATCTAATCAATATTAAATTTCGTTTTTTTTTGGTTTACTTCATTAGTAGACATTTCTGTGCAAAAACAAAGATATGGTGCCCTATTATACATGATAGGTGTTCTATAGGTCAACAAATAAGTTGTATACGCGTTCAAAATAAAAAGGTGAAATTAAATGGCAACGATTTATAACCAATAAAAACATTGTTAACGTCGCACTTCCCGAATGAAGATTTTCACTGCCAGAAGGGGGCGGGGCTTTCAAAGCAAAGGTCAGAATACTGGATGCGCACGCATACCGGGACTATTTTTCATTTGTTGTTGACAAAGACGTGAAGGATTTTGGTAGCTCGACGTGTTATTAAAAGTGATTTTTAGTCCTTTGGCCGAAGGTCCAAGGGACTATTGCCATCACTCTGCGTCCGCCGTCCGCCGTTAGCTGCCGGATCTCAGAAACCGTTCAGCAACTTTTTCTCTAATTTTGCATAGACATATCTTGCCACTATGCACAAGAAATCTGTATTTGATTGAATCATTTTATGGGCTCCCTAGGGCCTCCAAGGACCCCAAAACTTGTAAAAATGTAACATTTGTCCTACTTTTTCAAAAACTGTTCAGCAACTTTTTTTCTAATTTTGCATAGATGTATCTTAGGGTGCTGCCACTATATACAAGAAATCTGTATTTGATTGAATCATTCTAAGGGCACCTAACGGGCCCCCAAAGTGCAAAAGGTTACATTATCTAGTGATGTGGTTTTGAGAAGGGCCCTTGAGACCACCCCCAACAGTTGATGTTGAGTAATGTTCCAGAAAGTCAAAAGCTGTGACTAATCTCTACAGCCTAGGCCATTGAGACCTTGACTAATCTTTAATTGGTCACAGCACCCAGGCAAAGTAGACACACTTGACCCCTGTTAGACTGAACAGTTGCCTAAAACTTTTAAACTGTATCTTCAAAACTATTGATTTTCTATAATTGCAAGTTGTGTTTATTTTGATGTTCATTTAATTATTATAAAATGGTGTGACTATGGTGTCTATTGGTTAAAGATGTATTGTCTGTCGAAACCTGTAGGTGACAAACATAGAAAATTAATATTCTGTCACCTGTAGGTGACAAACATAGAAAATTAATATTCTGGACAACTATAGAGTGAAATATCCTACACTTTATTGATATCAAATGCATTCTACTGTTCTGTTTACGCTTGCCATGCCTTGTGTAGACATGGTACTGTGTAAATCAATTGTATCAATACAGACTAATAATTACAGATTCACAATATAGTTGACACCTGAAACAACCAAATGTCAACGATTAGAAGAGTTGACATAGTTAAGGCACAATAAAGCCTTTTGTGTCAAGACAAATACAATTCAACCAATACCCCTATCTGCCTGTTCTTCACCTATTACATTCGCTTTGTTTAGGTATGGTTCTTTTTATAGAAAATTTTAGTTTCTTTCTGTACATGTCTACGTATGATAACCATTTGTCTGCCCTGCTCACAATAAACATCACATGAATGATAAAAGGAAGATCACTGCCACTTAACTTGTGGATTATTATAAAACTGCTCTGCTACTGCTTGGTGGACAGTTAATTAGTGGATCAAGTTCAAATACATCAGCACGTTTTTCACACCTGCATGGTAGTTTAGGCTCAATAGTGTGCTGGCAGCTACTAAACCTATAGGCTTGTGTGAAAAGGATAGTTGGCAGAAGAACTAACTTCAAAACACCATTGCATCCATTTAGCCAGGCAGCAGTCACACTGTCCCTGTGTCTGCTGCTATGTTTATATAATCATTATATAGGCTTAATGATCCCAATACACCAATCTGTTGGCACAATGTCAGATAATGGAACTAGGTTAAACATCTTAACAATAACTATAATTAGTTCTGTGGAGCTGTTTTTTTCAGTGAACAGTAAACATGTAAACATTTTACTTCCATCATAACCCTTAATGATCTGTAACTATGATTCACCAAAAAACATTTGATTAATAATTACCTACAGCAGGGGTAGAACTACCCACTAGTCCGCTAGTCCGTACACTAGTAAAGATTACGGCGGACTAGTAAATCCGCCTACCAACTAGTCCGGCTGTCTAGTAAAAATCAGCATGTTGCATGATGCCACCATCCGTACCATTGACAAACTAATTCTTTACGTAATGAGGCGACAGTGAAACAGTGCTTTTGATTGGCTGTTGTGTGACATCGAATTCTGAAATGACAGTTTTGTTTGGTTTAGCGTATCTGGTAGAGGGATAGGGCTAATGAGTGCAATTGGTGGTCATTTTCAAATGCACGGTTTTCGAATACGGTTTACATCTACATTGCTTTATTAGTCTACGTTTATGCACGATGTATCATTACTTGACTGGGGTTGCAAAACCAGCAGAAAAACGCAACCTGGAAAAACACTGCAACTGCCCACCGAGCCATTCAAGTGCTGAAAACGGCCACCATGGACCGTCTGACGCATTTGTTGCAATTTAAATTTGTGTTGTTTTGATATTTTCAGGACTAGTAAACCTTTTGGCGGACTAATAAACTTTTGTCTTTACTAGTCCTGCTGTCCAGTAAAATAAATGCTGAAGTTCTACCCCTGCCTACAGGGTTGTTTGATTTATGCTGTGCAGAAACTGTTTCTGCCCGGCAGAAACAGCAACAATAGGAAATACATGCCATTGATAGGCAAACATGTTCTTTTTATAGAAAATTTCAGTTTCTTTCTGTACCTGTCTACGTATGATAACCGTTTGTCCGCCCTGTTCACAATAAATATCACATGAATAATAAAAGGAAGATCACTGCCACTTAACTTGTGGATTATTATTATTATAAAACTGCTCTGCTATTGCTTGGTGGACAGTAAGCTGCAACTGTCTTTGAGTTTGTTTACATTTTGACAAACTACTATTATATAGCACTAATTTTTGAATGAATCGCATTTTGAGAATGCATGTCATTGTTTGCGGTGTAACTTTTGTATGCTTCATTTTCTGCTGCTACAAGTTGCATTCATCTGAAAGATTATTCAATTACCTATCCAATGATAATACATATGTTGTGGTGTTGGATATATAGCTTTGGTATATATATTTGGTGTCACTCAGTATATGAAGTGTGACTTTTAGATACTTCATTTTGTAGTGCTATGGATTATGATGGGCCTCTCCATTAGCTCCCTATATATTTGTAAGTTAGGTGAGTAACACCTTCAAAGTACTGACAGCAGGACACCGCCTTCGGTGAAGTCGAGACAAAAGTTTTACAAAGGCTTCAATTTCAAACGGTCTATCACCGTCCAGCTGACCCATTTTTGTATATGTTGTATACAACTTTCAACACAATACCATTAATACCGTATGAAATTATGTTAGACCACAGGGAGGACCGGTCTACTAAATCAAATGCTTTCTTATAATTGATGAAGGCACAATAAAGCCTTTTGCGTTGAGACAAATACAATTAAACCAATACCCCTATTTGAACACTGCCTGTTCTTCACCTATTACATTCGCTTTGTTTAGGTATGTGGTCAGTCTGGTGTTCTGAACAATCACTAAGGATTAATGAACACTTGTGCAGAATGTCACCCACTTGGCAGGTTTAATTGATCTATTCAGCAATGATGACACTGCTTAGGCCTCACTCTGGACACTGTCACTCACAGTGTTGTGTATTGTCTTAGTTGGTGCATTGAGCTAATCTACTTGACCATGAATCAGTGGTGGCTCTGGTTGTGTATTACACCCAGCTGTGGAGCTAAGATTCTCTGCCTGCTATTGTTTGATGGAAACTGTGACTAATCTGTAATTGGTCACTGGCAGTAGCTTGTGTCAACAGACAGCATTAAGCCACTAGACCCCTGTTAAACTGGACAGTTGCCTGTAGGTTTTAAACTGTGTCAAACAGTGAGTCTACCTTTTGCTCTCAGATAATCTGTCCTCTTAGTTTTACACATGAAGACATAATCTGGCATAACTTGATAAGTCTTTGTAGCAGCACATTTGTACTTCCAGTGTATCATTGCAACATAACATACATATTACATACTGTGTGCCACATTTGAATGTTGTGCATGTAATATTTCCATGCAATCCATTTGCATATATAATGTAAAACTTCAACAGCCGTTTTCTTCATTTTCACTTTTTGATCCCTACCATGTTCAATGCTCCATAACTTTGCCAATTTTTGTAGCAGTCATATTTTTTGAAACCATGTAAAGCACCCTACCAAACCTTTACAAGGATGTAAGAAAACAATGTTACAATTTTTCCGACTTATCACTCATTTGGTCAGCCGGGGTCACATATAGACGTATTAGTCCAAAGGACTTCAGGGCCACTTGGCCCATTTTTTAAACTTCCGTATCACTTTGACAAAAATGGATACTACAGATGAAGCCTAGTTTGACTTGTCACTCGGAAATTACGGTTGGTACGGTTGACACACACAAACGGCCTGTGCCATACGGGTTTCACCCAGTCACCAGTGTGCGATCCACAGTCCAATATGTCCGGCCCCCGGTCAGTTGTGGGAGTCGAACAGTGACAGTTGGTCTATCGACGACGAAGACGTTACGCGACTTAATAATTTTGCATGGTGTTTATGTGGACACTGCGTGCCAATGTCAACGCACATCGAGTCGCTGTGCTGTAGGGAGATAGCATTACCGACTATGTCTATGACAACTTCAAAACGGTTTGCACCAACGCCATGGGCAATAGGGCGGTGTTGGAACTTGGAAGTCGGTGTGTTGTCATTGTATGATTTGAGTGCAGATTCGTTGATTCGACCAATATCTAGTAGGTAAGTACTATGTAGTTCAACAGGTATCGAATAATTATTCTAGCAATAACTATTTCAAACTTAAATAGAGCAATTATACTTGTTCAGGTTCATTCTATCTTGGTAGAATACTATGTCTATGATTTTCATCAAACCGTTTTTGACCATTTTCTTAATAAACATACTTTTATTCTTGACAGGACACGTGCATCCTTTTTATACAGTTGTTTATTTCCCTATTTAAAAGTGTTCAAGCAACTTGCTTAATTTATATAAAAATGTAGACAAATTGCATACTACCATGCACTAATAGATGTATAATCAGGACATTGTGCAATGTATTATTTATACAAAAATATTTTAAGTGGAGTTTTTAATATAATAAAAATATATTATGTGTGTGTTATCAAGACCACATCATGAAATGTAGTCTTACAATCATAATTATTACAGCCCTTCACAAACAAATGAACCAATTCACTGAATTTTTATGTGATATTGATAAAACACAGTTTTGCCAGTATAATAATAATTAGAAGATAACGGTTGTTTTTATCAACTAATGCAAATAAATTAACTTTCAGAACGTATTGATTGATTCGATTAACCACATATTGTCACTTCACGTTGTGGTCAAGGGGAGATTTGGAAAAGGCAACAGACATGTTATACCAGCCTGCACTGTATCCAGAAGCGAATGGGGTTTATGAAAATTTCAGCTATTGACATTGCACTATACAGGTGAGTGTACATTGAAAACAAAATCCCTGAACAAGTAAGATTAAATTGACCAAAAAGTAGAATGAATTACTCGGTGCCTTCTTATCCCATTTTTTGCAACAACAATATGTGATCTGTAGTGTCTTGCATGTCCCCGTTCATGATTTGTAATACTGAAGCCAACATGAAATATATCAACAGTTTATTCATATGAAGAAACAATTCACAAATAAGACTACATGGCAGACTGTGCCAATGCATTAGTCAAATTCACACACCAGTTTTCAATGTTTCTTTCAGTTGATTCACTCCACACTGACATATTTTAATCTAACTGTATTACAATTTGGGTCTGTGTCAGTCCTGTGCACATATAGTACATCAATAAGTAACACGTTTATTGATGATATGGGCCATCATCATGATCAAATATTGTGACCAACAAAATTAATACATAAAAAATATTCCATTACAGTTCCAGTTTTACACATTTGTGGATTTCAACACTAGGGGTATCTGTCAAGAAAACAAGTACTTATTATTCAAGATACAGATTCAAAACTTGTAGTACTAGTTTCAAAATCTATCAAGTGCCTCCAAATGGATTTATCTAGATTTACGGCACTATATAACTGTTCTTATTATTATTAAGTAATTTTTGCGATGTTATTTTGTGATAATGTCAAATATAATACTAACAATGAAGTATGAATATATATTTTAAAAAATCTTCTAGCTGAATCCTTTGCTGCTTCATTAGTTTATAGTACACTTTAATAATACTGGCTAAACGTACAAATTAAAAAATATATATATATTTTGTTGTAAGATGGCACTTTAGTTTTACTAAACTTGATTGTAACAGTCCAGTTTTAATGGCAATGGCCCTTATCATTTTTGTGACACACGTCTTAGAAGCCACATTAAACGTGTACAGTGAGTCATATGAACAAATACATGTACAGTTCAGTGTGATGTTTGAGAAATGGTGGTCTGTTGAAATAAACTCACTATAAGTAACATGTTTGGACTTCGTTAAACTATTCCAGTAAATTACATATACCCAAAGTTCCCTACCTCGAATAGTGTCTAATAAAACACATTGCATACCACAACTAGGATACAAGCTTTCAAGTGGATGTTCCTTACATTAGGAAGTCCTATACAGTATTGAGAATCCACTTTCCTAACACTTTCTCTATTTCTGCCAGTGATGTTCAAACAATGTTATTTAAGCATAGAAATTGGATGGCGTATCAATTTGGTGGCACTAAACCAAATTGATATGGATACAACTAATTTTCCGTAAAGCGGGTTCTTTGCTTTGCCACAGCCTCCTCTTTTGCTGGTTTTTCGATGCCAGCATGCTCTGCTAGAGTTACCTCCTTACTAAATGTCGCAACTTGGAGCACACTTTGCAGCTTTGGGCCACTCGTGCATCTAGCTGCAATGCCCTCTAGAATTTCTCCTCGGAAGCTGTAGTCCTTTGACGCCATCACTTTCTTCACTTCATACCCAGCAGACTTTGAATACTGCAGCTGATACCGTAGCTTTTTGTCTGCTGTTTTCATCATTTCCCGCAGATTGGACAAATGATAAATATAAAATAAGTATAACAATAGAAATTACTGAAGAATAACTTGCTATAGCTGTAACATGCACAAAGTAAACCAAACATCTTGCGTGTATGCTCTCTCCCTTGAAATCAAACGGCTAATGTAATTTTTTAAACGGTTCCTAATTCTGCCATCCTTTTCAATTTAAACTTTCAATGAATTCCAGTTCCATAATACATTCAAATATTTATTATTGAATCTTATATATATATATAATTTATATATATAATGATGTTTATATATTTATTATATTATATATGGATAAGTTTATATTTCAATAAGCAATTCCAAAGCATACCATTCCAATTCCATTTATATATAATTAAACAATTCAAGTAACAGTAAACAAATGTCCTCAATTATAATTATTTTATCTGTTGTTTCCATGTTTTCTCTTGTGCAGTGAGAATGTATTTTTGAAACTGTATTCCTAACATTGTTTTGCTATCAAGTACAGGCAGGGATTTTCAGTCATTTCAGTTTATTTCCTAATGCAATGCTGGGTTTCTAAAGTGTGCAGCTTTGTCAAGCAACTGATACATTATTTTGTAATATCAAATGTTAACACTATTAATATCACAAACCTTACCTGTGTATTTGTGTTGTGGTCAATGGTGGCCAAGTGGAGTCGGGCTATGATGCCTAGACGACTGAGCTTCTTCTACTTGGGTGCATACTTGAGAAAGAGGGTGTGTAAGCTCTCCAGTTCACCGGTGTGAACACACTTCGTAACGCTCTCTATATCAAACAGTAGGCGACAATCCAGTATAACCTTCTGGACAGTGAAGGCTTCTGTACCTTCAGTGAGCCACAGTGTTGTTTTCAGTTCTTGTTGTTTATACATTGCATGACTGCACTTCCGGTACAACTCTGTGCCCGCTGCCAATGAATGGGAATTCCTGATGTGATGGAGGAGCGAGATCCACATGTCCTTCATCAAGTGGGGGTCACCACCACAAGCTGATGCGCAATACCACAGGTGTTTGGCAATTCTGCCTGTCGAAGGGACAACCTCAACCTTCTTGGCAGACAACAACCTTTATTTCTTGGTAGTCCTCTAACAAAGTCTTTCTAATACTGGGATGTCTGTCAGTGGCAAGTGTGATGATCTTCACCCCATGGTCAGTCAGGTTGTCTATGCAGCGTTTCAGGCCTTTCACTTCCATCCAGTAACTGTTCTTGACCTCTGTGATTTGAGCAGTTTCTTGAGCAATAATCAGTTGGCTGTCAGTGTCCATGGTGAAGTAAATGCTAAATGTAGCGTTGTGTCCTGGATTGTCATATCTTGCATCGCCTGATGCGAAAATGCCCTGTCCGGCCAGAGCTGACATGGTGGCCTCTGAATGGCATGTCTACATGTCCTCTATCTCTGGCAGTATTTATACCCGCTGTATGTTGTAGCACTGACGGGGTGACAAGGCGCATAGGTTCAGTAGGTTGACCAACTTGTACACAGTGAATGAATGTCCAGCCAGGAAGAGGACGCTTGGTGTTAACAAGTCACTTTTATAAATGTTACCAATCTTGGGTTGCCAGTGCCACACGAACGAGTGGCCATCAACACATTATGTGGTCACAACCACTGCAAACCCAGTCACTGTGATGCTAGGCTTTGATACAAGTGGTTTATTGCAGTTTGGTGTTTTAGCAGGTGCAGAAAACTGAAATGATGTTTTTTTCACAACTGACACACTTTCTCTCTTTCCCATTAGTGTAAGAACCGCTTGAGTCATCATCAGTGATATCGCTGTCACCTGCTACAACATATTCTGCATCACTCGCTTCAATGTTTCTCTTCTCCCTGTTGCAGACAGAATCGTCTGAAGATGGCGATAGTGAGACTGGGACATCCGAAGGGTCGTCTACAGTGACAGAACTGCCGTGGTCAGTCGGAGAAGGCGTGCTGGACTGCGATGGCAACTTTGCATACACATGGTCATGGTGAATGTTCAATGGAACAACACTATTGTCTGTATTAACTACTGCATCGACAAAGTGATGCACTGGCGACACGACCACTGGCTTCCATGTTTCGACACTACGAGTCGATCGCGTGGCAGCACTACAAGTGACATTTGTACTACCATGAGGGACGATGTCATCTCGCGTGCTAAATTCTTCGCTGGATCCTTCGAAGCTTGTGCTCGGTATTAGGCCCTATGGTTGTTTGGATACTTCCGTCATATATTATGAACTAAATGACACAATCTTGCAAATATTCATTAAAATTGGAGCACAAGTGCAATTTATAACTGACTTTTTCAACGTTTTCTTTTTAATGGATATATGTGCTATCTTTAATTTTTATGATTAAAATGCATGTGCACTCAAATGTGTTTAACATTTGAGCTTTGTAAATAAAAAATATATATTTATTAATCTTTGTGGCTTTTTCCTGTGACGTTATTTCCTTTTTTTCTTGTTAGGCTTACATTCAAAAGTCAATAAATGATATGCAATGTCCTTGTTATTAAAAGCATACATTGGTGTTTGCAGTCATGCAATCTATATTAGGAAAACACTTGGTATGATAGCATGCTTGCTAAATTGTCGCCTCAAAACTGGAGCATCAATTCGGGGTCCATTGTTACAAGCCAATATTTGAGACACATAAATTAGTATTAGACCTACTTTAGTTGACTGATGTGAACCTACTTAATATGCCAATAACTAATTATATCAGATATGACTATAGTTTGTGTTGTATGCTATTGACTGTATCGTAAAACAAGTATTTTTCAGGATTTAAATACTTGTAATGTCATTTATTTAAATGCGGTTACATTGTACATGTATAGTATTTGAGCAGTCCAACTTCAATAATATTTGTATTTAACTATTTAATTTAAATTAATACATTCCAATGACAATGCCTACAATACATGATTGACAGGGCTTGTTCTGGACTGTGACTAATGTTGACTAATACATCACGACATTATTTCACAAAACTTTATACTGGCTACGGTAGCTGGCATTTATTTTTGTAATTATTTTGAAGGTTATTTCCCCCACCAGCAACTAAGTCGATAACATAGACTCGTAGACGTTGCAGTATTCAGACGTAGTAACACGCTGGCACGATTTGCTGTAAACTAAATCGGCGGATTACAAGCAATTATATCATAGTATTCACTCGTATTTGTACTTTATTACATTAACATTTCAATTTTGCATACGTCATATTTGTATATATGCAGACTTTGAAATAGAACTGTGGGACTATATTGTAGTCGTAATGATCCTGACGGAACTCGTGAGTGCGGAGTCACCTTGGCAACAACAAGCGCTGGTTTCGGCTTGTCATTTCCTACGCGCCGCTTTACGCTCCAAATAAGGCAATAATGTCGAGTTTCCAGGTCGATTTTGCTGACATTTACTTCATCGGAGCATATATAAACAAATCAACCAAAGATGGACCTGTAGCTTTAACCAAGAATTATGTTTTGACGTTCAATGTATTTTTATGCACGTTACTTTTGTATTTAGGCTTGCAATCGCCGTTCGAAAGTGACCACCGCAGACTTATGCCAATCTTGCCACCGGCGAACACGCCAAATTCATCATCTGTAACTTGTTTTTTTCTATAGGAATCCTTCTGTGGAAGTATATGAAAAGTTGCTTACTAACACTTATAGTATATCCAGTAGCCACACAGCGCATTAAATTGTTCTGTTTTTATGTGTTTGTATGCGTTTCGTCGGTTTTTCTGAGAGCTATGCTGCATCGCCTATCGAATTGCTGTGTACAGCTTTGGGAGACATCTCGCCAATCAAACCGGATGTACAACCACATGCCCCTGGAGCATGATGGCGGCGCCCTGTGCCGATAATAGCTACGTTTGAAAAATTATTTCAAATATACGGTGGCACTGTACTTGTCATATCATGGTGACATGTACTGTAAATGGTATGTTCTTATGTTTGGGCTGTGGTTGTTCAAGCACTTCATTCCCCCTTTAATTGATCTATTCAGCAATTGGAGGACACTGCTTAGGCCTCACTCTGGACACTGTCACTCACAGTGTTGTGTATTGTCTTAGTTGGTGAGTTGAGCTAATCAACTTGACCATGAATCAGTGGTGGCTCTGGTTACTTTAGAGGATGGAGGATGAATCCAGTTGTTGGCAGTGAACACTAGTGCTGAGAGGGTAGATTACCACCTACCAGTCTCCAAAGCTCTATATTTTCAAAAACTGTTTAGTAACTTTTTTTCTAATTTTGCATAGATGTATCTTAGGGTACTGCCACTATATACAAGAAATCTTTATTTGATTGAATCATTCTAAGGGCCCTGAGCCACTATGCACGAGAAATCTGTATGTGATTGAATCATTCTAAGGGTCCCCATTTTGCCTATTTTTTCAAAAACTTCAGTAACCTTTTCTCTGATTTTGCATAGACATTTCATGTGGGTGGTAATGCCACAAGAAATCTGTATTTGATTGAATCATTCTAAGGGCACTTCATGGCCCCCCAAAATGCTAAATTTTCCTACTATTTCCCTACTGCTGTAAGCCTCCTGCAGCCACTGATCTCTATTTATAACTGGATAGTGGATTTTGCCCTGATCACTGGGGTGGCTGAGTGGAGCGGCCAGCTGTAAACCTGTATATTGGACTAGCCTTGGCTCACTGTCTGCCATTGTCCCAGGGTCAAGCAGAATACCTCCATGTGGGCTGTAACTATAATGTGTAATGGGAATCCCTATTGCACAGGCAGAACCTGCGGAACTTTAAAACAACAATAGACATAATTATCAATGCAATATAACGATATGATCTTAGGTATAAAATAATATATAAAATAACTTAGGTATACTCAAATGGCAGTGTATGTGCAAACTAGTCTGTGCGTACATGTGGGCAGGTGATATGTGTGCGTGCATGAATATTTATATTTGGATAACACCGATACCATATACCAGGCAATAATACATTAAAAAACATAAAAACTGTATGAATAAAATTGCTAACAATATGTGAACTATTGTACATATTGAGAATACAGTGCTCATGTCCAGCTCATCGTGTAGCATGTATTCACCTGTGCTACCTATGAAATTTTTTTTAAATAACTTCCTTATCCATCTGAGAGTACTTAACCAATTCTTAGAAAATTGGAATTTTAAATGGCCTTGACTAATGCTGCGGTATTTAGTTGTTAAGCAGAGACATTACCATGTGAAGCATCCAGTAGTGGTTGAGTGTCGATGCTGGTTGCCAGGTGCTGCCCTCTGACAGTGCTGTAATGCTCGGGGATGTGAAGTCAAGTCTAGACAAGGAGGCAGCTGATTTGGACAGACGTCGCATCAACATGTCAACAGGATCAAAACTACTCAAGGAGAAAGAGCGCAACCTGAGGCAGCTGGAGACATCACTGCTTGTAGACAAGGTACACTTCTCTCATTCATGTGTGTATTGCTGTGGGTCTGCTTGTAGACAAGGTATAATTTTCTCGTGCATGTGTGCATTCATGTTGGTGCTGGTATTTCAGCAAGGGGCTATGTGCATGATTGCAGTTTTTAATTAAAAAGGGGCCATCTTAATGGTAGCCACTTCAACTAAAGTAACAATGGGTGATATCTTGGTGAAAAATTGTTGCCATGGCAATGGTTATTTATGTTGCTATGGAGGTATGTCCCCACAGAAAAAAATATTTAGGCTAAATGATAGCAAATACCATCATGCATTTGCCATAAGTTGTTTGGTGCAATGTTATTTAACACAGGCTCCAACTTTTAGTGTTTTATGACTATAATGAGTTGCATGGTTTGGGCGAAGATTATTTTTTAAAGCCAGATAAGATAGATAGAATTATTTTATTTTAATGTAAACAGTCCATTTTGTTCTGCCCAAAGTATAGAATGGGTCTTACTGACTAAAAAAATATATTGAACTTTTTTACCCAGACCCGTGTTTCCATGGTAACAAATAAAATGTCCACCATTTTGAACAAATATTGGAAAATTTTGAAACATTGCCATTCTTTTTGAGCAAATATATAATTATAATTCTTGCAAATCCATGTTATGTATTCATTATCTTGTGAAATGATCAACGTATTTTTACATGATTTAAAAAAATATTTTTTTGTGTAAAGTGCTGGAAAAAACTTGGATTTTGGCAACAAATAAACTTATATCTTTCCAACTGTTGATGATTTTTAGTCCTTTGGCCGAAGGTCCAAGGGACTATTGCCATCACTCTGCGTCTGCCGTTAGCTGCCGTATCTCAGAAACCGTTCAGCAACTTTTTCTCTAATTTTTCATAGACTTATCTTAGGACACTGCCACTATGCACGAGAAATCTGTATTTGATTGAATCATACTAAGGGCTCCCTAGGGCCTCCAAGGATCCCAAAACTGGTAAAAATGTAACATTTTGCCTATTTTTTCAAAACTGTTCAGCAACTTTTTCTGTAATTTTGCATATACATTTCATATGGTAGCGTCACTGTACACAAGAAATCTGTATTTGATTGAATCATTCTAAGGGCACCTATTGACCCCCCAAAAGGACCCCAAAACTGGTAAATTTTCACATTTTACCTATTTTTTTGAAAAACTCTTAAGTAACTTTTTCTCTAATTTGGCATAGACATTTCATATGGTAGTGCCACTATACACAACAAATCTGTATTTGATTCAATCATTCTAAGGGTTCCAAAGGTCCCTTAAAATAAAAAATTTGTTAACTAAATGGTTACTGTAGCAGCAGATCTAGCAGACTTCCAGTCCTTTTGTTCAACTAATCCCTTTTCCCACAATATCTGGCACACCTCACTGTGGCTGGCTGGTTAAAGTGTGACTAATCTGTAATTGGTCACTGGCAGAGGCTTGGGTCAACACACTGCCATACCAGAAACAGAACACTATTCCCCTTCCCAAAACATCTGTTACAGGCGGAGTCTGTGTCTTGTATGGATATATATTTGTATGCAGTTGTTTTATATAAGCAGAAAGTTAATTGAAATTAGTTATTCTTAGGCCACAGAAAAGTAATTCCCAGTTTCTCATCGATGCATGTATTTAAAAATATGTGCCACAACATTTTATTTTCTATTATAATTATTCCTCTAAATGCAAGACATGGTGCAATAAGTGAACAGTAAACCTGTAAACATTTTACTTCCATCACAACCCTTAATGATCTGTAACTATGATTCACCGAAAAAACATTTCATTAATAATTACCTACAGGGTTGTTTTATTTATGTCAGGCAGAAACAGTTTCTACCCGGCAGAAATGGCAACAATAGGAAATACATGCCATTGATAGGCAAACGTGTTCTTTTTATAGAAAACGTTAGTTTCTTTCTGTACCTGTCTACATATGATAACCATTTGTCCGCCCTGCTCACAATAAACATCACATGAATGATAAAAGGAAGATCACTGCCACTTAACTTGTGGATTATTTTTATTATAAACTGTTCTGCTACTGCTTGGTGGACAGTTAATTAGTGGGTCAAGTTCAAATACATCAGCACATTTTTCACAACTGCATGGTAGTTTAGGCTCAGTAGTGTGCTGGCAGCTACTAAACCTATAGGCTTGTGTGAAAAGGATAGTTGGCAGAAGAACTAACTTCAAAGCACCATTGCATCCATTTAGCCAGGCAGCAGTCACACTGTCCCAGTGTCTGCTGTTATGTTTATATAATAATTATATAGGCTTAATGATCCCAATACACCAATATGTTGGCACAATGTCTGATAATGGAACTAGGTTAAACATCTTGACAATAACTATAATTAGTTCTGTGGGGCTGTTTTTTTTCTGTGAACAGTAAACATAATAATTATATAGGCTTAATGATCTCAATACACCAATCTGTTGGCACAATGTGAGATATTAGAACTAGGTTAAACATTTTAACAATAACTATAAATATTTCTGTGGGGCTGTTTTTTTCAAAAACTTCAATAACTTTTTGTCTAATTTTTCATAGGCATTTCATGTGGTAGTGCCTGCTATTGTTTGATAGACTCCTGTTAAACTGGACAGTTGCCTGTAGGTTTTAAACTGTGTCAAACAGTGAGTCTACCTTTTGCTCTCAGATAATCTGTCCTCTTAGTTTTACACATAGACATAATCTGGCATAACTTGATAAGTCTTTGTAGCAGCACATTTGTACTTCCAGTGTATCATTGCAACATAACATACATATTACATACTGTGTGCCACATTTGAATGTCATGCATGTAATATTTCCATGCAGTCCATTTGCATATATAATGTAAAACTTCAACAGCCGTTTTCTTCATTTTCACTTTTTGACCCCTACCATGTTCAATGCTCCGTAACTTCGCCAATTTTGGTAGCAGTCATAATTTTTGAAACCGTGTAAAGCACCCTACCCAACCTTTACAAGAATGTAAGAAAACAATGTTACAATTTTTCCGACTTATCACTCATTTGGTCAGGGGTCACATATAGACGTATTAGTCCAAAGGACTACAGGGCCACTTGGCCCATTTTTTTTATTGTCTTTAAAAGCATGGAAATGTCACTAAACAACCTAGAAACTTAATTCTTTTTGGACTAGAGTTTTGCAGTCTGAGAAAAAAATTTTAGTCTAACTTTTATTAGAAATGATTAATTAAAAACAAGCATGTCTTGGCCACTGGAACCACCTTTATCAGATTACTGCTGCCACAATCATCATAAAACATTACACAATGGGCAGAAATCCTTAAAATACATGATGTTGACAGAGGAATTAAAGTAAATAAAATAAAGGTTAGTTTTAAAGACTAAGCAAAATGAACGTTTTTTTACCCAACCTGAATTAAGTATACTTTAAAAATAGAGTCTTGATATTCAACTTAAGTGCAAAAGTTTTACATTATCTAGTGATGTGATTTTGAGAAGGGCCCTTGAGACCACCACCCCCAACACTAGATTTTGTTTAGTGTGCCAGAAAGCCAGCAGTGTGACTAAACTCTGCAGCCTAGTGCTATTCTTCCATTGAGACCTTGACTAATCTTTAATTGGTCACAGGGCCCAGGCAGAGTAGACCCAATTAACCCCTGTTAGACTGAACAGTTGCCTAACATTTTTAAACTGTATCTTCAAAACTATTGATTTTCTATAATTGCAAGTTGTGTTTATTTTTATGTTCATTTAATTATCATAAAATGATGTGACTGTGATGCCTTTGGATAAAGATGTATTGTCTGTAGAAACCTGTAGGTGACAAACTTAGAAAATTAATATTCTGTCACCTGTAGGTGACAAACATAAAAAATTAATATTCTGGACAACTATAGAGTGAAATATCTTACACTTTATTGATATCAAATGCATTCTACTGTTCTGTTTACGCTTGCCATGCCTTGTGTAGACATGGTACTGTGTAAATCAATTGTATCAATATGGACTAATAATTACAGATTCACAATATAGTTGACACCTGAAACAACCAAATGTCAACCATTAGAAGAGTTGACATAGTTCCGCTATACACAAGCAAGAAATCTGTATTTGATTGAATCATTCTAGTGTCATCAGCAGTAGAACATACATTTTATGCAAGCAACAACACAAAGTCCAATATAGTGATGAAAAAAGGCCAAATGAATGACGTTTATTTATTAATGTGATAAGAGAGAAATGTGGGCTCGACATCCCAAGGCCAGACCTGTGACTGAGCCCATACTAGTCTCCTGTACCTCAGGTTGACAGAGCCCACATTTCGGCACATAACACAAGCAGTATTGGTATACATGATATCATATATCAAACAATGTCATTACTGCTAAAATCACCATAGACCTACTGCACAGTATAATACTAGCCAAGAACACCAGTCAACCATACCAAATCTAAAACCAACACTACCCGCTGATGCATTACACTATATATAACTGAGGCTAAACCTTAAAAGTGGGGTCGATTATGCCTGTCCTACATTTCTAAAATCATCAGTGGAAGAGAAGCGAGCTGTCTCCGCATCAAAACCCCGTGAAGACATTGTCCACTTGAACTAAGAAAATGGGGAAAGCATTGAGATATGCTGACGACCCCTCTTCCAATAATGATGCACATTAAGGCCAAACTCTACAGAAGTGGGCGGGATGGGAGGGACGCAAAACTCTCAAACGAATAGTCTGCTCTCTCGAACCAAAGTGGCCGACTTCTCCTAGCGCGCCCTACAACTGCGCGCTACTACTATGCGCTGATTGGTCCTTTGCGCCCATGGCTAAGCTGAATTAGCATATAATTAGAATAATCCATTGGGCCAATCATCACTTGTCTGCATTGTTGCCCACTCAAAAATATGTATGCTGCATCGTGCCAGTGCAGCATACTCTCATTTATGCAAGCAACGACACAAAGTCCAATATAGTGATGAAAAAAGGCCAAATGAATGACGTTTATTTATTAATGTGATAAGAGAGAAATGTGGGCTCGACATCCCAAGGCCAGACCTGTGACTGAGCCCATACTAGTCTCCTGTACCTCAGGTTGATAGAGCCCACATTTCGGCACATAACACAAGCAGTATTGGTATACATGATATCATATATCAAACAATGTCATTACTGCTAAAATCACCATAGACCTACTGCACAGTATAATACTAGCCAAGAACACCAGTCAACCACACCAAATCTACATTATTAACTGAGGCTAAACCTTAAAAGTGGGGTCGATAATGCCACCGGTCACCTGAACCTGTGACCACCCCACGAATATAAAACTAAAAGGACGACAACACTAACGCTCTCATTCAAGCAATCCTAATGTATTTCTTAAACGCATCCGATGTCCATCTACCTGCCGCCCTGATCTGTGTATCTGACTCGCCTCTCAGAGCCGCAGCAGTGGCTGCCCCGATGCGGAAGCTGTGCCCCTTAAAGGCGCTAGTCTCATAACCACAGAAAACCAGCAGTTTCTTTAGGGACCCATCAAATTCCCTACGCAACATGGGGGAGCTATCGAGGTGCACAAAGAGCAAACCTGGAAGTGCACCTCTAGCCTGCTGAAATTCCCGGAGGAAAGCAGCCGGATGGATAGCTGACCCATGTATGCATTTGCCTCTGACCTGGAGAGATTGCGGACCCTGCCGAGCGCTGTGTTTTAAAGCGCCTGAAGGAAAGCATAATCAAATCTCCAGACAGTAAAACGTCGCCCACATGCAAACATCTATGTACCATATTCCGGGCCCGAGGCACCATTTCCCCAATGCGCAGATACGCTTTGAAGGCAAGTACCATCATTGCCCGGAGCATGAGACATTTGTAATTCGATGAAAACACAGTGGGTAACGCCTGTACCAAGCGTGCAAGCACTGGTAGGGTGACAGGCAGACGAACATCAGGCACTGACCCGAGATTACGTGCACCTGCTAACAACTTGGCTACCAGGAAACAATTGGATGGGTCGGCAAAACCATTAATCTTATGGAAATAAGCGATAGCTGACACGGTTGAAACAATGGATGCCGGAGCAGAGCCAGTAGCATGGAGGTGGGCAATAAATAGCAAATCATAGGTATAGAAACAGGCAGACAAGTTGTGAGAAATAACGACTCATGGAAGGCAAACAACTTTTTCCATGCACACTCATAATGTAGTCGAGAAGATGGTGCCAATGAGGCCTCCATCAACCTGCTGAAAGACTGTCTAAGCCGGCTGGGGACACACTGTGGGGTACTTCCACTGGGTTGGCATTCGCCCATAGCGCCAGTGTGTGGAACTCTTCCACCTGCGAACGAGATAGTTTATCAACCAGCGTGTTAAAACAGCCTGGGATATGTCGTGCTGTAAAGTTGATATTAAACCGCAGACATGCCAATACCAGGGGACGGACTAGGGCCATGATGTGGGGTTCACGCGATGTCTGGTTATTAATCACAGGTACCAGGGCGTCGTTATCCATAAAGAAGCATACGCTTTTATTCTCCCAAACATTACCCCATACATGTACTGCTGCCACTATAGGATACAACTCCAAAACCGAGACATTGAATGAACGCCACTCCACCGGCCAGAGACCACAAAACCATTCTACCCCATACAGTGCACCGTATCCTACTCCCCCAGCTGCATCAGTGTATAGTCGGAGATAGTCACCTGTCAGAAATTTCTCATCCAGAAAAAAGGCCTTGCCATTAAAATGCTGGAGAAATTTCAACCATACTCCTAGGTCAAGTTTAGTTTGTCTGTTTAAACGAATGTGATAGTGTGGTTTAAGCCTACCCATGGTTTGGTCGATTAAACGCCTGAGAAATGCCCGGCCAGGGACAAAGACGGCCGAAGCAAGCAAAAGCACCCTGATTAACTGTTGCAATTCCTTTAAGTGTGACCTTCTGCTTAGACTGAAAACTCAAAAGTAATGCCCTAGCTTTCTCAAGCTTATCATCTGGAAGTCTAGCATGCATTTGGACGGTATCCAGGATGATACCCAGAAAAGGGAGTGGGGTGGATGGGCCCACAGTTTTTCCCGGAGCAAGTGGTACCCCAATTTGTTCACACATGGCGATAAAAGCCCTAAGGTCATCATTGCACTTCTCAAATGAGGGTGCCAGCAGGAGAAAATCATCGATTACATGTATCACTTCAGTTACCTGTAATTTAATCTTGGCAGCCCATTCTAACGCCGTACTAAAACGCTCAAAGATAGCACATGCACTCGAACAACCCATAGGAAGCACTGCGTCCATGAAAAACTGGCCCCTCCACTTAAAACCCAATACGGGTGTAATGGTCTGTCTGCTGGTGAAATTGGAATTATCCGAAAAGCTGATTTAATGTCGACCTTAGCCATGTAAACAAGCCCAGTTGAACGCTTAATAAAATCAATGGCATCATAAATCTTTGCATATTGGACAGAAGTGAATTCTTTAGGAATAAAGTCATTGACTGAGGATCCTTCCGGGTAAGATAGATGATGTATCATACAAAATTCACCTAGTGTTTTCTTAGGGACAACGCCCAGAGGCGATATTCTGTAATTAACATCAAACGGTGGAACAGCATATGGACCAAGTATTCTGCCTAATCCTAACTCCTTTGCCAAATTACTGTCAATAACCCCCCGGAAATTCATCAGCAGACTTGAGGTTACGGATATCTACACCGCGCAGAGGTGGCAGGCCAACACAACCTATGGAAAAACCAGACGTGAAACCATGTAAGAGGTAATCGAGTGAGGCAATATCATAACTATGCAACATTTGCTGGAGTGCTGCTGGGGAAACTGGTGTGGATATGTCACTTTCTAAACCAAGAGGTGGACGGGCCACCAGGGGGGCTAGAGGACGGTGGGCCACTGGGGCGGGGACGCTTACCCTGGGCCTTAAAGCACCGGACGAAGGGATGGGAGCCGCCGCAGAAGTTAAACTTGTGGACGTATCTACAGGTGTCCCGATTGCACAGCTCCCCCCGGTTGTAGGCCTGGCCCTCCCCTTGCCCTGAAAGGGGGACCCAGTAGCCGACATGCGACCAGACTGCGACGCCTTTAGCCAGCTCCCAGCTGATAACATCCCAGGACCACCCCACCGATACCGCAAAGCCCGAAAGGCCTCGTCATATGCTCGCCAGTTGCCCCCATCCTCCGCTAGACCCCGGATGACCTCGATGTACTTCAGCATCTTTACTGCTGCATGCAAATTTGTTGGCTGCAGGAGGTAAACCGACATGTACAGTTGAAAGGCCTGTCCCCACTGCTCGAAAGACAAAACTGTGCTTTTTGGTTTTGTCGGGGACACGCAGAAAGTTGGGGTACTAACCCCTCGATGGATAGAGAGGGCATAGTCTTGTTGCTGGGTCAGGGTGGGTGTGAGAAGGAGGGACAGGTCGGTAAACTCGCCTGCCCAGATCTTCGCGCGTAAGTCATCAGGAATTTGGGAATCCAGGGGGAGGGAGGTTGAAGTACAAGAAGAAATGAGATTCTGCGTGTCCTCCGACAGTGACCCTACGACACCAGTACCTGGGCAGACCGCCTCTGCATTGACCCATGGGACATCAGGTCCCACCGGCTGCGGCTGAAATGCAGGACCCGGCTCCGCCCCCACAGGTTGAAGCGGGACAGGGTGTCCCCAGTCCACCATGCAGCGCTGCCTAGCGCAGCTGGGGCCGTCAACGCTGCAGGGGGAAGACGCAAGGCCTGGACCATGGCTTATATCTCCCCAACAGTCGCTCGGTCGACGCAACCAACCTACAACCAATTTATATCTGAGTAGCAAATCACCAACCCTTAGTACGCACCAAACAACTGCCACGGCAGCCAATCGTGACAAGGCACTCAATGAGTGTGTAAATTATACAAGACGTGTGAGAGAGCGTGACAGTGTGTGCAACTCCAAAATCTGCCAGAGCAGCAAATTGGAAAAGAAGGTATACTGTGTTGACACGCAACAAACTGCACAAGACAGCAAAACAGTGACGTAGCACTACATTGCGTGTAACCATACCATCATTTATAAAACCGTATACTGTGTGAAACGCAACAAACTGCCAAAGCAGCAAACAGTGACAGAGCACTATGTTACATGTGAGAGAGCATGCCAGAATGTGCAACTCCAAAATCTGCCAGAGCAGCAACTTGGAACCGAAGGTATACTGTGTTGACACGCAATAAACTGCACTAGGCAGCAAAACAGTGACGTAGCACTACATTGCGTGTAACCATACCATCATTTATAAACAAGGACTACTGTGTGAAAACGCGACAAACTGCCAAGGCAGCAAACAGTGACATAGCACTACGTAGCGTGTGAGAGAGGGTTACAGTGTGTGTAACAATGTAAAATCTGAGCAGCAAATAGTAAAACTACAAATTAGTGTGGATACTACAACAAACTGCACAAAGCAGGAAAACAGTGATGTAGCACTACATTGCGTGTAACCATACCATCATTTATAAACAAGGACTACTGTGTGAACACGCGACATAGACAGACAATTGTGACACATTTTATTCGAAGTGACCTATATTATTTCTTTTAGCCTAGGAATGCCGCCCAGTTATGCTAGTTCCGCGTGGTCAGAGCGATGTATTAACCAAAGATTTGACCCACTAACCAAGGATGTGCCCCGCTAACCAAAGATGTGCCCTGCTAACCAAGATTTACCCCATTAACCAAAGATTTGCCCCACAGCCTTAAATATCGCGTCCCACAGACTACAGTATAGACGGTAGTTGTCGATGTCGGAAAAATGCACCCCGTCCTGTCGAAAAACCTCCCGGACACTGTTCCACGGGCGCTCATGCCTCCAGAAAAACACCCCCTCAGAATCCTGGCAAAACGCCTCCAGGTACCGATTTATCTCCATAACCTGAGCGGCACCCTCCTCATAGCTACAATGGCGCCATTTCTGCCGCCGGCAAACCTGGCAAATCACCACTCGACTCACGCCCGAACTGATCAGCTGTCGCGCCAAACGCTGAATGTCCAGTGCAATTAGAATGGGAGTACACTGACCAGTAATGTCATTCCCTCCAATGTGCACGACTACACTGTCCGCGCGACGGGCGACAATTCGGGCCATCGTCGCCAGAGCCAATAGTGTAGCGACCTGAGCCCCGTGAATGCCCTCATATGAGATATCGCAGGGTCGGCAAACAACCCAGTCGGACTTGCCGACTGCACAAACGCTCCCAACCAATATACATGACTATGGCCTAAAACTAAAACCACACGGCAAAGAAGCGATCTCTGAATTCGCCACTGACATGGTAAAGGCCAGCAACGAACTCTACGCACAAAATGGCGGCCAACAAAGGAAATTACAAACAACGAAAATACTCAGCTGGATCCGGCCGAAGTGTTCAGCAATCACCTTCCGTAGAAGATCCGACTCAGATGAAACTCAACTCAAAAATGGTGATGACGACGTGAAAAGATGACGGCAATGAAATCAATGAAACGCAGTAACAAGAATGCAAAACTCTCAACCAAATAGTCTGCTCTCTCGAACCAAAGTGGCTGATTTCTAGAGCGCGCTACAACTGCGCGCTACTACTATGCGCTAATTGGTCCTTTGCGCCACGGCTAAGCTGAATTAGCATATAATTAGAATAATCCATTGGGCCAATCATCACTTGTCTGCATTGTTGCCCGCACAAAAATACGTATGCTGCATCATGCCGGTGCAGCATACTCCCATTTCTACATCATCATAACTAAGGATGTTGTAAATTTCACCAGCTGCCATGTTAAGTTCGTTATAATTGTGACTAACAGTGTTCAAAATTATTCAGGTAAATAACAAATAACAAAGGACACAAGTTTTCTTCTTGCCATACCTCTACATCACATGAGAAGAAGGTTGACACAGCCTGGCCCTGATTTATACATGATTTAGCATTTTTGTACATGTTGTTTACAACTTTCAACACATTACCATTAATACCGCATGAAATTATCTTAGACCACAGGGAGGACCAGTCTACTAAATCAAATGCTTTCTTATACTCGATGAAGGCACAATAAAGCCTTTTGCGTCGAGACAAATACAATTCAACCAATACCCCTATCTGAACACTGCCTGTTCATCACCTATTACATTCTCTATGTTTAGGTATGTGGTCAGTCTGGTGTTCTGAACAATCACTAAGGATTAATGAATACTTGTGCAGAATGTTACCCACTTGGCAGGTTTAATTGATCTATTCAGCAATGAGGACACTGCTTAGGCCTCACTCTGGACACTGTCACTCACAGTGTTGTGTATTTTCTTAGTTGGTGCATTGAGCTAATCTACTTGACCATTAATCAGTGGTGGCTCTGGTTGTGTATTACACCCAGCTGTAATACACCCAATAATTGTACCCAGCTGCAGGCAGATTCTCTGCCTGCTATTGTTTGATGGAAACTGTGACTAATCTGTAATTGGTCACTGGCAGTAGCTTGTGTCAACAGACAGCATTAAGCCACTAGACCCCTGTTAAACTTTACACATAAAGACATAATCTGGCATAACTTGATAAGTCTTTGTAGCAACACATTTGTACTTCCAGTGTATCATTGCAACATAACATACATATTACATACTGTGTGCAACATTTGAATGTTGTGCATGTAATATTTCCATGCAATCCATTTGCATATATAATTTCAACAGCCGTTTTCTTAATTTTCACTTTTTGACCCCTTCCATGTTCAATGCTCCATAACTTCGCCAATTTTTGTAGCAGTCATATAATTTTTGAAAACATGTAAAGCACCCTACTAAACCTTTACAAGGATGTAAGAAAACAATGTTATAATTTTTCTGACTTATCACTCATTTGGTCAGCCGGGGTCACATAGACGTATTAGTCCAAAGGACTTCAGGGCCATTTGGCCCATTTTTATTTAAAAGTGTCTGATCATTTCACAGAGCAGAGTCTGCTGAATGCAACACTGGAAACCTTATTTGTATAGCATAATTACTTCCAGAGATATCCTTTTTACAAATACAGAAATTTGAGGGAAAATGTTTTTGTAGAAAATAGCCATCAAATATTGCATAATAGATTTGATTTCTTGATGGTGACAAGCTTGATCATGAATAAAAGCTATTTAGAGGTATGTAATTGTTGGAACAGTGAACTGTATTGATAATAAACATACAAAGTTATTATAATCTGGCAGAAAACTATTTTCAGTATTTTTTGGTCAAAAATACTATTTAACCTGGGGTGAGACACCCCAGGTTAAATAGTATTTTTGACCAAAAAATACTGAAAATAGTTTTCTGCCAGATTATGATAACTTTGTATGTTTATATTCCTAAATTGGTTGACCCTTCCTTACAAACCCTTAAAATAAAACTATGACATTCAGACTAGCTCATTCCACTTAGAACATTCCATATACTAACTGGTGACATTTTCAATTATCTATCTTGTGTAGTTTTAATCCTTTGGGCCGAAGGTCCAACGGACTTATGCCATCACTCTGCATCTGCCGTCCGCTGTTAGCTGCCATATCTCAGAAATCGTTCAGCAACTTTTTCTCTAAATTTGGGTACTGCCATTATGCACGAGAAATCTGTATTTGATTGAATCATTCTAAGGGCCCAGTAGTGCCCCCCCAGGGCCCCAGAAACTGGTAAATTTTCATATTTTGCCTATTTTTTCAAAAACTCTTCAGTAACTTTTTTCTCTAATTTTGCATAGATGTATCTTAGCATAGCGCCAATATACACAATAAATGTGTATTTAATTGATTCATTCTAAGGGCACCTTATGGCCCCCCAAAATGCTACATTTTCACACAATTTTCCTGTTTCCTTACTACTGTGGCAGAATCTGGCCAGCTGCCAAGTCCTGTGTATTGGTCACTGCCAGAGAACCTGGTTGTCTTGTGTATTGCACTAGTTTTGCCTGCTGTTGCCCCGGTGTTGAACAGAATGAATATCTCAATGTAGACTGACTAATATGTACAGCTTTAACCCATTAGACTCCAGCCAGTTAACCCATGCTGATGCAACAGACTTTACCATTTCTGGGTGCCTGCAGGTTTTAAGCTGTATCTTCAAAACTATTGATTTTTGGGAATATGCCATCTAGGCAGGGTTTGTTTTCTGCCGGGCAGAAAGGTATTTATGCCGTGCCCAGGGCAGAAATAGGGCAGAAATGGCAACAATAGGAAATACATGCCATTGATAGGCAAACATATTCTTTTATATAGAAAACGTCGGTTTCTTTCTGTACCTGTGTATGTGTTATAAATATTTGTCCTACACTGCTCACAGTAAACAAGAAACATCACATGAATGATGAAAGGAAGATCACTGCCTCTTAATTTGAGGATTATTATTATAAAACTGCTTAGCTACTGCTTTGTGGACAGTTAATTAGTGGCTCAAGTTCAAATACATCAGCACGTTTTTCACACCTGCATGGTAGTTTAGGCTCAGTAGTGTGCTGGCAGCCACTAAACCTTGTGTGAAAAGGATAGTTGGCAGAAGAACTAACTTCAAAGAACTATTGCATCCATTTAGCCAGGCAGCGGTCACACTGTCTCAGTGTATGTTGCTATGTAAACTCATTAAGCCTGGAGTAACTTAGAGGAATCTACTTTTCGTTGTAAATAATTAAATACTCTGATCACAGGAGCATAATGCAAATTCAACTTTTGCAACAAATCCATTGAACTCCAATACTGGATTTAATATGGTTTACATCCTTGCCGAGTGCCACATTTTGTGCAACTTACTGCCATTCTCTTCAACAGGCAGAAAATCCTCCCAAATGCTATCCTTTGGCCTACCACCTTAAAACATGGTTATAGTCGAGTTGCCGCCCTACTATGTTCAGTATGGAACCCGGAAATAATTGGTAGTGTAAGGTTCTTTTGCTGAATCATGTAGGTCATGGGTTCCTCAACTCAAATCAGCGGGATGGCAACGCGCCATCCTTGAGCAACTTGTGGGAGCCAGGCAAATCCAAGATGGCTGCTGTGAACCTAGGTCAAATTAGAAAATATGTTACAATTTTTTGCACTGGAGCATGCTAGGAACATGATTTTGGTGTCTATACATATGTTTTGGCATATGAAGAATTCAAGGGAACTATTTCCAATGATGCCCGACTGTGTTCACATGAAAAATTCAAAATGTCCACCATTTTCACAAAAAATAGCCAAAATCGAGCATAACTTTTGATTGGTTTATGCTAGAGACACGATTTTGGTGTCCTTTCCGATATTTTGCCATATCAGGAATTCAATGGAACCATTTCCAATGATGCCCAACTATGAACACCTGAACAAAATTCAAAATGGTCATAATTTTTACCGAAAATGGCCAAAATCGACCACGACTTTTGATTGGATGATGCTAGAAACATGATTTTTTTTGGTTCATACGGAGTTCACTGGAATTTGTTCTAATGATTTTTTATTGATGTGACATGGCAATAAAGTCGTTAAAATTGGGACGTTTGTAAGATAAACTTTATTTACAGTTCTTCATTTGCAATGATCAGTCATCATGACTGAGCTATGAGTATGCTGATAGCTATATGTACATGTATATGGATACTTCTGACAAAAAACATACAAAAGATTTGCAAAATGGCATGCAGTAATCTGTATCTATCATACATATACAACATTTAAAAGTAAAAAATTCTAAGTTCAAAGTAAGAAGTACTCAATTATAAATTTGCTGAAGCACAATGAAACACATTTTGAGAGCATTTTTTGTAATGAAAGGTTTCATTTGGACATTGACAATATGTATAAAGCATGACTTGGTAGTGAGCTCGCAGGATGTGGTAGGCTAGATTAGCATCTGATAGAGTCTTGATACATACAGCTTTCCTTCTGGTCCTTTTGGAGTAGAGCTCATACCTGGCAGAAGCCATGCTTGTGCCTTCATCAACACCATAGAGCGAGCAGAAGAATTTCCATCCAGTCTCCATCAACTGTTAGAGAGTAGCACCCTCTTCACCGAAGACAGTGTAGAGGCCAGAGTGGTCACCAGACTTCAATACTGCAGACTTCAATAATTCAAGACTTTAATTCTGCTTATTTTCTGGGTGTGGCGTACACAGCTGACAGCCCATGTGCAGCTAGATCGATGGAGTGGGGCTATCCTCAACATCAATGAAAGTTCTTTCCTCCTTGGTCCGAAATCCCTCCAACTGCTTGGTATGCATGCACTGTCAGGCTGCGATACTGTGTCCTATCCATTTGGTCATGGCAAAGCGATATACACATTGTCAATGTCCAAATGAAACCTTTCATTACAAAAAATACTCTCAAATTATGTTTCAGTGTGTTTCAGCAAATTTATAATTGAGTACTTCTTACTTTGAACTTATAATTTTTTACTTTTAAATGTTGTATATGTATGATAGATACAGATTACTGCATGCCATTTTGCAAATCTTTAGTATGTTACTTGTCAGAAGTAGCCATATACATGTACATGTACGTATAGCTATTAGCATACTCATAGCTCAGTCATGATGACTGATAATTGCAAATGAAGAACTGTAAATGAAGTTTATCTTACAAACGTCCAAATTTTAACAACAGCTTTATTGCCATGTAACATCAATACAAAATCATTGGAAACAATTCCAATGAACTCATTATGCACCAAAAAATAATGTTTCTAGCATCATCCAATTAAAAGTCATGGTCGATTTTGGCTATTTTCCATAAAAATGACGACCATTTTGAATTTTGGTCAAGTGTTCATAGTCAGACATCATTGGAAATGCTTCCATTGAATTCCTGATATGGCAAAACATCCGGATGGACACCAAATTTGTGTCTCTAGCATAAACTAATCAAAAGTTATGCTCGATTTTGGCTATTTTCTATGTAAATGGTGGCCATTTTGAAATTTGTTCATGTGAACATAATCGGACATCATTGGAAATGGTTCCATTGCATTCCTCATATGCCAAAACACGTGTATAGACACCAAAATCATGATCCTAGCATGCTCCAGTGCAGGTTCACAGCAGCCATCTTGGATTTGCCTGGCTCCCACAAGTTGCCCAAGGATGGCGCATTGCCATCCCGCTGATTTGAGTTGAGAGACCCATAACCTACATGATTCAGCAAAATAACTTCCACTACCAACCATTTCCAGGTTCCAAAAATGGATACTCGACTATTATAACACAGCAGTATATCAGACTTATGTAGAGAGAGAGATAAGTCTTAGCAACCTACCCTTGCCCCATGTTTCTGGATTTGTGGTGTGCACTCGGCAAATTTAAATCCAGTTATATGTAATGACTGCTGTCTGTGCATACTGCATAACTGATTTCAAACTGTTGCCCAGCCAAGTGGTGCTCTAATACAAGATGCAGATATTCTGGCAAGTTGAAACTCTTTATTGTCTGGATAGTACTTGCAGTCTGCTCACTTTTACTATTTGTTGAAATGTTATCAGAGGTAGTCAATAGAGTTTGAAGCCTTGTACTGGCTTTAGTAGTTGCAGTATTTGGTGAACTGGAGTATTTGTGTAGATAAAGTGGGAGAATGGTTGGGGGATGCAATGAAGGTAACCAGTTGGGGTGAACATCACACGTCAAACCGGAATGTTTGATGGAAAAATTGAACGTTTTGGGAGCTTCTGTCCTTAGGGCAGAAACTAGGGGAGAAAGATATTTCTGCCGCTTGGGCAGAAAGTATTTCTGCCGCACAGTTTCTGCAGCTCGGGCAGAAACATGCCAACCCTGCATCTAGGACTTATCTTTGCCTACGGTGAATTACTGAAAAATTAACTCTTGCATATTCCTTCCATAAAGACCCAAAAATCAGCATAAACAAAAGAAATTATTCTAGGGAAATAAAAATGATCCTAATTAAGTTAACAAAATAGGTTTTAACGTTTTTCTTACTACTCCCCGCAGCCATGTTTACCAAAATATCTCCAATTTTACATAATCACAATGGTAACCATTGTAATTTTTCAGAAAATATTGCTGATGAAAAGGTTAAAGCATATTTAGCCCAAATTATAAGGAATATTATTCAGATGTTTTACTATACATGTTGCAGCTATCACTTCACTCCAATTCAATCAGTATTATGTCATTAATTGCTACTGTTTTAAGTAAAAATGCATACATTCCAAAGTGACATGTATTTTATGTCAATCATGGCAATAAAGTATCTGTATATGAACAAGTGTTTGAGGTATTGATGTATGATTCAGACTAAACAGGCCAAAGAACTGGACAATGAACTAACCATGACTGATTTATATGTCATCAGCTGGATGAAGGTGAGGAAGGAGCTCATAAGCTTGACCACCACATGCAGCGGTCACTCAATCTAATGACCGGTGGTGAACTGAGTGACTCAGATGAAGAGAGTAGTGGCATCAGTCTGACTGACTTCAATATTGATGACATGCAAGCAGGTGGGTGCATAGGATGTGTATGCATGCATACATGTGTGCCTGCATGCATGGCACAAGATCATACATGTACCACCTAAATCTACATACCTTTTTGCAAGGTATGGAAATACTAATATTCATATTTCAGGATAATACACACAACATTATTGACAAATAAGAAAAAATATCTTGTCAAAAATAATGCCAGACCTATATCATCACTGAGTAACCATTGTAATTGAGTAAAAACCAATATGTATATAAACATATATGGGTCAATATCCCAAAAGGGGTACAATTGTTAAAATAGTTCTTGCTCCTCACACCGTGAATTATAAAGTCACGCTTACAAAAATTTCGCCAACAAAGCTTTCAGGACATGTATAGTTTGTCTGCATTTTTAATTTGTAAAATGGCAAAAGGTGGATATAAGGAGCCAAAAACGTCCAAAATGGATTGTGCCAATTGACTCTTCCAAATTTGGAAGCACTACCATACAAAGTCAGTGCTATATTTTCTATTTCTGATTTCATAGTGCAAATGGGGTATATTTTGGCAGTGTACAGAAACAAGGTCATATTTAGAAAATGAGAAATAAAAACATTACAATGTGTTTTCTATAATGACCACTTTTTTGCGAGTCCAGCCTCATCGGTTTAGATTGGTCCACTATATTAATTTATCATTGTTATTGCTGGGTATTTCAACATGTTTAAAGGTGGCTGCACTGGCTATTATAAGCTTCTTTTGAATTAATAATTTCTAATATAACTTTTGAAGATAAGCTAACCATTTTTTCTCAGAGTTTGCCTCAGATACAAAACAATACTACAGACCAGAAAGAATTGATTTTTTATGTTGTTTAGAAATATTTAAATGTATTTAAAGACAATTAAAAAATATGTAAAAAAATCACCTAAAAATGGCATTTTATTTCAATTTGAGAAACTCCCCAAAAGAAAAATTTGTCTGGTTGCAAGTACATACATGTTATTGACATTCAGACAGGTTTTTTTAGTCCTTTGGCCGAAGGTCCAAGTGACTATTGCCATCACTCTGCGTCTGCTGTCTGCCGTTAGCTGCTGTATCTCAGAAACCGTTCAGCAACTTTTTCTCTAATTTTGCATAGACATATCTTGGGGCACTGCCACTATGCAGGAGAAATCTGTATTTGATTGAATCATTTCAAGGGCTCCCTAGGGCCTCCAAGGACCCCAAAACTGGTAAAAATGTAACATTTGGCCTATTTTTTCAAAAACTGTACAGCAACTTTTTTTCTAATTTTGCGTAGATATATCTTAGGGTGCTGCCACTATATACAAAAAATCTGTATTTGATTTAATCATTCTAAGGGCACCTAAGGGGCCCCCAAAGTGCAAAAGTTTTACCTTATCTAGTGATGTGGTTTTGAGAAGGGCCCTTGAGACCACCCCCAACACTAGATTTTGTTTAATGTGCCACAAAGTCAGCAGTGTGATTAATCTCTACAGCCCAGTCCATTGAGACCTTGACTAATCTTTAATTGGTCACATCACCCAGGCAGAGCAGACACACTTGACCCCTGTTAGACTGAACAGTTGCCTAACACTTTTAAACTGTATCTTCAAAACTATTGATTTTCTGTAATTGCAAGTTGTGTTTATTTTGATGTTCATTTGATTATTATAAAATGGTGTGACTTTGGTGTCTATTGGTTAAAGATGTATTGTCTGTAGAAACCTGTAGGTGACAAACATAGAAAATTAATATTTTGGACAACTATAGAGTGAAATATCCTACACTTTATTGATATCAATTGTATTCTACTGTTATGTTTATGCTTGCCATGCCTTGTGTAGACATGGTACTGTGTAAATTAATTGTATCAATATAGACTAATAATTACAGATTCACAATATAGTTGACACCTGAAACAACCAAATGTCAACCATTAGAAGAGTTGACATAGTTAAGGCACAATAAAGCCTTTTGTGTCAAGACAAGTACAATTCAACCAATACCCCTATCTGAACACTGTCAAGTTCAAATACATCAGCACGTCTTTCACACCTGCATGGTAGTTTAGGCTCAGTAGTGTGCTGGCAGCTACTAAACCTATAAGCTTGTGTGAAAAGGATAGTTGGCAGAAGAACTAACTTCAAAGCACCATTGCATCCATTTAGCCAGGCAGCAGTCACACTGTCCCAGTGTCTGCTGCTGTGTTTATATAATAATTATATAGGCTTAATGATCCCAATACACCAATCTGTTGACACAATGTCAGATAATGGAACTAGGTTAAACATCTTAACAATAACTATAATTAGTTCTGTGGAGCTGTTTTTTTCAGTGAACAGTAAACGTGTAAACATTTTACTTCCATCATAACCCTTAATGATCTGTAACTATGATTCACCAACAAATATTTCATTAATAATTACCTATAGGGTTGTTTGATTTATGCCGGGCAGAAACTGTTTCTGCCTGGCAGAAACAGCAACAATAGGAAATACATGCCATTGATAGGCAAACGTGTTCTTTTTATAGAAAATTTCAGTTTCTTTCTGTACCTGTCTACGTATGATAACCATTTGTCCGCCCTGCTCACAATAAACATCACATGAATGATAAAAGGAAGATCACTGCCACTTAACTTATGGATTATTATTATTATAAAACTGCTCTGCTACTGCTTGGTGGACAGTAAGCTGCAACTGTCTTTGAGTTTGTTTACATTTTGACAAACTACTATTATATAGCACTAATTTTTGAATGAATCACATTTTGAGAATGCATGTCATTGTTTGCGGTGTAACTTTTGTATGCTTCATTTTCTGCTGCTACAAGTTGCATTCATCTGAAAGATTATTCAATTACCTATCCAATGATAATACATATGTTGTGGTGTTAGAAATATATAGCTTTGGTATATTGTACACGAGGGTTGTGATAGGAAACTATTGGTCATTGCAACAGTGCAGAGAAACAGTACGAGATGTGTCACTCAGTATATGAAGTGTGACTTTCAGATACTTCATTTTGTAGTGCTATGGATTATGATGGGCCTCTCCATTAGCTCCCTATATATTTGTAAGTTAGGTGAGTAACACCTTCGAAGTTCTGACAGCAGGACACCGCCTTCGGTGAAGTCGAGACAAAAGTTTTACAAAGGCTTCAATTTCAAACGGTCTATCATTGTCCAGCTGACCCATTTTTGTATATGTTGTATACAACTTTCAACACAATACCATTAATACCGTATGAAATTATCTTAGACCATAGCGAGGACCGGTCTACTAAATCAAATGCTTTCTTATAATCGATGAAGGCACAATAAAGCCTTTTGCATTGAGACAAATACAATTCAACCAATACCCCTATTTGAACACTGCCTGTTCTTCACCTATTACATTCGCTTTGTGTAGGTATGTGGTCAGTCTGGTGTTCTGAACAATCACTAAGGATTAATGAACACTTGTGCAGAATGTCACCCACTTTGCAGGTTTAATTGATTTATTCAGCAATGAGGACACTGCTTAGGCCTCACTCTGGACACTGTCACTCACAGTGTTGTGTATTGTTTTAGTTGGTGCATTGAGCTAATCTAGTTGACCATGAATCAGTGGTGGCTCTGGTTGTGTATTACACCCAGCTGTGGAGCTAAGATTCTCTGCCTGCTATTGTTTGATGGAAACTGTGACTAATCTGTAATTGGTCACTGGCAGTAGCTTGTGTCAACAGACAGCATTAAGCCACTAGATCCCTGTTAAACTGGACACTTGCCTGTAGGTTTTAAACTGTGTCAAACAGTGAGTCTACCTTTTGCTCTCAGATAATCTGTCCTCTTAGTTTTACACATAGACATAATCTGGCATAACTTGATAAGTCTTTGTAGTAGCATATTTGTACTTCCAGTGTATCATTGCAACATAACATACATATTACATACTGTGTGCCACATTTGAATGTTGTGCATGTAATATTTCCATGCAATCCATTTGCATATATAATGTAAAACTTCAACAGCCGTTTTCTTCATTTTCACTTTTTGATCCCTCCCATTTTCAATGCTCCATAACTTTGCCAATTTTTGTAGCAGTCATATTTTTTGAAACCGTGTAAAGCACCCTACCAAACCTTTACAAGGATGTAAGAAAACAATGTTACAATTTTTCCAACTTATCACTCATTTGGTCAGCCGGGGTCCCATATAGACGTATTAGTCCACTTGGCCCATTTTTAGTCCTTTTGGCCGAAGGTCCAAGGGACTATTGCCATCACTCTGCGTCCACTGTCTGCCGTTAGCTGCCGTATCTCAGAAACCGTTAAGCAACTTTTTCTCTAATTTTGCATAGACATATCTTGGGGCACTGCCACTATGCACGAGAAATCTGTATTTGATTGAATTATTTGAAGGGCTTCCTAGGGCCTCCAAGGACCCCAAAACTTGTAAAAATGTAACATTTGGCCTATTTTTTTCAAAAACTGTACAGCAACTTTTTTTCTAATTTTGCATAGATGCATCTTAGGGTGCTGCCACTATACACAAGAAATCTGTATTTGTTTGAATCATTCTAAGGGGCCCCCAAAGTGCAAAAGGTTTACATTATCTAGTGATGTGGTTTTGAGAAGGGCCCTTGAGACCACCCCCAACATTAGATGTTGTGTATTGTGCCACAAAGTCAACAGCTGTGACTAATCTGTACAGCCCAGTCCATTGAGACCTTGACTAATCTTTAGTTGGTCACAGCACCCAGGCAGAGTAGACACACTTGACCCCTGTTAGATTGAACAGTTGCCTAACACTTTTAAACTGTATCTTCAAAACTATTGATTTTCTGTAATTGCAAGTTGTGTTTATTTTGATGTTCAATTAATTATTATAAAATGGTGTGACTGTTGTGTCTATTGGTTAAATATGTATTGTCACCTACCTGTGTTTCTCATTTGTTGTGCTGTTGTTACTGAGATATTGATAAAAATAGAATATTTGATAATGGCGATGCTAATTTGCATATTTTGAGTGCCAGAGTGGCATCAAAGGACACATAAAAGATATAGAAACTGCAAAAAACTTTGTCCGGTCACTACTGCAAGGTTTTCTGGCCTACTGCCGGACTATGATCAATGTTACTGATTATATTTCAGTCATACTTCCAAACATGTTTCTGAAAGAGCTGTAGTAATTGAAAATAGGCCTTTCCAGGAAACAACGCAGTGCTTAAATTATCTCCAAAGTATCCATGGTGGGAACGAAAGGTTTCCAAGTCACGTGATACCTCTTGATTGTTATGAAATGGCATATTATATGGCCCTTCTCACTGACGGCCACCCGGATTGTGCGGCCATATTTTCATTGCATTAGCGTTGTCTAATACAAACCACCCCTCACTAGCGGCAACCTGTCTAACGTGGCCAACGGCCAGGGTTACAGGAAGAGTCTACACCTCGGCAGTGGCCAATTGGCAGCCGAAACTGCTATTTTTATATCACAAGTCGATGTGTATAACAAATTAAGTAGGCCTACCATACACACTCGTGCTGAGTTGGCATTCGTAGTTGTGTTACCAATTACATTATCTATGACAAATCAACTGTTATTTTCCATATAAATGATGTTCACTGTCCATATGTTTTCTTTTCATATGTTACATTCATCGATGGTTCCCTCTCACCAGAGGCCACCTGCCTTATAAGGCCAATTTAGATTTGTTGAAGGGTTGGCTTTATAAGAGGGGGACTACTGTATATATACTAGAAGATTCAAAAAGATTTTTCTGTTTACCTGTAATTTAAAAATGCAAATTGTACACAATTATATACATGTAATATAGTAATGTTTCGTTGATGACACTGGGCACATGAAAATCAAGGTTGACTTTAAGTAGCTGTTATAACAAAAATAACTCATTACACTGAACTATTTATGGAAAATATGTGTGTTTATATGTACAATAAGAAAATATAACTTAATTGTTTAGAATCAAAACATTTATTCTTGGACCTGCAAAATCCCATTTGTACACTTTTTGGGACATTGGCCCAAATGCACATAACAGGCTCATAGCATGGTTGATTTTTTAGTCCTTTGGGCCAAAGGTCCAATGGAGTTATGCCATCACTCGGCATCTGCCGTGCACCGTTAGCTGTCATATCTCAGAAAAAATTTAGCAACTTTTTCTCTAATTTTGCATAGACATATCTTAGGGTACTGCCACTATGCACGAGAAATCTGTATTTGATTGAATCATTCTAAGGCACCTGTAAGGCCCCCCAGGACCCCTGAAACTGGTAAATTTACACATTTTGCCTATTTTTTTCAAAAACTCTTCAGTAACTGTTTCTCTGATTTTGCATAAACATATCATGTAATAGTGCCACTATACACAAGAAATCTGTATTTGATTGAATCATTCTAAGGGCACTTCAGGGCCCCCCAAAATGCTAAATTTTCCTTCTATTTCCCTACTGCTGTAAGTCACCTGCAGCCACTGATCTCTGTTTATAACTGGATAGTGGACTTTGCCCTATCTCTGATCACTGGGGTGGCTGAGTGGAACGGCCAGCTGTAAACCTGTGTATTGGACCTCCCTTGGCTCACTGCCTGACATTGTCCCAGTGTCAAACAGAATGCCTCCATGTGGGCTGTAACTATAATGTGTAATGGGAATCCCTACTGCACTGGCAGAACCTGAGAAACTTTAAAACAACAATAGACATAATTATCAATGCAATATAAAGATATGATCTAGGATTAAAATATAATAACTTAGGTATAAAATAATATATAAAACAAATTAAGTATACTCGAAAAGTTTAAACCACATTTAACCAAAATTATAAGGAATATTATTCAGATGTTTTACTATACATGTTGCAGCTATTACTTCACTCCATATCAATCAGTATTATGTGATTAATTGCTATTGTTGTTAATTCAAAATGCTTTCTATGTATATGTACTTGTGAACAAATAAAGTTTTATCATAGTTTATCCTTTCTTCTTTCCATTCTGGGGGTGGGTAGTAGGGGCAAAATGAGAACAGAAAATGTGTGCACATTTTCTTAAACAACGTTTAACTGTGCTACATGCGAGATTGCAGCTCACCAACTCTCCTGCAAGGTTTCTACAACTACTGGAAATCGGCCTGAATAGCAGAATATTGGCATAAAATTCTACAGCATCTTTAATAACACATTAACTAATATATACAATATTCACGAAACGGTTTACTTGAATATTTTATTATCAGGTGTATCTTCACTGGCATGCATATAGTCTCCATTAAACATGTCAATATTTTACTTCCATCATAACCCTTAACGATATGTAACTATGATTCACCAAAAAACAATTCCCATCTGCTGCCTATTGGCTATTCCAATGGTACTGTCATCACCATGGTCAGGTTTCCTGCCACCGAAATAAATTCAGAAGCCTTCCAAAGTGAGTCGTGGCTTCCTTGATATCCTTAGCTTAGCCTTAGGAGATCTCCCAATGTGAGATTTACGCGCAAGCCAAGGCATCTAGCAGATTAGCGTGCCCTCTCATAAGTGAGGAGGGCTGCTCTGTCTTCCAAAACTACATCGATTTATCATTATCAAGGGAAAACATCAACAACTTAAACAGTGTATTGTAACAAGGCACGTTATGTTAAGTTCTTGTTAGTATCAAACTAGTAATAACCGGGTTTACATGGGTTGTATAAGTTGTGATATTTAGAAACCAATACACTGTACTTACAATTAAAAACGAGCAATAAGTGGGACCCTCGCTACAGACTTGGGACCCCGTAAAAATAAGGCTGGGGTCCCGATGACTCTTGAACACAAACATCCAGGTAAACCCGTGCACCACTTATGGTCTAATCAAGCAGAATTCTTTTTAATAGCAAGAATAAAACTTACATTGGAGATGTATTTGAAACTTGCAACATTTCGATCCATCTACAGTGGATCTTGATCACGCACAGATGTCATGTGACGTGGCTCAGATTTTGGCAGAATGATCTGGTTGTAGATGGTGGCAGGTGGTATCCCTGATCTCGGTTCATTGTAGGGGCTCTCTGTTTGATGTAGATGGCCTCCTTTACTTTTCTCTTGTGCCAGTTCTGTTCTCGGGCCAAGACCTTGATGTTGTCCATGGATACTGAGTGTCCTGTGGCCAAACAATGATCTCCTACTCCTGTAGGCTTATCCAGGTTTGTGTGTTCCTTAAACCTCTGGCTGAGTGGTCTTTTGGTTTCACCGATGTAGGTGTGGCTACTGTTGTTATCACAGGAAATGTGATAGATAGTTCCACACTAGTGTTCTTTGGGGGTTTTGTCCTTTGGGTGCACTGCCATTGAACGGAGGGTGTTGGCGGGTTTATGGTACAATTGCACATTGTGTGACTTGTAAACTTGTCCAAGTTGTTCTGGTAACCCTGCTACATATGGTAGTTGCAACATGGGCCGGTTCGAATTCATTGTTTTGCACTGTTGTTGTTAGTAGGAGGTCTGTTCTCACTAGGCGGCAGGATTTCAAGCGCCCACTCCGGATAGTCATTGGCTCTGGGTACAACTGACCTCTTGTGAGTTGGGGGTGGTGAGATATTGTTCAGTGTGTGTAAGCTTCCTATATATGGTTAACTTGGTGGATCCATCTTGTATGTGCATGCACAGGTCCAGGAAAGGGAGTTTGCTGTCTTTCTCTGGTTCGATGGTGAACTTGATGTGTGGATCGATGTTGTTGATATGTTCAATGAACTCTTCCACGTCATATTCATGAAGTACAATGACATAGCATAGCCACAGCGATGGGGGTTGTGGTGTTGTAGAGATGGCTAGTTTTGTGTTCTATGTAGTAGTTAGCTACTAGGGGGGGATATGGGTGACCCCATGGCTGCCCCATGCGTCTGCTGGTAGTATACACCATCGTATGTAAAATAGGTGGTGTTCAGGCAGAAGTCCAGGAGCTCCTCTATCTGTAGAATACCTATTTCCACGAGTCTGGCTAGGGTATCATCTTCATGCAATTTTCCAGTGATTACTTTCAGTGCTTTATCTACAGGGACATGGGTGACGAGCGCTGTGACATTGTATAACACCAGTTTCCGTCTAGGTGGAATTTCCAACCCTTTCAGTTTGTTAACCAGTTCCTTGGTGTTTTTGATGATGTGACCGTTCTTACCCGCTAGGTGGGTAAGGATGCTGGCGAGGTATTTAGCTGCGTTGTATGTTATGCTACCACAGCTGGATACTATTGGCCTGAGAGGTGTGTTGGCTTTGTGGATCTTGGAGGTCCCATATAATTTGGGAGGTTCTTCAGAGTCTGGATATCATTTCCAGTACAGTTTGTCTGTGATTGAGCCACCTTTTTTCCATCTTCTTAAGATGTTGATGAGTTTGTTCTTATATTTGTGACTGGGGTCTTTGTTTAGTCTGGTATGTGTTCGTATCACCCACCATGGCTGCCATTTTCTTTCTGTAATCGGTAGTGTTCATGATTACAGTAGCTCATAGTAGGAGTATGAAGATGGATTTGTCTTTTTCAGTTCCAGCAGAGCCGTCCTCTCCCCTTTGGTGATGTTAGATTTGGGGAGTTCACATCGGAGTTCTTCTGTGTCAGTGTCTGTCATTTATTTAGTGACTGCCTCTGTATCAGCTATAATTTTGTGTACTGGGAGAGCGGTTGGAATAATTGCGAAGTTTAGACCTTTGCTAAGGATAGATCGTTCATCTTCACTAACCTGTCTGTCACTCAGGTTCATAACTCGCGTGTCTGTGTCAATATTGGTGTCTGTCACTTTGTTTTTATCCTGAGATTTGTTGTAAAGTTTCAATTTTGTTCTGTTGTCGTGACCTAGTTTCCTCAGAAGTATGTTTAAGTGCAACTGCAAGTAGCCATTCCATTTCCGCTGTCTCATCCATATTCGAGGTGGCTTCTTTGAGCCATGTCACGTGACATCAGTGCATGATCAAGATCCGCTGTAGACGGATCAAAATGTTGCTAGTTTCAAATACAGCTCCAATGTAAGTTTAATTCTTGCTATTAAAATTTTATGTTGAAGCTATGAACAATATCTTCCATATCAGGATTCTTTTGTTTCAGGCTGAACTCCTTTGCATCAGCATTTACACCCTTTACACCCCCAGTCTACGAGTCTGCATAATGCACTGTTATAGTTCAGGATGTCAACTGTACTACTTAACATTCAACCAGAAATACACATTTGTTGTAAGTAAAAACAGGTAGGGACATTTCTCAAGATTAACTTGTATAATTGCAGCTTTGCAGAAGCCAGCCAAGTCATCCAACCCAGCTCCACTGGCACAGGTGGAGGATGGCACAGCCATGCCATTTGATGATGATGGTATTAGAGCTCACCTGCAGAAGCTGGACAAAAAACTGCAGCAAGTGATGGATGTTCTGAAATCTGAGCCACAGCTAGGTGGGTGAAACCAAAGCTGGGTGGGTGAAGCAATAGCTGGATGAAGCCATAGCTGTGTGGGTGAAGCCATAGCTGGCTGGGTGAAACCATAGCTGAATGGGTGAAGCTATAGCTAGGTGAAGCCATAGCTGTGTGGGTGAAGCCATAGCTGGCTGGATGAAACCACAGCTGGATGGGTGAAAGCATAGCTGGGTGGGTGAAGCCATAGCTGGGTGGGTGAAACCATAGCTGGGTGGGTGAAACCATAACTGGGTGGGTGAAGCCAAAGCTTGGTGTGTGATGCCATTGCTGGGTGGGTGAACTCATACCTGGGTGGTTGAAGCCATGGCTGGGTGAGTGAACTCATAGCATTGTGAACTCATTATGTGTGGGTGAAGCCATGGCTAGGTGGGTGAATTCAGCTGGGTGGGTGAACTAATTGTGAGTGGATGTGAACTCATAGCTGGGTGGGTGAAATCATTATGAGTGGATGAAGCCATAACTGGGTGGGTGAAGCCATGGGTGAGTGGGTGAATTCATAGCTGGGTGGTTGAAGCCATAGCTGGGTGGGTGAACTCATAGCTGTGTGTGTCAAACCATTGGTGAATGGGTGAAACTATTGCTGTGAAGTTGTAGTTGGGTGGGTGAAATTATAGCTGAGTGGGTCAAGCCATGGTTGAGGTGGTAACTGGGTCAGTGATGCCTTGACCGGGAGGGTAAAGCAGACATATGCACTGGTGTCACGCTACATGGATGGGGACACTGATTTTCCATTTCAAAAAAGGCAAATTCTGTTTCTATTCCATTTCAAAATTTTGTTTCAAAAAGGCAAATTCCATTTTAAACAATGTATTTACTGTTTCAGATAAAGACAAATTCTGTTTAAAACAATGCAATTTTTTTTAAAATGGCAAATGTTCCATTTAAAAAAGGCATATTGGCAAGTTTCATTTCAAATACGTTTCTAACGAGGCATGTTTCTGTCCAGAAAAGAAATATTTTATTTAAAAAATAACTTTGAAAATTAATACAATCTGTGAATATCCAAAATATTATGGTGTTATAATATCTGTATCTAAATCATACTGTTTTACTGTGTAGTAAACGTTTCTAACAACATTTATTTCTTTATTATTTGCAACACAGTAAAGCAGGCTTTACACCAGGCGATGTTGACGTCATTAACAAATGTCAAGGCCGAATGGTAATGCTTACAGTATACATTACAAGCGATATGGGTTGCATGTATACACGACACATTGTAGTTGCTTGAGACGGGAAGTGTCACGTGACCACAAGGAGTCACGTACTGTTACGCATCAACACAGCCATTATATCTAGGGAAGGTTATTCTATTTCTAGATGTGTCACCTGTGTTGACTATGATTGGACAGATTACATGTGATGAGGCGACGGTCGCCTGGAAATAGAACCAGTTCTTTTGCAAGTGACGGCATCAGGACAACAAAGGGATGGCATTGCAAGCGATACATTTGCAACTATGTAGTATTTACATGATGCGATCAGACTGCAATCAGGTTGTGTGCAATGGCATAGCCTTGCTGCGGCGATGGTGTCACCTGGTGTAAAGCCAGCTTTACAGCCATACATAATTAATTTAGATAATACATAATTCCTGTCACACAATACCATATATGACTGCCTGTGGCTAGTGCAGCTGTGCTTAATAAATAATCTAAATTATACAAACAATCATGTTAACAAATATGAATGTCCAAATCATTTCCCTCAGCTGTATAAATAAGTACCTGGTTATAGACAGTGGTGGATATACGAAAAGTCTGCGCATTAATTGCGGCATGGCTGAATGCTTCCCTCTGAAGTTGAGATGGTGTTTGATTGAATAGGTCTGCACTTACATCTTAGTAACATTGTAGGCAAATGAGATTTACCATAAAAACACAGACACCTTGAAATATGAGGTATTTAAAAAAACAGAGATGTTATGTTACACCTGTGAGGTCGTAGATTAAGCCCTGAAAGTTTGGCACCCAAGGTGCTAGCCATCTAGGAGGAAAACTTTAACATAAATAGATATGCTAGCTCGATTATTGTAAGATTAAAGGGAACCAAAAAGGCATCTTTTTGGGCCTATGCATCAAAAAGAGTTAATCAAAATTAGCCATTAGCAACTACAATCAAGATTATTATGCCAACCCTTTACTAGAATGACCTCGTTGAAGACAGGTAATTTAAACTGCATGGACAGTGATAGAAAGCCAGGTATTATCAATATCTACTCTTCCCAGTTTGCCAGTTTAACAAACTGGGAATATTACTCTAGTTGTTTTGGCAATGTAACTTCTAAAAAAATGTTATGTCTGCATGGTGCACTGTGTGACATTGTAACAGTTGTTACAAGTATAACTCTGAATTGAAGGGAATACGAGAAACCAACATATGAGCTGGTATATTAATATGCATGTCAAGGAAACAGGGGCATTCGATGACTCACCGCATGTCAAAGAAGTTCTAGGTGCTTATTGGTCAAGCATCGGGGACGTGTCTCGGCAAGTCAACTGTCGGGAACAGTGAGATTTCACTACAGTCTCCCATTTGAAAAAACATTCTGAGTAAATCACCGACATGATATTGTTGACTGTAGTTGCAAAAGGTTAGATTGTATTAACTCTTAGGTGTATAGGCCCACACAATTGCCTTTTGTTTCCCTTTAAGCCTCAGCCTTGCAAAGAACTTGTCATGCAAAGTGTTTCTTCCACAGCTCACACGGTGATGCCACTGACTGCCCACACACAGACGAACCCAGAGCACTGGCCCACACTTTCAATGTCACAACCTACAAGTGGATTTATGTATGTACCAACAAGTTAAATAAATGGAAAGACATTTCTAAAAGACGTATTAACTGATTAGAAAGTGATGTCCTCAAGCATAGGTCAATACTTACTGGGCCTAATTAGAAAGATAATTACATAGTTAAAATTAATTCTAAAATAGTTACATGCAAAACTTTAGTATGGTGTATGGACAAAGTACTAAAACTAATGCTAAATTAAAATTGTATAAATAGGATGCGTATCCCATATTAACATTAACGTTGTATACAGTTTAATTATATTTTCATGTCTGTGATACAATTGATTGAAGTGACTTGTCTGTTCCATTACCTAGAATTAGCCAGGGGTCGTAATTATTAGCAGGACATTCACTGTATTGATTGTACTAGATCTCTATTTTGGATCAGAAGCGTGGGAACCAGTCAACTTCAATGCAATAAGTGCCAATAGAGGCCACTTAACAATTGAATGTTTTGTTTTAAAATTTCAACATTTTGCAGGTGCAGTATTAAAAATGTGAACATGATTTCAGGCATGTTAAGCACAATTTAATGGGCAGTATACCTTCAACATAATAAATTATAATAGTAAATTCTAAGTGAAATGAACTTTTTTATTCCCAATCTGAATTAAATATTCTCTAAAAATAGTGTTATGGTGTTCGAATAATTATGTAAGCCTCTCCATCACCCTGTTTAAAGGGAATAAAAACATCTATTGCTCGAATTCATGTTATATTACATCCTGCTATCTATTTCCAGGTCCACCAAGCCAAAAAAATCCAAAAAATTCAATGAATTAGAAATTTCACATTTTATGGTGTGCATCCGGACATTTTCGAATATGCATATTTTTGGCGCGCTTTTCGGGATGCCGAGATGTGACGTCACTTATGACTCAAACTCGCATCAGGCCGACCCTTTCCATGCATTCAGAGCATGTTTACAAGTATAGCTTTTGGGTCGAAACGAGCGTCAGAACGAGTTATTGTGCAATATTCCGATGAAATACAAACACTAGTCATCATAGAGGAACAAGCAGTTATCTTACCGTTCCACATGAATCGAATTTTATTCAAAACAATGAATGCGAATGTGCCTAGTCGACTAGGTTTCGCCGAGCTTGGGCTCGTTTTCAGAATAATTATATCGAATGCAACCAACGAGAGATAATCTACACCAATAAACATACATAGCAAACATATATTGTATCCAGCTACATAAAGTAACGTGTATAATCTCATAATATCACTAGAATATCGATATACGACGGAGTTGTACAATTTATCATAACAACTGAAATCAGTCAGACAGTTTCCGTTGGTCCCGCTAGCTCAGTGGGTAGGCGCGTTGGTTACTTGTCGTTTATTTTACAATCGGGCGATGCCGGTTCAGTCTTGACAGAATGCAAACCTTTGATTTTCTATACACTTTTTTTGTTTATGTTTTCACGAAGTAATATAAACAAAATCATTTTATACTATAATGCAATGTTTGTAAATAATTTTGATTTTTGTAGTAACTATTTATTCGCCACAAAAATTAAAATATGGTCATTATATAACGATGTTTCTAAATTTTATTTATCCAAACAAATATAATGTAATGGATATATAATTTATTAATTGTAAATATATTGTACGGTAATATATTGTAATTATATATGTGAAAACAGATTGAGATCTGTCTGGATAAATACAATTTAGAAACATCGTTTTTGTGGCGAATAAATAATTACTACAAAAATTAAAAAAATATTTACAAACAGTGCATTATAGTATAAAATGATTTTGTTTATATTACTTCGTGAAAACATTAAAAAAAGTGTAAAGAAAATCAATAGTTTGCATGCTGTCAGGATTGAACCGGCGTCGCCCGATTGTAAAATAAACGACAAGTAACCAACGCGCTTACCCACTGAGCTAGCGGGACCAACGGAAACTGTCTGACTGATTTCAGTTGTTATGATAAATTGTACAACTCCTTCATATATCAATATTTTAGTGCTATTATGAGATTATACACGTTACTTTATGTAGCTGGATACAATATATGTTTGCTATGTATGTTTATTGGTGTAGATTATCTCCCTTTGGTTGCATTCGATATAATTATTCTGAAAACGAGCCCAAGCTCGGCAAAACCTAGACGACTTGTAGGCCCATTCGCATTCGTTGTTTTGAATAAAATTTGATTCATGTGGAACCGTAACGTAACTGCTTGTTCCTCTATGATGACTAGTGTTTGTATTACATCGGAATATTGCACAATGACTCATTCTGACACTCGTTTCGACCCAAAAGCTATACTTGTAAACATGGTCTGAATGCATGGAAAGGGTCGGCCTGATGCGAGTTCAAGTCATAAGTGACGTCACATCTCGGCATCCCGAAAAGCGCGCCAAAAATATGCATATTCGAAAATGTCCGGATGTACAGCATAAAATGTGGAATTTCTAATTCATTGAATTTTTGCTTGGTGGACGTGGAAATAGATGCAGGATGTAATATAACATAAATTCAAGCAATAGATGTTTTTATTCCCTTTAAATTCCATTACTGCAATTTCATGAAATACATGAAATTGCGATAATGGAATTTTTAATATAACCAGGGATGAGAAATTTCCGGTTTTTGTGAATCGTGTAAATCCGGGGAGAAAAAAAAGAATGTTGGGGGTAGGGCATATAAAATCCTGGACAATTCACTGAGGATATATCTACGGATTTAGTTAACCATCTATCTACCGGGTGTCACCACGTGTTAATGATGCTGCCTGGCGGTTATAAATAGAACCCAACTAAACCTGTGAATCTGCGAAGTAAAACCCTTAGTTCTGTCAGCTGTTCGCTTCAGCACGTGCAAAAACAGTGGACCAATAGGAAACGACGATCTATTTTGTGGAGATGTCGATCATTTTCGGACGCAATGGCTAATCGATGATTTGTTGTACCGCGCAAGACAAATGTTGTGTGAAGGACATTGACAAAGGTGTCAAGAATAAGTGGAATTGGGCGTGGCTGGAGAGATCGGCTGGAGACACTATATTGGATACACTCCTCCGTAAATTACCAGCAGCAGGGAAAGTTTACTGTTTGTGGTATGAGGCCGATGTAAACTGTGTATGACACATATTTCAAGTAGACAGCACACTTCCACAGGCACCCACAAGTACCAGATTGGACTCTTGGTGGGCTACCATATTCTCTACTAGCAAGTTCCCAGCCTTGTCAAAGCTGGTGGCTGCAATGATGAGCTGCTTTTATGGTCCTCAAGTGGAAGGGAGTTTTAGTCATATGTCTAGCATCATGAATACCGCCACTGCCAGAATGAATGTTAGTACATTCAACACTATCCAGACTGTGAAGTACTCACTCATGGCCAGCAACAAGACTGCTACACACTACAGTACTTCCACAAACAGGACAACCTGTATGAACCAGTGAATGGTCGCCTCATTCACAACATGAGGGGTGCATACAAAATGTACTTCACCCATCTTGCCGAGGAACGAAAGGTGAAGGAGGAAAAGAAAACTGAGCTGAACATGTCAACGAAGAAGGCAGCTACCAAGCGCAAAGCTAAGGAAGCAGCCGAGCTGGCAACGAAGAAAGCTAGAATGGCCTATCAACGAGCTCTTTTGACAAAGCTGGCCAAGGAGAGAGCTGCCCGTCAGCCAACTCGGGTTCGGACCAGAAAAGATCATTAGCAAGTTAGTTAGTACTACGACAATGTGTGTGTGCGTGCGTGAGTGCATGTGATTTATTTATCGGAAATGTTAAGGTGGCTGCATCGGCTATTATATGCTTCTTTTGAATTAATCATTTATAATATTAGTTTTGAAGATAAGCTAACCATTTTTTCTCAGAGTTTGTCTCAGATACTAAACAATACTGTAGACCAAAAAGAATTGATTTTTTAATGTTGTTTAGAGATATATTAAATGTGTTTAAAGACAAGTAAAAAATATGTCAAAAATCACCTTAATATGGCATTTTATTTCATTTTGAGAACTCCCCAAAAGAAAAATGTGTATGGTTGTAAGTACAAACATGTTATTGACATTCATACGGGGTTATTTTGTAAACAAATGCATATTAAGTTTGATACAGCTTCATAAACATTTTGCTACAATGTTGAAAGACAGCAAAAATCCGTACTGCATTTTTGGCACGACCCTTCACCAAACATAAAACCATCCCGTGCAATTTTGGGTAAACACAAGTCGAGTTCATTAGCCAAGTTATGGCTTTGTAAGTATTGTAGTTTTTATTTTTTTTAAATACTAGTTTTTAAAGGAATGATTGGTGACATATGGTGATAGTGCCTTGGTTTTTTATTAGTACACATGTTCATACTGACACCTACTAATGTTCTATGAAGAAAGAAATCAACTGACATGATACCCGGTGCAGCTACCTTAAGATGTTTTATTTAATATTGCTAAAAATATACCATGTGTTGTCTACAATTAAAACATCTCCGAGGAGTCCCCTCCCCCCCGCCCGATTACATGAGACAGCCCTCTCGGACTGAAATGTGGGCCACAGCAAAATTTCAGGTTTTTTCTGTAAAAGTCACTCATCCCTGTATCACCTTGAAAATAATATTCTTGTTTACAAATATGCTGTGGTATGTATACAGGATTTATTTGAGTTATTGCCGTGGATGCTTAATCCTGCAATAAACTGAGGATACTTAGATGGCGCCACTCGTGGACAGTTTGAAATTACACAACGAGCTCCACAAATTTTTAGTTGTTGATACTAGTGGGTATTTTCTACTATAGTCAAGTACAGGACTTGGTGGACTGGTCCCCGACTCCACTGATGACATGTTTATCAAGAATACATTCGGAATTGATAAGTGGAAAACAAAATAGACTGGCATGCTCCCACCATGGCATTACCATATCATGAAAACAACTACTGTACACATTCAAATAGAGACACATCATTGTGGCGAAATCACAAAACTGATCATGCCGAAAGCTAAAGGACAGAAAAAGGGCAGCGTTAGCCAGATTGACAGCGCTTCAATCACCAAAACTCTGAATGAAGACGTGTGCAGTGCGATTAATCCAAAACAACAACCCGATAATCGCAACTCGTTTTTCAATTAGTCAGGCAATCATTGCCCGTCTAATTGAGAAGACTAGCTTTATGAACAAGATTGTTGTATCTGTTGCTGACATCAAGCAAGAACTGTAGTAATCCTGTCAGATAGACATTAACAAAGTGGCTACTGATGCTGATGAAATGACCACATGCGTCACCAAGCTGGAGGCGGACAAAATCAAGTTGTACAAAGAGTTGGATGCAGTTGAGCAGTACAGCAGATGGAACTGTTTAATCGTGCATGGTGCGCCTGTCTCGGCTGACCCAGAGACTGCTGTACTGGACATATTCCAAAACAAACTCTGCATTTTGACAGGACGCGAGTACTTCGACCGATGCCACCATCTAGGATCGTCTACAAACTCAACTAACCCAAGGCCGCAACCAATTATTACGAAATTCACAACGTACCAACAACGACAAAAGGTTCACAGCAAAATGGCACCTGAAAGAGAAAAAACTACTAATCACAGAAAACTTAACCAGATGACGCAGTGAACTGCTAAACAAAGCCAAGATGCTGAGTAGCGTCACCCCCACATGAACATTGTATGCCTTCTTTCAAATGGCAGGAAAGTGACCATTTCAACCGATCAAGACCTCTGCCAACTTGATAGACAGTAAACACCAAGGACTATACTATAGCACTGCCTTTTTTAACGAGACAATGGACACAACTTCATCATTTGCTCATGCAAATGAGGAGATAGAATCTCAGAACAATGAATCCTTGACCATGATTAATAGTAGATTAGAGAATTGTAATGCAGATGATTGTGATCTCAATGTCAACCAATTTCAGTATTAGTGCTGTGTTGCACTCTTACGTGGTTCAGAAATTTACCCTGCTAACAATTTCTTAAATGAAGATTTATCTTGCAAATATTATTGACACCTGCCTACCCATAAAGATACATACGGTAATCTGAATATCTTAAAATAATTGACTTCATTGCAAGAAGTCTAAATACAAATTTAAAAAAATTGAAACCTGCATAAATTATATTTTTATACAGTGTTTGACATAATCGCAATCTTGGAAATGTGGAAGGATCCTGCAGCATCCCAAAATTATAATCTACCAATGTATTATTCTTTCCAGGTCGATAGAAAAAATGCAAGTGGAGGTGGTGTTGCTTTCTATGCACACAAAGACATTAATTGCTCTCAAGTCCAAAACAAATCCTTATCTGTAAATTGTATCTTTGAATGTATTACAGTTGAACTGACTATACAAAACCAAAAAAATGCAATTGTAAGCTGTATGTATCGCAAACCTGCATCAAACATTGACACTTTGTGTGAAAATATGGAACAAATCTTTGGCAATATATGATCAAACAAGGCATTATTTGTGTGTGGCGATTATAGCCATTTAACCACAAAACGTTTTCTTGACACTATGGATAGTCTGGGCTTATACCCTCTGTCAATTTGTATGACAGTGTGTGTGAACAAATGTAAAATCACGGTGTCTGTCAATTTATGGTATAAAAAGCTGGAATTCATTACCTGTCAGTATTGCAAAAATGCAGAAATTTTGCTTCTTTGTTGATAAACTAAAAATCAACATGATAAGCAAATATGAAACTGGTGTTTGAAGTTTCATCTAACTTACAATGTTTTTCAGTTATGATTGTTTGATTGACCACTATTAGATCATTCATGTATACTAATACTGTATGTATTTTTAGTAGTGTAATTAAATATTACTTCTATAAATATAGAATGACTGCTATAAATACTAACAACTCTATATATGTTATTACAATAAATCAACTAAGAAGCAATGTACAGGGGTATACATATACATAAGATATTTTTTCAGCATAGCCCTTTTTCTAACATTGTGAATTACTTTAATTACTATAAACTGTACTATTTAGTATTATGTGTTGGAAAAATTAACATATTGATTGATTGATTTATTGATTTTATTTATATATATGTAGCCAGCTATTCGATTGCCTTGTAGCTGTTAAACTGCCGCCAATATAATAAATGTGTGATGTTCAAACAGCAGTAACTCAAAAAGTAAAGAAAATGTCTTTGTATATCCAGTAACAAATTTGTAGGTAAGATTATTTTCTTTACGGTGATATCGACAATATTAAGTTCCATGATTGTAATTCTACCTAGAGTCTGAAACAACACTAACAAGCTCGTTGTTTTTACGACATGCAAATGACTGCATTTGAGCAGGCATAGTGAATGACATGTATTCGCAATCAACAGACTTCATATATGGCACATTACTTGACAAGAGCATTATGTTTATGTATATGAAATTTATATAAAAAAAAAAAAATTCAGTTCACTTAGTCTTTAAGAAAATTATATTATAACATGAGGAACAGACAGCCTCCATTTAAAGTGTACTAAGGCTAAAATATACATTAAAAATATGCAAAAACAAGTACTTTGTTGCATGCCCCTTGGTCCAGAAGTTTAAAAATCGTCATGTCATCTGTCTGATATGCACAAAACACGCCATTTATTTGCATCGATTGTAACGCGAAGCAAAGGTGCAATGCCACGATGTCGTGTATCAACAGACAGGTAAAAGTCTCAACTATGCGCCTGGACAGTCCCTGAACATGTATAATGTAATGCCTGACCCCATTCCCGTGTCAAAACAACATAGAAACACGCTTAAATACTCAATATCATCGCTAGCTAGCCAATGAGCTGCTGTGTATACTCGCGGCAACCAATCGGTGGCGTTCCTGCCGGCCGCGCCCCTAGACGGAACAGTGGCATCGTCCAGCACTAAATTTGTCGAAGCAGATGTAATTGGTATTCAGAAGCGCATTTGGAACATGACAGGAGGCAGTAAACCAGTGAAGACAGGTGTGTATGCATGTATTAGTTCAGCTTAATTAAGATTAATTAAAATTTGCGTCAATGCAAAAATTATTGCAAAGTGCAGCAGTTACGGTCTCGTTTCTTTCATGTTCGTTCCTTTGACACGTTGTTCATGTTGACAATGTTGATGTTGGTAATCGATTTATTACTGCTGGATCATTGCAGTAGATATTGTTATAAAAAGATACTACCTTGTGTCAGTTTAAAAGCAGGATTGAATAAAAAATAATGTAATGTTACACTAATTGGTTACGTGAGTAGAATGAAAATGAGAATGCAATATTCTACGAATAGCCCATGGCTCATGGCCTGGAATGCAGTCACATTGAAGTTGTTATCAATAATAATTTTATCAAGACAGTTCATGTTAACATTGTTGCAACAGTTATTTTCCAAATTGAAAAACATCAGTTTTATTTATTAATTATTTAGTTTAAATATAATATATTTCGTCATTCACTATATTTTGTCACTATCTTGTCATTCGTAATTGAATTGTGCTAAGTTTTTTGTATTTACATAAGTATACAACTAATAATAACTGTTTTTGCACCACAACTGGCCACATGAAAATTTATTTACACTTGCTACATCAGTGAATACTTGTTTCAGTTGTGAAGCCTGAGTTTGCAAGCAACCACTTGGTTGTTAGACTGCGCATGGATGAGAAGAGACTCAGGCATATTGTCGAGTAAAGGAGGAATTGAGTACGAGCCGCAAGAGTGGATAGTGGACATTGTATAAACTGTTGTATTCTGCATTATGTTTCTTGGAATACTGATATAATAGGCCAGACACCCGAGGTGAAATGGTGTTTTTTGAAAAAAAATACTTTAAATGGTTTTCTGACAGATTATATTATACCTATGTATGCATACTATCAAAAAGGTTCACTTCTATGACAATTATATACCTCTAAGTGAGTTTTAGTCATGGATCAAGCATGTTGATATCATGTAATTAAATCCATTATGCAATCTTTGACTGCCATTTTCTCAAAAACATGTTTCTTCAAATTTCTGCATTTGGAAAAGGGATATCTCTGGGAGTAATTATGCTATATAAATAATGTTTTCAGTGTTGCATTCAGCATATTCTACTGTGTGCAATGATCAGATACTTTTTTTAAATCATGAATAGTTTGAAAGATATAGCCATATTTGTTGCCAAAAAACAAATTTTGTTTATTTGACCAAAAAATTATTTAAAAAATAAAAACACAACATTTAAAAAAATGCTCTGATCATTGCATAATAGAATGTATAGAGAATGTGGATTTGCAAGAATTATAGCTATATATGGGTTCAATAAAAAATGGCAGTTTCCAAATTTGCCAGTATTTGCTCATAATGGTGGCCATTTTGTTTGTTACCGTGGAAACGGGGGTCTGGCTGAAAAAAGTTCAATTTATATTTTACTCAGTAAGACCCATTTCATGCATTGGGCAGAAAAAATTTAACTGTTTGCACAAATAAAAAATAATCATATCTACCTGCCGTAACTTCAAGCGAGTCTCACAGGTTTTGTATCATAATTTCAGCATTTCTATCCAATCTTGTGAATATTGTTGTGAACAAAATATGTGATTGTGATATCTAGCCATGTGATAAATCTTTCATCTGATCAAAAGAAAAGCACACATTGAAATAAATACAATGCCGTGTTTCTATGGTAGTGAATAACAGGATTTTCATACCTCAGTGATACCTGTTATTGTTTTTCAAATATTTATCGAAACTAGTTTTTAGCACATGTCAGTTGTGTAAACATTATTACAATAAAACTATTAGATATACATGAATGACATTTTCAGCAGTTATTCCCAGTATTGCAGTGCACACAATAAGATGTTTGATGGGTATGATATATGCCATGATGACACATCAACTTTACAAAACATAATTTTTTTTTTTTTTTTTCTCAACATGCATATGTTCTGGAAAAACTAGAACAGGAAAACTATACAAGATACAGTCAAGAAATTGTCAACAGTTGATCCCTGTGTTTTAAAACATACAATAAGTTGGTTGGGAATATTGTCAGGTTATATGGGGTGTTGGTATCCAGTGACAATGAAAAAAGTGTGTCTTGCTAAAACATAAAACCATGTTATGATTGGTCATAACATGTTCAAAATACATAATCAATTATCTAAAACACCCTTATTGTATACAATAATCATCCTAGTTGTCACTTAATGCAAAATAATCAATGTGGGATAAATATATTTTTCAGAAATGCCAGTCATTACAGGATGTTTTGGTTACCATGGCAACCATTATGCAAATGAGCTGTGATTTCATATTTTGTCTTGTTTTCACATAGTAAACAAGTATAGCAAATTTGGTCACGGTTTGTTGAATATTAAGGGAGATATGGTATATGCCTCTTTTTGACTACGGCCTACATATCTAAAAGAATTAATAAAAAATAACCATTAGCCATCAAGAATATTTTGCCAGCAGTTTACTAGAATAACCTTGTTGAAGATGCATTATTTAAATTATAGGGATGGCACCATTGTGATAGGAAGCCTGACATCACCAATGCCTACTTTTCCCAATTTGCCCGTTGTCAAACTGAGTATATTACTCTAGTTTGCGTTGCTGAATTTGTTTTGGTGCACTGTATGGCATTATAACAGTTTTTACCATTGTAACTCTGAATCGAAGGGAATATGAGAAACCATCATATGAGCTGGCATTTTCATATACGTATTGAGGAAACAGGGGCATTCGACGTGTCACCAAAGTCATGGTCAAAGAATCTCTAGGCATTTATTGGTCAAGCATCAGGGGCATGTCTCAATATGTCAGCTGTCGGGAACTGAAATTTCACTAGACTCTCCCACATTGAAAATTAATTCTGAGTAAATCAAAGGTGTGATATTGAAAAATGAATTAATCCCAAGCAGGTGTCCTCATTGTCTTGTATAGTTCTGCATTCTTTCCCAGGGGCCATCTGCCATGTAATGTCACAGTTGACTCAGCGTACAAGACGGTGGAACAAGCTCTCGAGCACAAGTGGCGCAAATATTTTGGAGGTAATACTTGATGTGACTCGTGTTTTGTGTCTATTTATGAAGACTTGCCAAATAGGTGTTGGTGCAGTGAACACTTTTTGTTAATTCATTGTCATGTGTTTGTTATTATTGTCATATATTCACACAAAACTGTGTTGAATTAGTTGATCTTTCCAAATATGCTGAATCATGGAAATGCTTAAATATCTGAAAGGCTCAGAAAAATTAAACATCTTGTTAATAAAAATAAGACTTGAATTGTAAGATAGGATCAACTACATAACTGATAAAATCTCTTAACTGCTATATTTAATCACTCAATCTCACATTTTGTTGTATACTAACTTTTCCTTGCACCTTTATATGCTAAATGGATAATTTCCATATTTGGCCCATTGGAGAATAGTGCGTGCCAATGTGGCACTATAGGAATTTGCAGTACAGTCCCCTCCAGCAAAAAATTATGCAATCAACGTAAATTTTACCATGGATGTATGAGATAACTGCAGATTAGGCATCAATGAGGGTCTGGTTTCATGAAGCATTCATACCATACAAAGGAGCTCATTCAAAAAATCTTTATGGACGTGACCAAACAATCATAGTGCATGCCAGTCATAAGCAACACAAATAGTGTTGTAAACACTGTGAATTAGTTTATGTGAAACCATCCCGAGCATCGTTGGCCGGGGTTGGTTTCATGAAGTCAAAGCATTTGTACCATACAAAACTGTGTACAATGGTCTCGATGTGTGATACCTTCGACTTTGTAGTTAAAAACGGTCATATTAGTTTCTCTGTACAGCCCTTATGCTTCACCTATGTATAACCGACTCGGGCCGTATGTATGAATAAATGCGGGCAATGCGGTAGGTGTCACCCTTGATTTTTTCAATTGTGACCAGTTGTCCAATATGTTTGCCACTCAGTTGCCAAACAAGTAAAGAATTGATGCTCATCATGAGTTACAATTGTCTTCTATTTTCACTTTATTCTCTAATGGTCAAAATGCAATCAACTCACCTAGGCCCCATGTTCATAGCTTGAATCAATCTGTGGTAGTTTGTTGCACCTCCTGGCAAATCATCCAGGACAGCATCAATTACGGTAAGTCTCAGTGTTTCTTGTGTTTTGAAAGGCTTACAATTAGAGTACCATGGTAATCGGTTTGTTACATGGACACAGTTGTGTGATAGGAAAAACTGGAGAAACATAGCGAGTTTGAGAGCTATTTATTTTAAAGCTGTTGGGCCAACCAGTGACAGAAACAGCCAAGCAGATAACATGAAGGCTATTTGACAACATATTTATGGTCTACATTTTTATAATGAACATTGTATATGTGGCTGAGTAGGCTGGGTGGTAATGCCAACAGATGGGCAGTTAACCCAACATTTTGGGGGGAATTTGGGATGGGCGATAATGTGGGTGTGGGCGATAGTGCATGCATGATATGGTCATATATAACAGATAAAAAATATCAGTGACATGACCAGTTGACATGGTCATTGATCATGTTTGGCAGACTCTCTAAAGGTACATCACTGTTAGAAATAACCCATGCCTAGGATTGTGGCCTCCCAACACGTATGGTCGCTTGAGAGAGAGCAATACAGCAAATGTAGAAAATTATACGTTTGCAGTTTGACAGCTTTCTGTTCTGAGTCTTACAAGTGTGCAAACATTAAGAGTTGGCACATACAGTCCTTTCAACTTTGAATTAACAAACTTATACAATTATATTGTATATATATTATATATAAATATTAAATTTTTTACATATTTATTTTTTACATATTTACAATTTTTATGTGATATACTATTATATATGTGTGCATGTATGTAAAGTGCCTGAGAGCAATTTTAATTGATCGGGCGCTATATAAGTACTTTTATTTATTTATATACATATACACACACACATACATACATATACTACTCAAAATAATTAAAGGAACAAATATTGGGGATGGCACACATGGTCTACCACACAAGTTTCACTTTGTGCACTCTAAGTGTGATTAGGAGATTGTCTTGCCTACAAAACAGCTCATGTTTGAATAAACTCAATCGTGTTGACAATGCCTCTAGATGTGGCTGTGTGTGGATACCCCTACATAAGGAAAGGATTTTGTGGTACTTGCATTAGTTACATATCCAGTCCTTTGATGTTTTCTGTGTGAATTGTGATTGCTGGATGCCTCCCGATGGTCGTTGGTGCTGCCAGGTTGATATTTGGACCACACTGAGGTTGCCAGGGCTGTGCAACTGCTAGAATATGGTGAACGGGTTCGGGTGGTAGCTCGAAGGTTTTATGTGTCCCCAAATGTAGTCAGCCGACTATGGAGACATTACCAGGAGACTGGGCAGTACACCAGGAGACTAGGTCAAGATCATTTGCAGATGACAACCCCTAAACAAGACCGTTATCTCATAATTTTGTCTCGTCACAATTGCATGAGTACAGCTCGATTCCTGGAAATTGATTTCTGCCATGCTACTGAAGTTCACTTATCCAACCAGACTGTTAGGAATTGACTCCATGAGGATGATATGAGAGCCAGACAACCCGTCACAGGCCCTTTTCTCACTGCGCAATACCGTAGAGCACGATTGGACTTTGCAAATGAATGTGGTATAACGGTTGTATGATATCGCAATGACATCCTGGAGCCTATTGTAAGACCGTATGCAGGCGCTGTTGGGATGATTTCATCATAGTGCAAGATAATGCACGTCCCCGTACAGCTCGGGTGTCCATAACCTTCCTTCAGGACTAAGGTATCACTGTGACGGACTGGTCGGCTAGGTTTTCTGACCTGAACCCAATAGAACATCTCTGGGACATGCTTTCCAGATGTGTTACATCTGATCTGATCTGACCAATGCCCTAGTTCAGGAATGGCAAGCTATACTCCAAAATGACATCAGCCGGATCATCAGGAGTATGCCATGTCATTGCCAGGAGTGTGTGATTGCTAGAGGGGGGCATACAAGTTATTAAAACCATTTGTGGATAATAGTTGTTAGTTTGTGAACAAATCTGTAAAACAGCTAATGAAACTACCACAAAATCCATTCCTTATGTGTAGACATGCAGCCACAACTAGAGGCACTGTTGTCACGCTTGAGTTCATTCAAACATGAGCTGTTTTGTAGGTAAAACAATATCCTAATCACACTTAGAGTGCACAAAGTGTAACTTGTGTGGTAGACCAGGTGTGTCATCCCCAATATTTGTTCCTTTAATTATTTTGAGTAGTGTATATTATATATATATATATATATGCCTACTTACTGATTGTTGTCCTTTGTAGATACAAGGGCACCTGTTTCCTTTGCCATGCCTTTTCACGACACTCCAGGCAACATTCTGAAACATGTGCCTGTTAGGTAAGATATCTGAATTTGTGAGTTTACTCTGATATTTACCCAGTATGTTTTTCAAATGGCCAAGTCAACCGTTACTATGCTACAATGTGTGTCTTAATCATGCATGCATCATTACATGACTCTATTTCCACTAAATTAGAAATGTTATGTCATTATGAATGGAATATCATTGAGGACTTCCAGAAACTTGCAAATTCTTGTAAGTTTACTAATTACAAGCTTGCAATGGCATTTTCATACCATGCACTAAAACAGATTCAGCGATATTATTTTCTGTGGAGTTTTGGAAAATAATTTTGCAACATTATTTCCAAAAGTGTTTTAAAACAGTTGATTTTTTGTTAGAGAGCAACTTGAACATTTCCGTGCCTCAAGACTTGAAGTAGGTGCTACCCCAGTGGCAACCATGGGCATTAGCACCGAGGCAATGTTGGCTGAGCACAGAGAGTGGCTGCGTCGATTCCACAGTGACGTTCGACGTGTCATGTCTAATTCTGATGTCATCAATACCAAGGCATTGCCGACAGATGTGCCATCTCTGTATCCTTTTCTCGTAACATCTTTACAAGTATCATTTATATATACAGCGTATATACTTGCTCAAATTGTGGTATACATAGTAGAGGTTGTAACTTTAAAATGTTAGCGTATTTCAGCAAAGGAATAGAATTGCTATTACTACAGAAAGATAGTTGGCCCTACAGAAAGTGAGTACAGGGAATAACAAAATAGTTGAATCCAGAAAATACATATACATTTTGGAATACACTATAACTAGTATCCAGTGGACTACTGGTGGAAGGAACATCCACTTGAGAGGAACAACTTTGATATCCCTGTTCTAATCTGCACTATTTTATATACACATCGTGACATGGATATAAGGAACATCGGATGTATGGTTTGTGCAAGTCCCAACATGTTCCTTATAGCGAGAGTCCACTGTTGTATATATGTTACAGTCAATCTGCGCAATCAGTCATTTTATACATTGACCGAATTTTTTAGATTTTATGCAAAATGATCATTTCATTTAGTCATTTTACAAATCATTTTTGTAAAATGACTAAATAAAATTCAGTCATTTCAAAGCAGTGCTTCCCCTCTATATAACCAATAAGGAGAGCCATCTCACTGTTTTTACACTCACCTTGCCAAATACTTGCAGAAATTGCCACCTCACCACTATATCTTTCTCACACACAAAATCTTATACCATATTCCTTTTATTAAGAGTACATGCCCTAATTAGCATACACCCTCTATTTAGCAGCATATGACACCGTGACAGCGATCTCCAAGGGCCAGATTGACTGTTGAATCAAACATTGTAATTTATTTTTTACCAATGTTACATTAGGTTCCAAGTTGAATAATGACAAAGGATTGAAAGTTCCACTTATGATCAGAATTGACATTGTTCTTCTATCATTTTACTGACATGTGGATGCATAAATCGCTCGCCAGTCCCGTCTGCTGTGATGGCTGTACGTACTCCAGTCTCAGTGGCCCAATGTATATACGCACATGGCTGGCTGGCATGTCTTGTCCGTATTGTAGACTGCACACAATACATATGTTTGCCACCTTCACTATCGGGGGTTATCTCCAATGTTTGACTCTCATAACTTGTTTTAAACTCACGGTAACCACAAATATTTGATAACAATTGAATATCCTACTTAGTACATGCCAGCATCAATAACAAATACTGTTTGTGTTGTGTGATGCCACCTGGTGACTAAAAATGAAATTATCTAGCTTGAGGCAGTGAAGTTACTTTAGGAATCAAAGAAAATGAGTGTACACTCATACACTTATTAGAATGGAAAATTTGACATATTTTGCATCTCAAAAAGTTCTAAGCATACTGTACACTTAAGTTAATAGAAGGAATATGGTATATATTTAAAATTAATCTTCTGATTTACTATAGGTTTTCAAGGTTTTAAACTCATGTGAGCCAACCAAAATTTGTTACGGAATTGGGTATGTAACGTGCCATAGTTTGGGTGAGCCTGGGATCATAGAACACCAGGAATTTATATTACTCCACGTGGTCGAAACGGACATTACTATCGTATTCACTTAGTCATGCTGTGAATTCCCTGGGTTCACATCATGCTGTCAGTGCTTGCCTTGTCTATGCTACCACCTCACACACCATTTCTTGTATCTGTAATTTGTCTTCTTTTGTGTGTATTAAAGACACCTTGTCTGTGATTACCTTTCATATATTTCCACCTGTAAATTGTGTCCAGATTAAATTCATATTTTATTAGGTTGTACAGTTACCTTTCTGAATCCTTCTTATGGTGCAGTGGTTTTCAGCACCTGTGATGTGCCGCTCTCAGTACTCATGATGTTGTTGGTGATGTCACATGACAGCAGTTCTAAGAATATCATGGGAAAATTGTGCCCACCCTATACATGGAAACGTTCGAGAGACAAGCCATCCCCACAGTGCCCAACCCCCCCATCGGTTTGGTGCAGATATGTCGATGACATGAATACTACATGGAAGGTTTCACTACACATCGTAACAACAGGGACCACAACATCAAATTCACTACGGAACCGGAATGAAAAGGCCAACTACCATTCCTTGACACTTGTATACATGTGAATGACAATGGTAGCACATGGATGACTGTCTCCACTCAAAAGCCAACAACTATAGAGAGTGGACGTTCAACATCACCAAGAAAAAGATAAAAACACTAAGTGCAGAAAAAAATAGACCAGCCACGCACCAAATTGAACTGAATTGGATTTTATTCAACAACAAACATATATACAAGGTGAACTCAATACATAACACATCAAATTGAACCTATACACAGCATCAAGGTGCTGTGAATACCTAACTACAATCATGAAAACTAATTACAGGTGTGTTGAACGGAAATGCAAGAAGTTAAGTTAAGAATGATATGCATTCCCTATTACTAATTTCTAATCTATTTTCATATATTATATAAACACAATTGACTAGAATTACAGTGATGCAACCTTTACATACAAGTTGCTATGTGTATTGGCTGCCCACTTTATACTTCACTCAATACTTACCGGTAGTACATTATAAGTAATAAATAGACTGATTATTGTTATTAATACAATCTATAATATAAACTTTCATACTTTTGTAGGAGAACTGTTTTATAATGATTTTTAAACTGATAAACCATACTGTAGGTCTGGCTGTAATTGATTCCATAACTTAGGACCCTTATTACTAATACATGCCGCTTTATGTGTCATTCTACTATATTTTATTTTAAAATTATAGTTCTTATTATAACAAATATCCCTGAGTTAATCTTACTTTTGCAACCTATCGGAGAAACTGTCCACAATCTTCCAGAAACACAGTGGGGACATACAACACACCCTATAACACCACAGGATCTGGTGAACCCCAAGGAAAAAAACCCAAGAATAATGTGTGCAGGAGGATATACAGAATAGCATGACCAGATTGTTGCTAGAGCCAGGAGCCGGACTCAAAGAACACGAGAGACCGTTGGTGAACACTGGGTAAACGAGGCCCATAACATCACCGGCAAAGACATCACAGTGCTCACCAGAGAAAGATCGGCAAAGGTATGGAGATTCGAGAGGCGACCAACAATCAACAGGAACACCAGCTACAATCTTCCTCCATTATTCTTAGAACTACGGTCATGTGACATTCACCAACAATGTTACATGACTATGGAGAATGGCACAGTACAACTTGGTTTAGACATTATTCAGACAGGTAACTATACAACATAATAAAACCAACATATGTCTCAGAGTGGTGTGGAGTGTACAAATGTGGTATGCCAACAGGTGTCTGATGGTGGTGTGGGATATACCACCAGGTATCTGAGGGTGATGTGGGGTGTACCAACAGGTGTCTGAGGGTGGTGTGGAGTGTATGGCTTTTGGTGTACCAGCAGATGTGTGAGGGTGGTGTGAGGTGTACCAATAGGTGTCTGAGTGTGGTGTGGTGTGTGTGGCTGTGGTGTATCAATGACAGGTGTTTGAGAGTGGTGTGGTGTGGTGTGTGTGGCTGTGGTGTACCAATGGCAGGTGTCATCGGGTGATGTGGTGTGTGTGTGGCTGTGGTGTGCCAATGGCAGGTGTCTGAGGGTGGTGTGGTGTGTGTGGCTGTGATGTACCAACAACAGGTATCTAATGGTGGTGTGGTGTGTGGCTGTGGTGTGCCAATGGCAGGTGTCTTGAGGGCGGTGTGGTGTGTGTGGCTGTGGTGTACCAACAACAGGTGTCTGAGGAAGGTGTGGTGTGTGTGGCTGTGGTGTACCAGTGGCAGGTGTATGAGGGTGGTGTGGCATGTGTGTGGCTGTGGTGTTCCAATGGCAGGTGTCTGAAGGTGGTGTGGTATGTGCTGGTATTTGCCTCTTTCTGTTGCAAAAAACTATTGTAACTGTACTTGTTACTAGTAGGCTTGAGTATTGCAATTCCCTTTTTAGTCCTTTGGCCGAAGGTTCAAGGGACTATTGCCATCACTCTGTGTCCACCGTACGCCGTCTGCCGTTAGCTTCCGTATCTCAGAAACCGTTCAGCAATGTTTTCTCTAATTTTGCATAGACATATGTTAAGGGCACTGCCACTATGCACGAGAAATCTGTATTTGATTGAATCATTCTAAGGGCTCCCTAGGGCCTCCAAGGCCCCAAAAACTTGTAAAAATGTAACATTTTGTCTATTTTTTTAAAAACTGTTCAGCAACTTTTTTCTCTAATTTTGCATATACATTTCATGTGGTAGTGTCACTGAACGCAAGAAATCTGTATTTGATTGAATCATTCTAAGGGCACCAATGACCCCCCCCAAAAAAAGGACCCCAAAACTGGTAAATTTTCACATTTTGCCTATTTTTTTTAAAAACTTTTAAGTAACTTTTTCTCTAATTTTGCTTAGACATTCCATGTGATAGCGCCACTGTACACAAGAAATATGTATTTGATTGAATCATTCTAAGGGCACCAAAGGTCCCCTAAAATGCTAAATTTGCTAACTACAGTAACTAAATACTGTAAATTGTCTGCTGTACCAGCAGATCTATCATGCTTACAGTCCTTTTGTTCAACTACTCCCTTTTCCTACAACATCTGTCACACCTCACTGTGGCTGCCTGATAGGAAGTGTGACTAATCTGTAATTGGTCACTGGCAGAGGCTTGTGCTAATAGACAGGGCCCACTAGACCCCTGGACAGTTGTGCCTACATTCTAAGGGGTCATCCTGGAACAACCAAATGTCAACCATTAGAAGAGTTGACATAGTTCCGCTATACACAAGAAATCTGTATTTGATTGAATTATTCTAGTATCATCAGCATATAGTAGAACATACATTTGCAAGAAATTGTCACTAAGGTTGTTGTAAATTTCACCAGCTGCCATGTCAAGTCCCTTATAATTATGACTAACAGTGTTCAAAATCATTCAGGTAAATAGCAAATAACAAAGGAGGCAAATTTTCTCCTTCTGGTAACTCTACATCACATGAGAAGAAGGCTGACACAGCCCCCCAAAATGCAAAATGTTTACACTATCTAGTGATGTGGTTTTGAGAAGTGCCCTTGAGACTATCCCCTAACAGTAGATTTTGTGTATTGTGCCAGAAAGAGAACACTATTCCCCTTCCCAAAACGTGTCACATAAGGAGTCTGTGTCTTGCATGGATATCTATTTTATGCAGTTGTATTATATAAGCAGGAAGTTTGTGAAATTAGTTATTCTTAGGCCACAGAAAAGTAATTCCCGGTTTCTCATCAATACATGTATTTAAAAATATGTGCCACATTTTATTTTCTATTATAATTATTTCTCTAAATGCAAGACGTGGTGCAATAAATGAACAGTAAACATGTAAACATTTTACTTCCATCACAACCCTTAATGATCTGTAACTATGATTCACCAAAAAAACATTTGATTAATAATTACCGTTGTTTGATTTATGCCGGCAGAAACGGCAACAATAGGAAATATATGCCATTGATAGGCAAACGTGTTCTTTTTATAGAAAACATCAGTTTCTTTCTGTACCTGTCTACGTATGATAACCATTTGTCCGCCCTGCTCACAATAAACAAGAAACATCACATGAATGATAAAAGGAAGATCACTGCCACTTAACTTGTGGATTATTATTAATATAAAACTGCTCTGCTACTGCATGGTGGACAGTTAATTAGTGGCTCAAGTTCAAATACATCAGGACATTTTTCAAACCTGCATGGTAGTTTAGGCTCAGTAGTGTGCTGGCAGCCACTAAACCTATACTATAGGCTTGTGTGAAAAGGATAGTTGGCAGAAGAATTAACTTCAAAGCACCATTGCCTCCATTTAGCCAGGCAGCAGTCACACTGTCCCAATGTCTGCTGCTGTGTTTGTATATATAGGCTTAATGATCCCAATACACCAATCTGTTGGCACAATGTCAGATAATAGAACTAGTTTAAACATCTTAACAATAACTATAATTAGTTCTGTGGGGCTGTTTTTAAGTATTCATTTATAACATTATCAATCTGTCCTCTTAGTTTTACACATAAAGACATAATCTGGCATAACGTTTTCTTCATTTTCACTTTTTGACCCTTACCATGTTCAGTGCTCCATAACTTCGCCAATTTTTTTATTTTCTTTTGTCTACCTTTTGCTCTCAAACAATCTGTCCTCTTAGTTTTATACATAAAGACATAATCTGGCATAACTTGATAAGTCTTTGTAGCAGCACATTTGTACTTCCAGTGTATCATTGCAACATAACATACATACTGTGTGCCACATTTGAATGTCATGCATGTAATATTTCCATCCAATCCATTTGCATATATAATGTAACACTTCAACAGCCGTTTTCTTCATTTTCACTTTTTGATCCCTACCATGTTCAATGCTCCATAACATAAGCCAATTTTTGTAGCAGTCATATTTTTTGAAACCGTGTAAAACACCCTACCAAACCTTCATAAGGATGTAAGAAAACAGTGTTACAATTTTTCCGACTTATTACTCATTTGGTCAGCCGGGGTCATATATCGACATATTAGTCCAAAGGACTCTGCCCAATTTAATAATATCGCACTTAAGGATATCACAAGATTACAACATGTACGGAATTGCATAAAGGATTGTGACTCATCATTACGTAAAATAACAGATTACACACTTTGACTGTAACATATGTGTACATGTACCATTAATTATTCTATTAGCAGTGTTTGAGTGTTTGTTGATTGAGAGTTCCTTGACTGATGTTCCATACAGAAATGGTACAGTGACAATTTCGAATGTGTCTTCTGGGAGCCGACTACTCCAAAATGACACTCTGCAGACTGTAGTGCCACCTGTGTCAGTCTTTCGTGAGAACATTCGTCCATTGAAAGGTAGCATGAAATTGGAGCTTGATGAAAATAACACAATTCAAGTGCGCCGATTCTGAAGGAACCTCACCACATCAGACAATCTCTGGTTGTGAACAAATGTTGTGTTTATTTGTGTGGGGTGATGTACACGTAGCATCAGATTGTGTCGAACATGCCATTGTGAAACTGTGATATGGAAGTAGTGTCACCTTGTGGGCAGATTGACAATGATGTATGCACTTGTGACAAGACAACTATTTATGGCTCTCTCATATATCTCATACAGTAGCTGTTTGTGGTTCACCTCCAAGTTGACATGTTACCTTGAACTAGTACAACTAACATGTGTTGTATAGGTTGTAAAGTCTGCACTCTCTGTGTTGTTTTAAGTACATTCTTAACTTTATTGTAAACTTGTCATTCAATCAAGATCTTTTATAGTCAAAAATATGAAATTTTGGTGACAATGATTAATAAATTTGGTTGCAATTAGAGGTTTTTGGTTGATATTCATAGTGATTATTAAATGTGTCGTGATTTGGCAAGTCCAAATGCCATAAGAAAAATGCACCTCAGGTGCATTTTTCCTGGGGTCCATATTCTATATGAGGGTCCATATTCTCTATGACTCCACAAATATTCTGCAAACAATTCTATAAAATTGAAATGAAGTGTTACATCAGTATGTTTGGATTACTAAGGACAATCTTTTTGTTTTCATCATTTGTGGGTCAATCCCTGCCAATGTTTTAATGGTTCTTTGTTATCACTAAATGCAAGTATAACTTTGGAATCATACCTTACTTGAGGACTGAAATAGAGAGTGCACAAATATTAATCTTGGTATCAAAGACAAATACTCAGATATATAGAAATGCTAATATATTAAACAATCTTGACTACTGTTGGATGATTGTTCTGTGATGTTTGGTTATGATGTTATCCGAATTACTCCACCCGATGTTTTAATCGCAACTTAAAGATAAGAACTAATACCTTTATTCTACATTAACATGTATTGCAGATGTCTTCCATATAGTTTGCTTGTATATATGGCACCCTCCAATAAGACATCCTCTCTGTGCCACTGTTATGGAATGATCTGAACCTGGAGATTATAAAAGTCCTTTTATGAAGTTTCTAATTAATTTTGGGCATTTTGACTGAATTTTATTTAACGTATTTTTGACAATCTGGTTACTTTTCTGATGGTCATACCCTCAGCTGTTGTTTTTATTCTGATTGTTTCTATGCAAGTGTGACAAAGTAATATTCTTGTACCCTGTTTATAAACTGTTTGATGATGGATGATCAACTCACAACTGTTAATACAAAACTGTAATGTTTGTGTATTTATATATACACAGCATCAAAAGAAACTTACCACTAAGTTTACACATATTTCTGTGATGGCAATGTTAGGGGTGTGTGCGTGGAATGGATTAGATGGTGTAGGTTCGTGGCAAGCAGTTCAATCATGGTAAACCATAGCACACTCAGTTGGTCACCTGATAATGTTGGTAATACACTGTAACCTTATTTTAGTGGTAGTTGGTTAAAGACTGCACAGCATTGTCAAGGAGTGTCATGTGTTGCTTTGATAGAGACGATAAAAGGCAGCATACAGTTGTTTTATAAATTGACATGCAGTGCCTATCAAGTGATTACCTGGTAACACAACTTTGCTCTCTGCATGCTGTGATAGAGACAATAAATGTCTCGTATATTATCACCATGGCTGTTCTCACCAAACAAGGTCAAGGTCAACCAGTGGTACAATGATATGACATGAACAAATGATAGGCAACTATCCGGGTGAGCACCAGTCGCCATACATCAACAAGATTGACTCATCCTATTCAACCATTTGGGGGACAGGTTATGTACCATGCAGCTGCTGCAACACCAGGTCAAAACAACCAAACAATCAGTAAATCCACTTTTAGAAGATGTCTTCACAGTAGTTACGTGACTACAAGGACACAGTGGTCCATTGAACCAGTGCTGTGAGCTGAGTGTGTTGGGGCAGGTATGTCTGGACACCACAGCACTCCTCTGGTGGTGATTAACAGGTCACAATGCACATCGATACATTGGAAAAATCCTCAGGCTTGCTTAGTCTATTACCTTTCCTTCAAATTCAATTTGATGGCGCATCGTTCCAGTAAAACCAATGCGTGTTCCCCTGCAGCCTCTATATGAAAATGGCTTTAATATTTTTGCCATTGAACATCTCTGAGATGAGCTTCAGAGGCACATTTGTCAATGGGGTGGGAGACCAATTAATAAACATTAACTCTGCCATGCACTGCTAGACAAGTGGGACAGAATCCAGCAGCAGACCACACTGCATCTGGTGCAAAGGAAGCGACACATATGCATTGCCTATATCGCAGCCAGCAGTAGTTAAACATGACATTGAAGTGGGGCAACATCGACTTGCAATATAATAGCTGTCATGCACAGCAGTCACTGCTCTACCACTGATCTGAAGTCAGATTTATGTAAATATGTCGGTCTTTTCCGATCAATACAGTTGTTATTATATTTTTAATACATTTTCCAATGTTATAGTAGTGGTAAGTTTCTTTTGCCCATTGAGTATACATATTCTAATATACAGCTGTACCATAATATATATATATATATTAGTTCAGAATATCATGGTTGCCACCACAAAGTTCGTTTATTAGATTGCCAGAGAAAAAATTAGAATGTGTGATCTAATTGTCAAGCATTTAAGAAAGTGTTTAATTGTGAGTGGGGAGAACATGAGAGATTTGCTTGTGCTTTTACTGCATAGCACCAAATTACCTCCATCGTGTTTGATTCAGTGGTAGCATTTGAAGGTGTCTCTCTGGCATCTTAATGTGGCAGCTTTGCGTGAAAAACTTCCTACATGTAGATACAAAAGTAGACAACATACTAAAATGTGGGCAAGATAGAAAAGTGGGCAAAGTGTGATTTTGTTCATTTTAGTCATTTATTAATCAAAATTAAGAGTATGAAAATTATCTATCTGTTTTGTTAATTAAATTTACTTTTATAATGATTCAAGCCATTCATTTCTTTGCGATTGCTGAATTTACATATGAATACCACCCTATGTCAAGTGGAATGGGCCAAAATTGGAGGCCTGGAATAGGTACAAGTTTTACAAAATATGGAAGTTCTTCAGCAGAAATGATTATCCGTTATAGACTGAAACATTGCCATATTGTAAGCACAATTTGGAGTATTGGACGACTTGAATACAAACAAATTCTGCCTTTTCTGTTTTTTTAGTTTGTCCGAAATGTACAGTGTTGTCGTTGTTACTGGACATATCAACTCTTTCAGTTGACTTTGAACTCGTGGATTTCCTGCAAGTTGATGGTCTAGAAGATATTACTTAAAGATTGACACATTTTTAACCATGTTTTTTGTATTATGGGACATGGCCCAGATGATATGGCCTGCATTTCTCAAATGACAAAAATAAAAACAACAGATCACCAGTTCAAAAAATATCCAGAGAGTGACCGCTGAGAATATTTTATTTGTGTAAAATCAGCTACATCAGCATATCACAAAATCTAACAAATACATCCAAATTTGCATGATGAGTTTCATTTATGCATGTGCAGCAAACCAGTAATATAGATAATGAAACAGGTTCATTTGAGATTTACAAATTTATGTTACCGGTCTGTCGGGTGAACATCACTCAGGATAGACAAATATGATATCTGTTAGTTAATACTCATAGGAAGACAGATGACCAAACACCATTCTGGAAGATGATGCAATGTGCCAGCAGTGTCTTGCAGCTACCATGTACATTGTCGCCTCTGACACAGTCTGCTGTTCAGATCAGTGTCAGTTTTCTCACGGTTCCATCATTGCAGTTGCACCCAACTTCTCAAGTGTTTGTATTGTTCAGTGTGTGCTGGGTGTGTAAATTCATGGGTTTTGCTATATGTACTCCAGGCACTTTGTTGAGTGTGCAATATTAACAACAGGTATTTTAAACAAAATAAATTCAGTGCTTGAATGAATTGATGATCCGCTTTCTTCGTTATTATTATAATACATATTTACTTCTCAAGAAATATACAGATTGAAAAACCAAGTTTCTTCAGAGGTAAGTATGTCAAATAAAATTAAGTGCTGTCTGCCAGTTCAAACTTTGTTGTCTTCTTAGTTATCTTTACACATGCATCCATCAAGCTCTTATAGGTTGGTTGTTTGTTCCATAGCCTGGAAACAACCTGTGTGGTAAATATTAGCAAAACTGGTCACCTGAAGACAAAAAGGTGTTTTACGCTCGATATTGCTCAAAACGAGGCATCATCACTGGCGCCGCCATCATCATATACACACGGGCCGGGTCGGGCCTACGATACTCACAAGTGCCATTGATATTTCCGAGACACCTAGCTAAACAATTTCTGTGGTTGCATAATCCATGAATGGAACACTTTCTGTAAGAAGTCGCATATAACCATGCTCAAGAAGAGTATGGTTCTTCTGGTTCTGTTTGAAACACAGGCTAATGGTAGTGAGAACCAAGGAGAGGAAGACATGGACCAGTTGGAAGCCACGGCTGCTGGCCCAAGTGATGACGTTGACGCAGACCGTCGCGCTGATGACAGTGACTGAATTGTCAGACATTAATTATGAATCTCTTGTGGTTGGAGCCAGAAGAGTCATAATTAATGTCTACGATCTTGCAGTATCATTGCTGTTGCCGACCATGACTGCGATTCTTAATGACCTTTGCAAAAAGATGGCTCACGAATGGTTGGTTGCCAGTGTCTGTCGCCTGTTTCAATTAAATAAAATTGAGAATTTCCCAAATATTTGTTTTTCATCATTCTTTTAAAATATTATAGAATTAAGTATAAAACCAGTTACCTAAAAACTACCAGTCTGCTGATACCTAAAATTGCGTTGTAGGTGTACATATGATGAGGAAAACACCTGTCTGACATATGTATTAAAGGATTTTACAGCTGGCAGTACAACTGTGCATTTCTTTCAATATCGTTTAGCAGGTCACTGGTAAAATGCGGACCAGTAACTTTGCTGCCGGGCCAGCAACCTTTTGAAGTTGCTGGTCCGGCTGACCAGCACAATTTTAGGGTAAAGGTTGAACGCTGGTCCATACATACATACGTAAACACATACATACATATACACATACATGCATATATACATACAGCTATATACAAACATAGGTACATATATACATGCACATACATATGTACCCGGATTTGTACATACATATACGTATGTACATCCATACACACAGACAGACATACATACATATATACACACCCATAGCCCGGAAACAGCCTGGGTGGTAAATGTTAGCAGGAGCAAACATATATACATATATTCACATATATATATCTAGAATACAGCTTCATACGTACATATGTATGTACGTACAGACAGACCAATATATACACACAGGTACTTACATACATATATACACATCCACATTCATACATACATTCAAACATACATATATATGCACACACACACACACAACGTATATACATTAATGTGGCAAATTTTATATGGTGGGAGGTTTTTTAAATAAGCCATGCATATGGGCTAAAAGGGTGACGTTGGCTGAGAAAACAGCTGTGGTAAAATTTCAGAAAAATCCATTTAGAGGAAGAGACCTCTCAAAGTACCTCTCAAGTTTTTGTAAAAGCACGATATAGGGATACATTTAAAAACGCGATATATCAATATCTACTTAATCTATTTTAATAAAATTTGTACTGTGTTCTAATTTCTATTCATAATAATTATGTCAAGACAACAGAACAATCAATAAGGTTACACCTATAAATCACCTACAATTGTGAAAATAAACAAATGTAAAATTTTGTTCATTTTTGAAAACGGTAATCCATCATAATTGACTACATTATATAGATAATTTACATTCATTGTAAATCACGTAATATTTTGGTATATTGGACTTAAGCCATTTGGAATTATGTAGCAAGTTACACACCACAATTTAAGCAGGCAGATTTTTTGTAAGCTCTGTTTAATGTTGCGTAAGCAGCAACTGTTGCCGTTCATTGCACTGGTGCTGTTATAGCCATGTCGGATCTTCGTACTAGATCTGCAACAAACGTATGGTTAGTTGGGCAACCGCTTCCTTGTATTGATAACCTGAACCAACTGCTTACATGCTTCTCAGAGATTGGTGAAGTTCTGCGGCGAGTTTTCTACCATTTGAAAGTGAAGAAACTGACGTTGCCTGCAAGCTGCAAAAAAGGCGCAGAAAGAGGCACGCTGAGCTGGAAACTGAGTTTGACAGTCGATTGCTGGAACTGTTTGATGTGGCACATGCAGAGTGTGATCAGCTGATCCGCATTGCTCGTGATGTGGAGTTTATGCAAGATCAACGAAGTGAGAGGAAGATGGTGATGGCTGGGGAGGACAAGCCTTTCAAAATGAAAGAGTAGAAACGAAAAAAGAGAAAATACTACGAGATGCAGCGACGAGAGTCTGCCTCCAAGGCAACTGATGACACCGAGCCGACAACTAAGCCACTCACAGAGTCATCACAGGATGAACAGTCGGATTCTGATGGCACACTGGACGTTGATGTGGCTATCACTATCAGCAAATATCACCACAAACATCTAGGTGTCTAAATTTACACCCGGATGTACCTCTCGTCGCACATTGCGATGGAAAACTATTACTTAACAGGCAAGGTGAAAAATCAGATCGCATGCCCATCGTAGTGTCAGGGAAAGAGGTCGAAAGAGGTCGAAAGGTCGAAAAGTTTCATCTGGTACTAGAGCGAAGCTGGGCAACGCTGTCGTTCAGATTCTGCGGGATTGGGAGGGCGTTGACGAGCACGTGGCAGGACTATGCTTTGACACGTCAAGCAACACTGGTACCCACACAGTTGCCATCACTGTAATTCAAGAGGCATTTCAAAATTATATCCCTTTTCTCGCATGCCGACACCATATACTGGAGATCATTGCCACTGCAGTTTTCGATCTATTTTTTGTGTCGAAGGGTCCAACTATCCTGCTCTTCAGTCGGTTCAAGGAGAACTGGCCGTTCATTGATCAAAGAAAGTACAACTCTCTGGACAGTGAGACAACTAGGTCACCTGGGTGTGCCTTGACTACACAAGAGAAGCAATGGCTGGAGAGGCATAAAGTTACAGCAAGCGAGTTCCTAATAGAACAACTTCGCAATAAGCACCCACGGCAGGTCTACCTCGAGTTCGTCCAGCTGGCCATCATCTTATTGGGTGGTGCACGTGACTCGAGACACCAGTTCAGCCCACCAGGCGCCTATCGCCGTGCTCGCTGGATGACGAAAGGGATCTACTGCTTGAATATATTCGCCTTCCGTGAGCAGTTCGAGCTTACTAGCCACGAACTACAGGCTCAACAGCGCATCTGCCTGTTCACGATCACCATCTACATCACAGCATGGGTAGATGCAGCCAGCAGCAGAAGTGCGCCTATCAACGACCTCTGCCTCCTTCGTGACCTGGAGAACTTTGATGAAGTGGATGGTGTGATTGCACAGACAGCAGCAATGAAGATGAGGGGCCATCTCTGGTACCTCAGTGAAGACCTAATCTCTCTGGAGCTCTTCTCTGACCGTGTCTCTGCAGACGAGAAGACGGCAATTGTAGCCGCCTTTGGGAGAACTGCAAAGAAGAATGACCTGCGGCGGGTGGAGGCGAAGCAGATAGTCTCCTTCAAAGAAGTGCATCTCGCCAATTTTGCAACGGAACGTTCGCTCAACTTCTTCACTGCTCCCAACATTGAACGCAGCTATCCCAACAGCAAGCTTGAGACGTGGCCTAGCCGCCAATACTATCTTAACGCAGTGAAGACTGTCTCTGCTTTGTGTCTTGTAAACGACTGTGCAGAGAGATTCGTCAAACTGGCGACGTTATTTAAACCTGGCAGTGCCAGCTCATCTTCCAAATCGTAGAGTCGCACCGTGGCCTGGTGCTTCAGGCTACAAAGACGAGAATGATGGGTCTTTAATAAGGCAAAACAGCTGTTCTGCTATGCATTTTTTATATGTGGGATTGTGTGTATGTTTACCTTATTACAAATGCTCTGCCAGGAAATTTCAAATGTTCATTCTGGAATGCAATCAATCAGTTTCACTAAAAAAGTATGCATTGAGCAAATTGTTATTAGGGGGTGATACTTGTATGATTCATAGGTCATATGTAAATACATATATACCACATATAGAAAGACATACAGCTACTTACATATATATATATACGTACATATGTATGTACATACATACTTACATATATACATACAGGTACACACATATATACACCCACAAGCATACATATGTACATACATTAATATGTACTTACGTATATACACACATACACTCATATGCACATACATATATACATACACACATATACATACAGACATAAATATGTATACATACATATAGACAGAGAGACAGACAGACACACATGCATATGTACATACATATATATATATATACCCACGTATGTACGCACATAGAGCTACATCCATACATACTGATACATACGTACATGAGTACATACGTCCATACATACATACATCTTTACATACGTAAACACATACATACAAACTTACACACGTATCCATACACACATGTATAAATACAGCTACATACAAACGTAGGTACATACATAAATACTTACATACATGTACATACACATATGCACATACATTCAAACAAACATACATACACACATACATGCACATATACACATGCACGTACCGGAGTATATATATATATATATACATATGTACATATATATACGTATGTACATATATATATATACGTATGTACACACACACAGACAGAAATACATACATACATACATACATATAAGTATTTACATACATATATACATACCCATATACATACGTGTAGATTCGTTCATATGTGCATATGTACATACACACATACTCTCATACACGCATGCACACACACACACACACACACACACACACACACACACACACACACACACACACACACACACACACACACACACACACACACACACACACACACACACACACATATATATATTGATCCCTGTGGTACCCCACTCAAAACTTATTTCCAGTTTGAAGCCTCCCCATCAACTACTACCCGTTGTCTTCTGTCAATTAGCCATTTTTCTATTCAATTAATTAAACCATTTCCTATGCCATGGGCCTTTAGTTTAAGCAGTAACCTTTGATGTGGCACTTTCTCGAAAGCTTTCTTAAAATCTAAGTAGATGATATCTACTGGTGATCCCTCGTCTACCCACTTAGTGAAGACTTCTCAAAAACATAACATATTTGTTAAGCATGACCTCGGTTTTAGAAACCCATGTTGAGATGGGTTTAACAAGTTATGTTTAACAAGAAAATCCACCATGTGATCTTTAATTAGTCTTTCTAATAACTTGCAAATCACTGACGTTAAATCACTGGTCCGTAGTTCTCTGACTTGTTTCTCGAACTTTTTTTAAATAACGGTATAATGTTTGCTTCTTTCCATTCTATAGGAACCACTCCCTCTTCTAATGACAAGTTGAAAACTGTTGCAAGTGGTATGCTAATTTGTTATCCCATCCACTCCAGGTGATTTAATATCCTCCATAGCCCTAATTTTCTTAGCTACCATTTTCGGGGTTACAATTAACTGTCGTAAATAGTCTGATTCTGCCCCCCCTTCTGAACTTTTTGTTTGCTCCGAACATATGCATAAAAAAACTCTTGCTGTCTTGCTTTATATTACAAGCTAATTTTTTTTAGTAGCTTCTCTTCGAATTTCGAATTTCAGTTGTAGCTTGGTTTAGTGCTTCTTTATAAATGTTGTAATCTTCGTTATTTCCAGTACGTCTATATGACTTCCACATCATTTGTTTGTAATTAATTTTTCTAATGGCTTCTTTCGATAAGTATTTCTTTCTGGACCATTTCCCTTGTTTTTCAAGGGAACAAATTTATCGACGATGCACTCTATTTCATTCTTTAAGATATTCCAGCATTATGTTGCTGTCTTATTCTTCAGTGTGTTGTTCCAGTCTATCTTTGCTCAATATTTCCTCATTTCCTTATATCTTCCTTTGTGGAAATTTCTCCTGAACTGCTTTTTATTATTTCTTTCTGATTTTACTTTGATGGTAAAATGTAACGGGTTGTGATCACCACTTCCCAGTGGCTCACATAATTTGACATTGTCAACTAATTCATTATGTGAGGACAAAACTATGTCTAACACATTCTCACCCCTGATTGGCTCTAGCACATTTTGAGAAAGGAAACTGTCTTGTACAACTAAAAACGTGTGGTCCTCACTCCCCGTACTCTGTAGAGATTTCCATTGTATATGACCATAGTTAAAATCTCCCACATTAATACAGTCCCATTTGCTAACTTCCCTGTCATAATGCCGTCCCATTATAATTCCGACGCACTAATTACAGGGACAATCATTCGACGAGACACCTCGTAGCTCCCGGTTATTCAGCCCGTTGGCCTGTATACTTTCGTGTTTAATAAAGCCTACGTTTACCCATACACGTTACATTACATTCCCTTATAGCGTTTTGTACTTTTTCATTCTCTTGTACACTTATGTTTGGACTTCAATAAACTAACCCCACCGTTAACGTTGAGTTTCGTGTAACTATACTACACCAAACAACTTCTTTGAAATCTGCTTCTCTTTTTAATTTTATTTAATAAGCCTGGATAGATTCTTGAACATATAAAATAACTCCACTTCCCCTTCTTCCTATTCTATCTTTCCTGAACATTACATAGCCTGTTAGTCCTAATTCGGCCCATGATGCCTATTATGTGAGGGTCAATATCTTCTACCATAATGTTTAGTTCACGTCTTTTGTTTACTATGCTCCTTGCATTTATATCCTGATTCAGAAAAGTTTTTTCCAGGCTGTTCTTTGCTGATTTATTTCTGCTGTCTTTATCTAGGCCTCCAGTTTAAAACTTCTCTGTGAATCCCCCTCCCTGCGAATCTAGTTTAAATAGATGCAGCCTGTCCCTCTGTCAACAGATTGCAGCAAGTTCTCTGAGAAAACTGCTGCCCCTTTCCTCTTAGATGGAGGCCATCTTTCATGTACATATCTTACATCCCAACAAAGTATCCCCATAAATCTACGAATTCCACCCCTCTTCTTTATACATCTACTCAACTAGTGCGTTGATCTCCATCCTCTTGCAGTTTCTATATGTTGGCCCCCTTCCTCCCATTACTGGCAAAATTCCTGAGAGAATAATCTGTTCGACTCTTGTCTCCTTTAGCTTCCTCATTAACTGTCTGTACTTCTTTCTGTACTATCCCAGTTGTTCCCTCCCTGTCTGTATTATTTGTTCCTACGTGTACTAGTATAGACCCTCCCTCTAATACCTTCTCTACTCTTTCAGTCATCTGTTCTATCCTAGCCCCCGGACGTCCTTTCCCTCGCTTAGTGTCTTATCTGTTTTTCTCAGAATAGAGTCGCCCATAAACATCCTCTCTTTTTTCAATGCCTCCTCAATCACTGCCTTAGAGTAGCTCCTTCTCCGGATGGCATCTGTCTGGTTGTAGTCTTGTTCCCCTGTTTTCTGCTCTCCTGTCACAATCTTGTCCGTTTCATTCTTTCCTGACGCTGTTTTTCTTGTCACCTTTCCTCCTGTCATCGTCCCTCCCAACTTCTCTTCTGTCACATTTACTCTCACTTCCTTTCTTCCCGTCATCTTTCCTCCCATTGCATTTACTTCTCTCCCGTCTCTTTTTCCCTCCTACCTCTTTCTCTAAGGTCACTTTCTCCCCTGTCACCTTCACGCCTGTCACATTTCCTGCCGTCGATCCTCCAATTTTTCCTCCTCCGATCACCTTCCCTCCTCTCGGTCTCCTTTCCTCGGTCTTCTTGACACTACTCTGCACCTTCAATCTCACAGTAATCCCAACTCTCTCCCTGTCGTCCCTCTTCATTCCATCTATATCCTTGCTGATTCTCATCTCCATCCCCTTCACGATATCTACCAACCTAGCTACCTCCTTCTCCAGACATTCCACCTTCCAAAACCCGCAATAGGTCCGCCATGAATCTGCAAGGGAGTAAAGTGTAAATGGCTTTGCGCAATCCTCAGGATTGGATACTGGGCTGTATCAGAACATAGAACTTAAGAACCTTTACCTTTTTAGTCCTTTGGGCCGAAGGTCCAACGGACTTACGCCATCACTCTGCGTCCGCCTTCCACCGTCTGCCGTCCGCCGTTAGTTGTCATATCTCAGAAACCGTTCTAATTTTGTATAGACGTAATTTAGGGTACTGCCACTATGCACGAGAAATCTGTATTTGATTGAATCATTCTAAGGGCCCAAAAAGCTGGTAATTTTTCACATTTTGCAATTTTTTTAATCAAAAACTCTTCAGTAACGTTTTCTCAAATTTTGCACAGACATAACATGTGGTAGTGTCACTATACACAATAAATCTGTATTTGATTGAATCATTCTAAAGGCTCACCAGGGGCCCCCAAAATGCAAAATGTTTACACTATCTGGTGATGTGGTTTTGAGAAGGGCCCTTGAGATCACCCCTAACAGTAGATTTTGTGTATTGTGCCAAAAACAGAACCTGGCAGCTATACCCCTTCCATACAACATCTGTCACATGTGGAGTCTGTGTCTTGCATGGATATCTATTTTTATGCAGTTGTTTTATATGGAGGTTGTCTTTTCTGTTATGTAATTATAAGCAGGAAGTTTGTGAAATTAGTTGTTCTTAGGCCACAGAAAAGTAATTCCCGGTTTCTCATCAAGACATGTATTTAAAAATAGGTGCCACAACATTTTATTTTCCATTATAATTATTCCTCTAAATGCAAGACGTGGTGCAATAAGTGAACATTAAACATGTCAACATTTTACTTTCATCATAACCCTTAATGAACTGTAACTATGATTCACCAAAAACATTACATTAATAATTACCTACAGGGTTGTATCATAATTTAATTCACTCCCAAAAAATCAAAAAAACATTGGTTTACGATTTTGAGTCCTTTGGGCCGAAAATCCAACGGACTTATGCCATCACTCTAAATCCGCTGTGCGCCGTTAGCTGCCATATTTCAGAAACCGTTCAACAACTTTTTCTAAAATTTTGCATAGACTTATCGTAGGGTACTGCCATTATGCACAAAATACCTGTATTTGATTGATCTTTAATAACTGTTTATCTAATTTTGCATAGACATTTCATGTGGTGGTGCCACTATACACAAGAAATCTGTATTTGATTGAATCATTCTGAGGGCACCCAAAAATGCTAAATTGTCTTACTAAATTCTCTACTGCTGCAGAAGCTGATGCTGCCTAGCCACTGACCTCTATTTATAACTGGCTGGTTGGACACCCTTATCTCTGATCACTGAGCTGGCTGAGTGGAGCAGACTGTGTATTGCGCATTGGCTGGGCTCCTGCCTGCCATTGTAATGAGGCTCATGGATGTTTAAATAAATATGTAGACTATAATAGTGAAATCTTTGGAAGTGATATAATTGGCTGCATGACTGTAAAACTACATGGCGTCATGACATAAACAACTTTTAACTGTGCTACATGCGAGATTGCAGCTCACCAACTGTCCTGCAAGGTTACTACAACCACTGGAAATCGGCATAAATAGCAGAGTATCGGGATAAATTTCTACAATATTTTTAATGACACATTAACTAATATATACAATTTTCACTAAATGGTCTACTCGAATATTTTATTTCCAGGTGTATCTTCACTGGCATGCATATATTCTCATACATACATACATGCATGCATGCATGCATACATACATATATACATACATACATATATACATACATACATACATACATAGAAATACACACACATGTACATACATACATACATACATACATACATACATGCATACATACATATATACATACATACAATCTTACATACTTACATACATACAGTATATACATACATACATACCAGGGATGGGTCAAGTACATGCACAATGTACTTAAGTGACAAGTACAAGTACTCATCTAAAAATATAGACAAATACTTTATAAAAAAACTAAAGTACAAGTACAAAGTACTCTGAACATTTCAGTCACTTACAGTCAAGTACATTGAACGCTACATTTATGTTTCATAATGGTGAAAGTGAAAGCAATGAAAACACAAAAGCAGCAGTATTATGAAATTTCTTAAGTCAAGGCATAAAATACTAGCATTTTGCATCAACTCTTGAGATGGTGTAGGTAGGTTTAGGCTACAGTTGTCTCCATGTATATCGGCCCTGTAATACCGACCCTATAATACCATTAAACTACAAGTACTTCAGAACATATCTCAGCGATAATAGAACATATTCTTAATATATAGCATACTGGCATAATACAAAACATGCATATATAATATAATTTAAAATAACTTTTCCTTCATATGGTTCAACATGTTCGTTGTTGCCCCAGAGCGGGAGGAAATCTTCATATCACAGTGTTTATACTGGGCTTTGTAGTTGCCTTATACATTTGTAGGAATAACAAAGTGATGAAATGCTGCTGATTTGTTCGCCATGTCTGTACTCTGCAGTATTGTATACACGACTGAGAATATGCTTGCCTACCCTGCAGTGCCAGGTACTAAACATCAACATGTATGAGGTTCTGAACATATTCAATTGACTACTATTCAGTCATTATCTTAAGCCAAGGCAATTATGTCTACCAAAAAAGTACACAATACAAGTGAACTGGTGTTTTCCGAATATCTCAAACCACTACAACTGATCAAGAGATCAGTTAGTGTTAGTTTATCCCATGTAATTGACTCATGGCTTCAAATCTCAGCTGACATGCATGTAAGTGCTTGTGCTTCTCCTCTCCTTTTAGGCGAGTGGTAGAACCACCCATCGGACTGATTTAAATGCCCCTTATACACACGCCCAAATGTTATATAATTTGAAAGCTCTATATCTCCCCATCCCAACGAGGCCTGTCGTTGAGCTGTCAAATGGTGTAGTAGGCGTGAATCCGAGGTCAAACAAGATCACCGTCAAATGATGAATTTTCGAAATTGTGCGCTTCCGCAATCGTCTTAACGTTACAATTATCGCATACATACATACTTTACTTAATCACAAGATAGCCGACTCGCCGACTTTTTGGATAGCTTATTGTCTCCCCGTCAAATTGCGGTACGATATTGAGGTGGTGCCTGATATGGTACGAGTGGAGCCAAGGTCAAACAAGGTCTTATATTTGTATATATATATATAAAACTTTATTTTGACACCGTCAAATCCGGGACGGTTGCCCCGTTCACGGGTGTGTACAAGCATTAAAATACTAACTAGCTTAAAATTATAATTAGTCCAGGTAAATAATAAAATAATAATAACGATAGGCTATAAAACATGTTAAAACTGTAGAATGTTCCTCTGTGTAAATTATTTTAAATAGATATTTACCAATTAAATTGCAGTCGTTAAAAGTAATATTAAATGTGTCAAATATAAAAACACTAATACCATGAATACTACAATGATAATAAATAAGATTATATGTAATATGTGTGTTAAAGTCCAATGTCTGTCGTGTAAAACCCATTATGTGGAGAAGAACAATGTCTTTAGTTGTTTCTTAAATTGAGGGAGATTGCCGTTGTTGCGCATGTTCATGGGAAGTTTGTTCCACAGAGTGGGGCCAGCACAAGCAAATGCACGGCGGCCGAAACGTTCTAAGACTAAGTTCACTCTTGGAACTTGCAAGAGTAACTCGCTTGCAGAGCATAGGGAACGACGTGGTGTATATTGGTGTAATAGTGCCGCAAGGTACTCAGGCGTACCATCGTATGCACAAGAAAGAGTATCTTAAACTCAATACGCCTCCTAACGGGCAACCAGTGTAATTTCCGCAGTATTGTCGTCATTGACTGCCGATCGCCCCGCCGAATCTACATAACAATTCGAGCCGCAGACCGCTGAACCATTTCCAGACGGTGCAGGTGACGATCGTTTATTCCGAAAAGCATCGCATTACCATAGTCAAGTCGCGATGTCACCAGTCCGTGGACCAGACACTTACATGCATTGGTGGTAACAGAATCTCGTATCTTTGCAATTTGTGACAGGTGATAATAGGCGTTGCGACATACGTTCGCTCTTGTGACGCCATCGATAAATCAGTGTCAATGACGAATCCGATATCTCGGATAACGGAGGAGGTGTCAACGAACTGGCCACATATGTTGACGCGGCTTAACGATATAGGAGTACGCCGACTTGGCGAACGGATGACAATGGCTTCGGATTTGGTGTCGTTCATCACGAGTCTGTTGTCATGGAGCCATATTTTCACTTACTGTATGCATGCCTCCATACGTGCAAGGGCTTGTGTGTGGTCGGTTGGTGGGAAAGTGATGTAGAGTTGAGTGTCGTCTGCATATATAGGTGGTGTTGAATGTTGTGCTGTTGTAGAAGTTTGGTTAAAGGTGCGATGTACACGTTAAAAAGTATGGGTCCCAGGACAGATCCTTGCGGCACTCATTATGGTGTTTATTTCCGACACGCCATTCTTTACACGTACTACATATGTTCAATCACACAGGTAAGATGTCAGCCAGGCAAGGACGTCGCCAGATAACCGTCGCAGCAGTATGGTATGATCGATGGTGTCGAAAGCCGCAGTAACATCCAATAGCACTAGGAGCACACCCCGGCGACTATCAATCGATTGTGCAACGTCGTTGTGTATACGCACGAGTACTGTTTCCGCACTATGGTGTGCACGGTACGCACTCTGGTAAATTCCGTAGATACCGTTATCCTCCATGAAGTGCTGTAGTTGTTGGGCAACGAAGCGCTCAGTCGTCTTCGCCACAAACGTGATGTTCAAGATTGGGCGATAGTTGGTGAGTACGATGACGTCAGAGCCTCGTTTCTTCAATATTGGTACTACAACAGCATGCTTCATAGATGGAGGAACCACAGCAGACGATAGCGAGGCATTCACGATGCGAGTTAGGACAGGAGACAGAGCATCAATATGACGTTTCACGAGCGATGTTGGCAGTGGGTCGAGTTCACACGATTTCACAGCAGATGCCAGCACTATCCGCTTCACATCCGACGGCAACGCAGGTTCAAAGACATCTAAACGAGCAGTCACAACTGTTGTCGTGTCATCAGCTGGCAGCGGAGACCGATTACGACACAGAGCTTCCACCTTTTCTGTGAAGCTTCGCTGGAATCTGGTAGCAAGTGCCGCGTGGTATACGTCTGCCACTTCGGGTATGGTCCTGGCTGCGTCTCGACCAAGAAGTGGGTTTGCGATATTATACATGAGGCGCATATTGCCGCCAACTTTAACAATTTCAGATCTGTAGTGTTCGGAGCGTGCTGTCGTCAGCGATTTCCGGTAGGTGTTCTGTCGGTCCTTAAAAATTTGCCGATGTACCGTTAGGCCTGATTTTCGCCAATGGCGTTCGGCACGACGGAGGGCTCGCTTTTCTTCGGCCAGTTCATTTGTGTGTCATCCGCCTCACCGTGATGGTCCGTGACACGAGAGGCGCGTGCGCGTCAACGATGGTGCGTAGACAGGTATCGTAGCCCGCGAGAAGAGCAATTGGGTCCGTCTCGTCAGCATCAAGGTCAAACGATTCTAAGTCTGCTGCGAAACTGCTGTTGTTGATCGCTGCATACTTCCGATATGTAATGGTTTTGACTGGAAGAGCCCACATTCGACGGCGTAGTGATCGGTAATTAGTGTCGTGGGCACGGCAGCAGGATGTGATGTTTTCGCCGTTATTATCAGGTCTAGTGTATTACCCCGGTCGTGATTAGCGCCATTAACATGTTGCAGAAAGCCAGCCGTATCAAGCAGATCGGCCAGATTCACCGCGTCGGTGCAAGTTGAATTGTTGTATCTCGTGTTGAAGTCACCGCACACGACCGTCTCTGTAGGATGAGCAGCAGCGATGAGTAACACTTTGGAGACATCGTCCAGGAAAGTTCCAAAACACGTATTTGGCGGTCTGTACATGACGATAACACGTGTTGTGCAGCCGATGCGGGCATTACGTAGAGTGACGAAGAGTGTTTCGGAAGCGTGCGTGTCAACAGTGGCACGTGACACGAGCTGCAGAGTTTTGCGGAACAGAACTCCAACGCCTCCACCGCATCGAGCGCCATCACGCGGCTGGTGAACGAGCGTATAATTTTATCTGCAAAGTTCAGAAACTGAAGCCTTGTCTTCATCTGTCAACCAGGTTTCAGTTACAGCAACAATGTCCAGAGAACACTCATCAACAGGCTGGCATCGTCAGTCCCTGAAATTTGGATTCCTCCTTAACATATTGAACTGTCTTGTTCCTCAAAACATCTGACAGTTGGTCGACTGTATTGCGAGTAGAGTTCTCATCTGCGATTGCCACCTCTCTTCTTCAACATCCTAACTACTGTAAAACATCAACAGCCGTTTTCTTTATTTTCAGTGTTTGACCCCTACCATGTTCAATGCTCCATAACTTTTTGTAGCAGTCATAATTTTTGAAATCGTGTAAAGCACACTACCCAACCTTTACAAGAATGTAAGAAAACAATGTTACAATTTTAAGTTCAACAACAGATAACACAAACAATACATGTACAAATCATAAAATGTTTGGTTTTATGCAATGGTGTGTATAATAAGGTGTAAATTAATATATAAAAAATATTTTGATACAAGTTTGAGTTTGTGACATACAAATAAACTTCAAAATCGAGGATGGCATCCACATACACATATTTTGTTATCCCTTGGGTGATGAATCTAGCAAGAATTCCTGCCATTAACAAATAAATGCAGATAAAAGTATAACATCACTAACCTACTATCTGCGGAAAGGCATAATTTCGAAAATTCATCTTTTGACGGTGACAGTTAGTGCACCTCGATACAACTACATTTTGACGGGGATACAATATGCATTCAAATGGTATGTAACACGGCCTAGTGTATGTAGATAAAGTAGCTACGCAACCATTGTAATTGTAGAACTTTTATGGAGTGGCGTAGTTTTGAACTACTGCACCATTTGATAAATCTCCGTTGTATCCCATATTTACTGGGAGACAGTTGGCTTTCCAACGGTATACGACATTGTCATGAATAGATAGGTTCCATAGATATACGCAACCATTTATATTGTATGACGTTTGCGGGATGACACTATTTCGAACATTATATTTAAAATTCTCCTGATCACCTTCAAGGCACTCCACGGACTTGCACCACAATACATGTTCGAGCTTCTTGTTGAATATCAGCTCACACGCTCCCTCCGATCAAATTATGCTGGTCTGCTGACAGTACCAACCACACGCCTCAAGTCTTTCGGAGACCTTACGTTCTCCAGAGTGGCCCCTGTACTTTGGAACAATCTGCTACAGTCAGTCAGACAGTGTGATACTATTGCGTCGTTAAAGACGGCGCTGAAAACACCTTTTTAAAATCGCTTTCACTACCTAAATGAGTGACATATAATTGTGAACTTTTTTTGTAAAACGCTTTGAACAGAACTAAGAACTGGATACAGCGCTATATAAGACTTTATTATTATTATTATTTATTATTACATGATCATTAGTGTTACGATGAGGTCAAATTTATTGATAGATAATTAACTGCTGGGTTTGTCATCTCAATGTATCTTCCAAATATTCCAAGACAGTGACTACAACAGAGATTGCAGACTTCAATGTGTACAGTGCATGTGTACGACTTGTTGTGTTCTGTTACTTTAACATTGTGCCTTTAATGTTTCACTAATCCACATTGACACATCGAAGATCTCATCAGAGATTATAAACCATGCGCGGTGTGTGAGAAATCAACCAAACATACACAGCCACCGATTCAATCCACACCATGGCCGTAGAAACCATGGCAGCGAATACAAGATGACATATTCGGCGAAGTGCAGGCCGCACCTCACAGCCAACGATTTCTGGTTGTCATACAGGACCAACACTTTAAATGGCCAGAAATAGCCGCAACCAGTACGGTGACGTTTTCCACCATCATCCAGATCCTGAAGGACCCGTTCGCTCGTTGGGGAATCCCGGAAGTTCTCCAAAGCGACAACGGACCACAGTTCGTGTCATATGAGTTTGAAACATTTCTGCATAAACTTGATATCGAGCATTGTCGCAGCGCTGTATAACCCACAACGCAACGGAGGAGTGGAGAGATTGAATCGCGTCATCAAAGTGAATCTCACAGCTCAACTTGTGGAGGGGAAAATGTTCGCAGATCAGTACGAACAGTCCTGTAAACAAACTGATCGACGCCACATGTGTTGACACAGTGTACTCCAGCAGAGTTGATGCTAGGTCGTAAACCACAGTTTCCTCTGGAAAACCTGAAACCACATCAGGCATCTCCACCGAACATTTCAGTGTTACCTGAGGAACTGAAGGCGTTGTGTTCGATCGCGACAACCAGGAAATCAACAGTTGTCGTCGGACGCCCACCTTGATGACCTTGACATCGGAGGTCTGCTTGCTCAACAACCCAGTTACCCGCAGTACCAAAGGCCCAGGCGAAACAGACGTCCACCGCGGTACTTTCAAGACTACCTGACGAACCAGTGAACGTTTGTTGCGACATTAGTTAGCTGTTAACTTAGCATGTGACTTTAAACATCAGTGGCTACATTGGTAATTTGAACGGTTTGTGTACGCCTCTCTATTGTTCGATTTCGGAACAGTAATCTTTACAGAGAAGGGGGAAATATGTTGTGTTCTGTTACTTTAACAGTGTGCCTTTAATGTACTTGATCAGCTGACGTCAGCCTCGTTCTGGGGTGAAACGTGGCTCCGCCATGATGTTGTATTACAACCTGTTCAACGTTACGATAGTCTGGTGTTGTTTGTGACATTTCCGTGTTATTGATATAACACGGCTGGACCATCTTGTCTCACAAAGCGAATGCAGCGTGCATTCCACGATGGATACCATTTTGGCAGCTCCTTCATATACCTGAGTGCATATCTTTACCACCAAAATCCATATTCTTCCCGTGGAACTATACACTTTGTGGCCAATGTTTCACCAGTTGTGCTGGCGGCTTCAACAAATCCAAGACATTCACTGGGGATGCGAGATGATGCCTCATCCATTACAGATACTTTCTGGGAAAGACTTAAAGCGAATTATCTCACATCTATTAAAACACACTTGTAATTTCAATAGTTTGTGTCCACATTGATGGACACATAAATTAATAGAATGTCTCCATTTAGCTTCAATAAATGTATGTTTATTACTGTTGGGCATTGGCTTTCCAGTTTTCCAAAGCAATATCTAGGTAGTTAAGCTACTTGTCATTCTCGAAGGTAACAGTGGGAAAACCTATTCTTCTTCGTCAATAGCTTTCCCATGTTCTTTATTATTGATCACCACGTCTCCCACTTGCCCACCAGCTACCTAATAATTAACAATGGCAATATCAGCCAAATCAACAGTTTTTTTGATAATTTAAATTATTAAAAAACCTAACTTGTCAATTTCCCTTGCCGATGTCAGGCTACGTCACGCCACCATTAAGGGCTTGTGTGCTATCGCTTTACTGACTTCATAATGACTGCATGATTCTGTTAGTTTCGCCCCATAGATGTAGTCACACATTGATAAATTACTACAACTGAATGATGACATAAATGATATACTTTGTCTAGACACCGGCTTGCCTGTCGGTCGTATACCAACGGCAGCAGCTTCGTAGAAAGGCTGTCTTCTTCTAGTAAATTCATCATGTGTCAACAAAGTATTGCTAAATTGTTACAAGTTAGTGATTACATTTTCTTTGTCAAGGGGTACAACGTTATCAGGGCTTCCATCGACCACTGTCTTAAATGGAATTATTGGTTTGACAAATTGATGTGGAAGCACGTGCGTACATGCGTACGGCTAGCTACGCCCCTGATCTGCATACATATATACGTACATACACACATGCACACATAAATATTATATACATACCGTATTCGTTCTTTTAGCGTACATGCCCTAATTAGCGGGAAAGAAAGTTCCACCTGCATCCACAGCCTTTGCAAAGTTCCAGTATCCATCCGTGAATGTATAAATCACTTCTAGTTAGCGTCAGTTACGTTGACGTGTGTCATCCCGGCTAAACTAAACATGCATGAATTGTATGCAGAGGGTGACATGACCTGGTCTATGACTCTGTCCGTGACTTTGCACCGCTGTCATGCAGATCGTTTGTCTTGTGCTGTCCACTTCTAATATATTTCTCCAATGAGGAGTAGTTTTAAATACGTGGTAACCATAAACAATTAACAAAAATATGTGTTTTCTAAATCAGAGTGACACGCGTGTCAATGACGCCATGTTTGTTTTAAAAACGGAAATGAAGAATCTAGTAGTGCCACAGTGGAGTACAGTAGAGGCAGTAAAATACATATAATTGCCAACCATGCGGCGGCACCATTTTGTAATTTTCACACTGGTTTGAGAAACAGATTTTTGGTAACCTTAAGAATATTTCATAAGCGTACTGTACGCTAAAAAGAATATGAATGCGGGTACATATGTACTTACACATACATACAAACAGACATAAAAATACGTACACACATATATAATTACGGAACATTCTTCAGGATAGTTCTTTTTCAGATAAAAACTTGGATATGAAAAATGGAACGTTTTTGATCTCACACACACATACAGACGGCGAAACAGACATACAGACATGTAGACGCAGTGGTGCAGGACTCTCGACCGAGAGAACCCGGGTTTGAACTTTGAGCAAGTTCGTCCACTTCATGATAGTCCAGTTCATTCAACTGTATGAATGAGTACCTGGCAGTAGAAAGTGGTCGATATCTGTATATCTTCCAAGACTATTGAGATGGTATTCGATTGAACAGGTTAGCCAGGGAGTAAAGAGTAAAGCGCTTTGAACAGAACTGAGGACTGGATGCTGCACAATATAAGAACTTACCTTTATCTTTTACATACTTAAATAGATGCATTACATACATACATACATACTTACGTACTTACGTAATTACGTACATACGTACATACGTACATACGTACATACATACATACATACATACATACATACATACATACATACAAACATACATACATACTTACGTACATACGTACATACGTACGTACAAACATACATACATACATACATACATACATACATACATACATACATACATACATACATACATACATACATACATACATACATGCATACAGCTACATGCATACATACATACAAACACACACATGCAAGTATCTATATATATATATATACATATATACAAACACATTCATATATACGTGTATACATACATACACATATACGCACATACATAATAATAATAATAATTTAAGCATTTATTATGAGCCGTGTATCCGAGTACCTCGCGTTTCTTAGTAATTTAACAAAAAACGGAGGTATCTAGTACTCCCCAATGATATCATAGTTCGTTTATGCATACGTGTTAGTTTTTTAATTAATAGAAAAACTGCGAACTCTTTCATTTTTGGTTTCAACCAGCTCCAGTCGTTTGCTTCGATTTTACCCGAGTATGGACATTGAACTTTGTGTGGAATCGTGTTCTTGTCTTCTCGTGATCTCGAATTATGGGCAATGTACCTTTGACCCCACCCTTTGGCGCTTTTGATGTTATAAAATACCGAGTTTAGGCAATGAGTGGACGACCACGAACAGATGCCACCGACCCGGCAAAATAGGCTAAATTAGACAGACAAAGACAGTATCCACGCATAAAGGCATATTTATATTTTGGAAACACCATGGAATTGATATACATTACATTAAGTTAAACCCAATTAAATAGGCTAAAATACAATAGCAAATAAAGCAAATTAAGGAGTTAATAATAAATAATCATTAAATGTCATTCAGCAGCATCGCTATAAAATAAGTGAAATGTTATAGTTTGAGTTAACACGAATTAAATGAGCTAAAATACATTATGGATAAAACAGTTAATAAGTTAATGAATAGGTAAGTAGTCAATAAATGTCAATAGCAGCATCGGCTATGTTTAATGTAATGCCTCAAAGACGGTTCGAAAAAGTTGTGTCTTTAACTCTCCCTTGAACGCATCAACGGTTGTGACGTTTCGCACTACAGCGGGGAGGGCGTTCCACATTATTGGGCCAACCAAAGAAAAAGAGCGACGTCCGTAACGTTCAAGATTATATCACGGAAGTTCAGATCAGCGGATATCAATGGTCGGCCTGACGTGTTTGTCGTTATTAATGCTGAAAGATATGCAGGGGCTAAATGGTGTACAGCTCGATAAACCAACTACAGTAGCTTAAATTCAATACGTTGACGAATAGGCAGCCAACGAAGAGTGAATAGAAAGGATTGATGTGTTCTCGTTTACGGGTGCCAGATAAGAGTCGCGCTGCCGAGTTCTGCACCATCTGCAGTTTCCGCAGGTGAGAATCAGGGTCTCCGTATAATACAACGTTCCAAATATCAATCAAGGCGTGACATCACTAGATCATATGCGGTCATTTTACAATAGTGGAGATAGGTGGTCTAATCCGGGCGATGCTGCGGAGTTGACAATATGCTATCTGGCAAGTGCGGCTTATCTGAGTAGCCATCGACATGGTCGAGTCGAGCATAACACGACTCGACCACTACCCTGCGGTACTCCAACGTGCATATCGACACGTCGGGAAGTGACCTTTCCAACTTTAACAGCCTCCGTTCGTTAACAAAGATATGATTGCATCCAACAATATGCATTGCCGCGTACGCCAATTCTGTGAAGTTGGTCGAGAAGCATAGGATGGTCAACAATGTCGAAGGCGGTAATTAAATCAACCAGCACCAGAGTTACGCTCTTACGATTGTCCAACGAATGGAAAATAAGCACAAGCGTAGTCTCATAGCTGTGAGCAGGACGATAGGCGGTCTGGTAGACGTCAAACAAATCGTTTGCAACCAAGTGCTGTCGAAATTTCTTCGCAATATGCCTCAATATAAGTTGGATATTCGACGGTAGTTAGCAACCGTTCAGGATTATGCTCGCACTTCTTTAGCACCGGTGTTATGATGGCGTGTTTCATGGCAGCTGGCACATAAGACTACTCGATCGATTGGTTCACAGCGCTTGTAAACACCTTGTCTTGTCCTGTCTTGGTTGAGTACTGGCCAACACTCCTTAGGAGTCATACGGTCAGGGTTGGGTGCGCATGCTAGTTTATTAGTCGTGTATTAAGGCTTGTCTGAATTTATGTGGCTCTATAATGTTGACTATTGCATCTGGTAGGGAATTCCAATATTTTATTGTTCGGGGGAAATAGGAAAATTTATAACAGTTCTTGCTGGTGTGGATAGTGTTGAATGCTATTTAGTGATAGGCGTTGTACAGGCTGGAGGAGGTTTTCAAGAGACAAGGTTACTTGTTACTGTTACTGCTCCCGTAACCCGCCTGGGTAATAGGGGCGCTGCATTGCTGAATGTTTCACCAGTCGACGCCAGTCTTCGCGGTTGTGTGCTAATGTCTGAGTTTCTGCAAAGGTCTTCCCAGTCCATTCTGCAATATTGTCTGACCATCTCTTCCTCTGTCTTCCCTGTCTTCTTTTCGCGATCTTGTCCGTGATGGGTACAATGAACCGTTCAGCCAAGGAATCAGGATCGTCAATAGTAATGTAGATCCCGTTCGATGGATGGAGGAGGTAAGAGGGTGGAATGTGGAAATTCCGATGGAAAATCAAAGGTCAAGAAGCGGTCTAATAGCACCCCTAGCGAATAGGCGGTGAACTAAAAAAAAGTAGGTAATACGAGTCCCTGATGAAAATAAGGTGAACTAAAAAAAGGTCAATCAGCGCCGTCTTTTGAATAAACGATGAACTTTATAACTAGGTCGATGACGTCATGAAATAGGTCAATGATGTCATGGAATAGGTTATTGCGCATGCGCAATTATGTTTTTTCTTAAGGTAAATGCTTCAATTCGTGCCTCTTATGTGATGAACAACAAAAATAGGTGTGTAAGCACCCTCTGGTGGTTATGTGGTGAACTATTTAACGAGGTTGAAAACGTGAAATATGTTGTAGCGCTTCCTGTTGAGTAAATGATGAACTATGAATATAGGTAAAATAAAATGTCGTTGACAATTACGACGTTGATTGGCTGTCTGGTGCCATGATCACGTGATTCTCATAATCCTATATAAGACCGTAACGATAAGCTAATAGTTATTCGTACCACAACAATGTTATGGTAATGTCGTGCTGAAGACACCGTATTACCGGTCTCTTGCAGCCATCTACCGTATACACAGAGTACTACGTTATACGGTAGCATCCCTGTTGAGTAATTTTAACTCATTAGTTTTATGTAGAGAAAACAATTTGAATAATTTCAATACCACGACAGTACTATGGCAACGTCATGCTGAAAACACCGAACTGCTACACTCCTGAGGCCTTCAGCGACAGTGACAAAGATGATCCGTCTGTCAGCCAACCAGTCATACCTGGGGTAAGACCACATTTAAATTTTACATAGGCGGCCATTATAACGTTTCCTTCATTTCCTGCTAAATTTGACGAACAATTTTCTTGAAAATTTCACAGCATATTTAACCTCCATTGACACAAGTGCTATGGAAAATTCGTAAAATTCTCATACCTCAGTTTTCAGAAAAATCCACCCAAACCTGACACCCCTCAATTTCGCCCCAATCTGGTGACGGATTTTGAAATATTGGTGCGTTCTGCAAATTAGCCACTGTGCGAATACGCGAGCGACTAGCGTATGTTTATTGCTACCTCGTGAAAGATCTAATGTAGTAGTACATTTAGTATTCACTGGACTGACATGTGCCATGCCAAAGTGCTCGAACAAAATTCACACATGCCACCAAAACGGTATTTTCAAGGGCACTCTTTCGGTCGGTAATGGCGGACGAATCCTTAATGTGGTCTTACCCCACCTTCAAGCCTCTTCGTACAGGAACCAGAAATTTGCCACGCTATGTTTCAGTCGGAATCCGCCGCCGCCGCCGCCGCCGCCGCCGCCGCCGCCGCCGCCTCCGCTTCTTCACCCGCTGTCGCGGCACCTATAGGTACGACCACCCCCTCCGACGCGAAACACTTTGTTGTAATCGAAATGAAGAAGACGTTAGCACGTCACATTGCAACATAAACGATCCTATTCAATTTGACCACGAGTATATGTCACTAGACGATATTCTAATTTACACGCACTTTGAGGAGGCCGACGAGGACGTTAATTCAACCGCAGTTATTAAAGACTGTTTGACTGTTTTAGTAGAAGCAGGTGTTAAACTATCCGACATATGATCCGAAGAGTTGTGTAGTACATCCTCGCGCGCCAGGGATGGCTTCTGCTGAAGTACCCCTTGGCTGATCGCTTTGCGAAACTCTGAATTTAAGCTCAGCCTATGAAATCGCTCACTAGATCAGTAGATGTAGACAGGTCAGGTGGTCATAATAAAACTCATATCAACCAACCGCGGCTCGTGTTACATGCAAGGTTTAGGAAGAAGAAGCCATTATTCGAATACACAATACCGCTCAGCTGATCGTGCTAATGGGCGAACGGATATTGGGATTCCCAGAAGTCGTTTATCCGTCTTCAAATTGGGGCGGGTATTTGCGTTGTTCTCACGAGTCATGCAGTCGCGACTGGCGAAGTATCGAGAGTTGGTTGCGAAATCCTGAATCAGTGTGAAGGAAATGGTGCACGCAGTAATGGAGGGTGATCTGTAAATAACGGACTATGTTTGTCGTTTTGTTGTAATCGACACTTTTATTGTACCCGCATTAAATTTACAAACCTTATCTTGTGTCATTTTTTCTAGTATAAGTACCATTTTTATTTGGACATTGTAATGTGAATTTAGCCATAAATATAACTAAATTCACATATCAATATCCTCTAATAATCTCTCTCTCCCCCTCTCTCTAATTGTGTTGTTGGCGAGCAACTCTCTGTCTGTCTGTCTGTCTGTCTGTCTGTCTGCCTGCTTGTCTGTCTGTCTGTCTGTCTGTCTGTCTCTCTGTCTGTCTGTCTGTCTGTCTGTCTCTCTCTCTCTCTCTCTCTCTCTCTCTCTCTCTCTCTCTCTCTCTCTCTCTCTCTCTCTCTCTCTCTCTCTCTCTCTCTCTCTCTAGCTATGTCCTTGACAATTAACCCTCCCTCTATCTAGTTATGTTCTTGGCAATTAACTCTCCCTCTCGCTGGTTATCTTATTGGCAAGTAAGTCTTATTGAGGTATCTTTTTAAACTGTTAACGTATCAACGCTTGAGCGTCGTAAATTCTTGTTAGTTTAGTACATCACCAAGGTAACTTCCAAACATTTTAGCCTTTCTACACGGTAGATTTGTAACATTTTGGTATAGTGTTCGTATGTATTTATGTTTAGTTTGACTATATGTTGGAATCTTGTCAATATATGTGATTAAGTCACCATTGTTACTGCTACACTTTCCTTGAGCAATGCAAGCGTACCCAGGTAGTTGTAAATTTGCTAAATCTGTTTTGTTGGATATCCAACATTCTTCTAGGCAAATTACACTATTTTTTTATAAGTTATGTCCTGTAGTGAGCTGACGAATGAAACCAGTTAGTCAAATTTAGAATATATAGATTGAATATTTAAGCTGAATATTGAAAATGGTCAATTTTTATCATCAGCAAGTATCTTAAAGTGATCTATGTCGTAATACGATGAATGATTTATGACTTGCAGTTCATTGTTATCAATATCTAATGTATTAATATAAGTATCTAATTGTTGTTGCCAATACCACCCAAGTGTGAAAGAAAAATGCGATAATATGACGATGGACATGTATCAGTACAATACGCATAGTCAACAAGAAGAAACAAAAACAGAAACAGAAACAAATAAAACGTAAATAGCTTTGCTGGCTGACTGCCAGTTTATCCTCGTCTCCATTCTAATGTTTTCAAAGTCACCAGTTAAACAATGGAACAGGCTGATATCATTTTGGACGGTTGTTGTTGACAGTGGACGAAGCAGACTGGTGTTATTGTGGATTGTGGTTATTTGCTTTGTTTAGGACTGGCTGGTTTCATTGTGGACTGCGGTTGAGTTCAATGAATGGGACAGATTGGAGTAAATGTTGCGTTTGTGATTGGTTACAGCGGTTGTGACAGACTGGTATCATTATGGACTGTGTCTTTGTTTACGGTGGATGTGACAGTATCAATGTGGACGGTGTGGTTTTTTACAGTGGATGGGACAGGCTGGTGCTATTGTGGCCTGTGTAGTTGTTTACAATGAGTGGGAGGGGTTGGTATCACTGTGAAGTGTGGGGTTGTTTACAGTGGATGGGAGAGGCTGGTTTCAATATGGACTGTGTAGTTATTTACAGAGGATAGGACAATCTGGTGTCATTGTGGTCTGCGATTGCCTTCTGTGAATGGGTGGGAATGTGTTGGATTTAGTATTCTCTTCTCAGAACGAATTAGTTGATAATGTGAAAGTATATGAAATCATGGGATCTACTGATGATAACCAGATCCATTTTAACATAAAACTACAATCAGGGAATAATGGTAAAAAGCAACGAAGCAACAAAGGCAAAATTATAAACAGACGAGAAAACATTTAGCACACGTAGACTGGACTACCTTAATGAAAAAGAAAACAGCAACACAACGTTTTGAGAAATGATATTGAGGGCATTATTGAAAGATTTGTTTTCCCGAAAAAGCAAGGGAAACGATCCAGTTAGAAACACCTTTCAAAGGAAGCTATACGTAAGATTGCTTACAACAAATTATGTGGAGAGTTTATAGAGACACTTGAAATATAGAAGACTACAACCACTACAAAGAGGTCCTTAGCATAGCTACAGTCGGAATTAGAAAATGTAAAGGAACGTTTGAGCAAACATTGGCGAATTATATAAAAAATGACAGCAGGAGTTTCAACGCTTATGTAAGAAATAAACAGGTTCGAGATAAAGTGGGACTTGTGTAAACACTGAGCTGAACGAGCATTTCAGCTCAGTGTTTACCACAGAAGATATCAGTTCAATGCCAGTACCAGTCATAACATTCCAGTCGAGATGGCGGACAGATTTGCAGACTTCTTCAAGCACACGATCACTAAGATATGCAACGACTGTCACAGGTGCGAGATCACTAACTGGATTAACATGAACTGGTTTCATCTGACGAGAATATCACCTGCAGTTTGTCAGAATTCACCCCTGCCTCAGAAACTGAGATCAGGAAATTGGTCGTACAAGCTCCTTCAAAATCATGCGGCATAGATCCACTTCCGACGTGGCTTGTGAAAGACAATCTCGATTAATTGTTGCTGATTCAAATTGTAAACCGTTCCATGTCATAGGGATTGTATCTGACTCTTTGAAGGAGGCCTTGGTGACCCCTGTGCTGAAAAAGAACAATCTTGATCCCGAGCTACTGAAGAACTTCCAGAACCAGTGTCGAATATATAATTAATCTCCAAGCTGATAGAGCGTGCAGTGACAAGTCGACTCGGCACCTACATGTCTGAGCACGGCTTGCACGAGCTTCTCCAGTCAGTCTACAAGACACAACACAGTACTGAAACAGCGCTCCTCCGGATCAGTGACGATGTGCTCCGCGCCATGGACAGCAAGAAATGTGCTCTTCTAGTGCTACTCGACATGTCCGCGGCGTTCGATGCAGTGGACCATTCAGTGCTCCTCTCCAAATTGCATACTAGACTGGGCATCTGTGGGACAGCCCTCTCGTGGTTCAGGGCGTACCTAACCAACAGAAAGCAGTCAGTTCTCATCCAGGGGGCATCATCAAACTGTCAGCATCTGGACTTTGGGGTACACCAGGGTTCTGTGCTGGGGCCTATACTGTTTTGTGTCTACACCCTACCTCTGGGGGATATCATGCGCCGACACAACATTGAGTTTCACCTGTACGAAGATGACAGCCATCTGCTGCTCACATTTAACCCCGCATCTTCCCAGTCAGCGCTTGACGCTATGGAGAGGTACATCGTCGAGATCAGTATCAGGATGGCTTGCAACTTCCTAAAACTGAATGACAACAAAACGTAGTTTGTTGTGGTTGGAACTAGCGGGCAGCTCGCCAAAGCAGCCGTGACAGACATCTACTTTGAGGAGAGCATCATCCCGGCAAATATTGAAAGCGAGGAGTATTAGTGCAATTAATTACTCAAACTATGGACTGCAGGCACATGTAAACATGGTGTGTCGGTCAAATCGTAAAGATCCGAAAAAATCTGGATGTGAGTTCGGCCCAGATAGCCACCCACGCCTTCGTCACGTCAAAGCTGGACTACTTGAATGGATTTACTGCATGGCCTCCCCACGTGGCAGCTGGCCAAGTTACAACGAGTGCAGAACACAGCCGCGCGCATTGTTTTCCGACGATCTCACATCATACCAGTCCTTCGCGCTCTGCATTGGCTGCCTGTGAGGTATCGTGTGCAGTTCAAATTGCTCACACTGACCTCAAGGCAATCCACGACGAAGGCCCATCCTACATCAAAGACATGCTGGTGCAACACAATCCGAGAAGATCATTTCGGTCTGAGAGCAGGCTGCTGCTGGATGTGCCCATGTCAAAGACGCAACTGGGGGACAGGGCCTTAGATATATACTAGTTTTTATTTTTTTATTTTTTTTATGTATTTGTATGTATTGCTTCAATGAATTTGTAAAGTGCCTTTCAGCAGTTTGGGCTGAAAAGGGCGCCATATAAATGTGCATATATTATTATATCTTGGTCTTTTATTTCTCTACCATGCATGCTTAGAAGTGTAACCAGTCTGTCTCGACCTAGAGCCTGTGTTCTTCTGGGTTTCTTCATGCTCATTGATGTAATAATCGTTTCTCGCATGATCTCTTGTTAATTTGTACTTCCTGATGTCCTCCTTTGTTTTTTTGATGGCCTTGCATATTTCTGCGTATTCTATTTGTTTTTATGGTCGCCGTTTTCCATCATTTTTATCGTCTTTATCAGGGCTCGTGTTGGTGACGATATTCTCGTCTTTACTTGCTTGTTGATTGCTTTGGCTACACTTGTCGCACTTAGTTGGATCATCTCTGCGATGTTTTTGTTCATGGTGTCGATGTCGTCTAGTTCGTGTAGTGTCTCGAATCGATTTCGCAGTTTGAGTTAGAATTCGATCTTGTTTGTTTTGTGTGGTATCTTGTTTAGCAACTTCTTCCTTTCAGCCTTGACGTCCAGTTTGATTTTGCTCATTACCATTCTGTGGTAACTTCCGATGTTGACTTGGTTGATGACAGTTACGTCTGTGACCATGTCTAGCTTGTTTGTTAGGATGTAGTCAATTTCGTTCTTCGTTTCTCCATTTATGCTTTACCATGTCCATCTCCTCCCTGTTTTCTTCTTAAACATAGTATTCATGATTTTGTGCTTTCTTGATGTTGCCCAATCTAAGGTGTCGCCTCTTTCGTTTCTCACACCAAGGCCACATTTGCCTGCTACCGTTTCCATTTTGTTTTTTCGTTTCCCTAGTTGCGCATTAAAGTCTCCCATCACTCTCGTGTAGTGGTTTGGTTTTACTAAGGTTTCATCCACATCGTTGTAGAAGCTGTATATGTATTCTTCCGAGTATGATGTTGGTGTATATACGTGTACTATCTTCAATTTGTCGCGCTTTGTTATGCATAGAACAAGTTATGCTACTCCGTGGCTGATGCTATTAACCGTCATTATATTTTCTTCCCATTTCTTATTTATGAGAAAGCCTACTCCTGCTTGGCCTTGTTCACTATGGAATGCTACAGTACGTGGCCGCTTTGTAAGGTAGTGAAGTATTCCTCTCTCTTCTCCTGACTACTCCGATCCCGATCAATCCCATACCAAGCTGGTTCCCCTACGTTCTCCCTCCCAGTTCTTGTATCTTTTCATCTTTTAAAAGTGTTCTCACGTTATATGTTGCTATCTTCAGTCTAGTATGAAGTTCACCGGACAGCAATGCGTCTCTGTGACATTCAAAGCCACAGTCGACAAGGTGTCGCAAACTCAAATGTTATTATTGTAGGGGATTTCAATATAAACCTTTTTGAAAATAAACGAAAAAGAAGTATTTGGGGAATGTTTGACACCTTAATGTCATATAGCTTTTACCCCCATATTAATATTAATGGAACCTTAATTGATCTTTCATAGACTAACCAAATCCACAATGATGCCTAAATCAGGCATTTTAACTAAGCAATTATCAGATCACTAACCGTACTGCACCTTTTTAAATACATGTCCCTATACAGAACCTTTGCCAAGACATATACCAATTTGCATTCAGAACTTTAATGCAATATCTAATTTTATATAGGAGGTATCCTCATCAAATATTTACAGCAACCCTGACCGATCTCCTGATGCAAAAGCTGACATAAACTATGATATACTACATGACGTAATCAAATGTACAAAAATAAACATATGCCACATAAAACTGTTAAATTTGAAAATTACAAACACAAGAGGTCGACCTGGATTACTTTAGGTTTACTCAAATCAATTCGATACAGAGATAAACTATGTAAGACACTCAAAATGACTAATCGCCAGAATATTTTGCAATTCGGACCAACCTGACTACCTATAATACCATTCTTAAAAAGTATACATACAGCTAAACGCATGCATTACGAATGTTGTTTTAATAAATTCAAAGATAATATTAAAAAAAAACATGGGAAACTATCAATGGCATTCTTTTTAGAATACACAGAAAGAAAACACCCCCTAATTCCGTTGTTTATTACGAAAATACCATAGCAGATAAACCAGAAATGGCAAACGCATTCACCTCATATTTACCAGTATCGGAACAAATTTAACCAACCAAATACAACACTCTCACAAATAAAACGTTCAGACATTACCTTAATGAACAACATAACAACGTATTTAATTTTCAACTTATTAATGAAAAAAACCAATATATAAAACAATAAATGATATGTATCAAAAGAAAGCTGCGGATTTTACGGTATTTATTCACTGCTATTAAAGTCACTTAAACCTGTTTTGATCAAATCTTTAACTTTAATCACAAACCAAATATTAGCCACGATATCTTTCCTGATAAACTAAAAATTGCCAAAGTAAAACCAATTTGTAATACTGCAACTAGAAACTAATATAAATCTTACCTGCAATTTCAAAAGTAATAGAAACAATTATTTACAACCAGCTCGAATCTTTTTTCAAAAGATATAAACTTATCAATGGATTTAGAAAGGAATATTCAACTGAATTTGCCGTTCTTGAATTAATTGATAGGATATTGACACATATGGACAGTAATTAAATACCTATAGACAATATTAATAGATAAGTTAGAGTTTTATGGCATAAGAGGAGTAGCCTTAAACTTATTCAAAAACTAATTAAACAACATAAACCAATATGTAGACATTGAAGAAGCGCAATCAGAAATGCTTACTATCTCAACATGCGTACCCTAACGATCAATTCTAGGCCCTTTGTTATTTCTAATTTACACTAATGACTTTGCACAATCTACTCACAAATTCAACTACATTATGTATGCCGATGACACAACCCTCTCAAGTACACTAGATTATTTTGTACAATCTCAAAATAATGAAAATGTAGAATTCTTAATCAACTCAGACCTGGATAAAACTAACGAGTGGCTTAAACTAAACAAATTATCTCTAAATGTAAATAAATCAAAATATATGATTTTCAAAGCAGTTAGAAGAAATAATAATAAAATTATAAACCCACCTACTCTACTAATATATAACACAAACATTGATGGCGTATATGAGTTCAATTCCCTAGGGCTAAGCTTTAATGAGCAATTAAACTAGCAAAGCCACATTGACAAATTCTCAAATAGGTGTTCTAGGACTATAGGTATTCTACATAAACTCATAAAGATTGTTGCCTCTGAATATAAAGATTATATTGTACAACTGTCTCATATTGTCACATCTAAACTATGGTGTAATGGCCTGGGGCTACAGATGTGACAGAATAAAAACAACTTCAAAAGAAAGCCGTCCGTATCATAAGTTTAAGTAAATATAATGCTCCTACTGATCCACTCTTCAAAAGTCTTAAATTACTAAAAGTAGAACATATTTAAAAATTGCACGAACTAAACCTATACCACATATTTTCACACAATAAGCTACCTCTCTACATGCAAAACGTACCATTTGTCCAAAACAACAGTATTCAAAACTTTTATACACGTGGTCAAGATAAAATCCATACAATCAGGGTACACCACTGCCAAACGAAGCTTCATATATAGTTTGCCACATATCATATATAACGCATCTGATTTTATAAAAAGACAAATCATCATTCACAATTGATATGGCTTCGCAACATATACCAAGTTTTATTATCTCAATACTTACACTGAACAATGTGCAATTCATAACTGTTATATGTGCAATACATGATTGAATAACCCTTTACCTCCTTGACTTAATTTAAAAACCGACTGTTTGTATATTTAGTACATGTGTAATATACAGGCATATATACATTTATCTTGTAGTGATGACTCACTAATTGTACTAGGGATTTTCATATGTTTATATAAGTTAAATAATGGTTGGAATTATTCCATAGGGTGGCTCCTACGACAACGACTATAATTAGTTTTAGTAGAAGTCTCCCGTCCCTCATATGACATAATCCTTTATTTGCTTATCGTACATTATATACTTACCACTTTGTTTTTTCACGTCGATTCGATTGCAATGTATTTTATGATCTTTTATTTTTATAACAATCATCTTGTTGAATTATGTATTTGGGACAAATAAATATTTCCTGTTCCTGTTGAGTTGTACCACACACACGTGCCGATGTAACAATTTCGTAAACTTAATTACCTGCCTCTTTAATTTGGACTATAGGCACGGGTGTGAACAGAAGTACAGATAAGTGTCGTGAAATGCAAGACTGGGACGCAACTAACTGACGGACAATTGCATGACGCACGGAAGCTTGCAGGAACAAGTTTGCAAGTAGATGTGGGGCACTTCGTGGCGCAGCAACAAACCTAGGTGGCACACTTGTCAAAATGCCAGTTGCATGCCAACAGCACGGACAACAATATGGATAATGCGTACTTTTTAATACTCAACTGATCAAAATTATACATTGATGATCGATGATAATAATCAATCATTATTAATTATATACAACTTCACCATTGCCTGATCCCAAATTCAGGATGGGAAAAGAGTAGGGTTGTGCGTTGGGCTAGCAACCCACCACGTAAAAACAGCTCACTACTAGTCCGGCAGTCAAACGCCCTTTTGAAGGTGAACCGTGCATTAAGGTCTGCATGCTGTTTTATTGCATTTTGTGATATAGTCAATAATCCGACGGATGCCGCAATGGCACCCAAGAGCGTTTTTGTAGAAACCTATTGATATGCCAATTGGGTATCGCCATTAAAATATACACCACTTTTCTGAATATCTCGAATTTAAAACATCCAAACAATCAAAATGATGTGTCCAAACGCATGTTTTCATGGTATCTGGTTATAATTACGTGAGTGGACAAATCATGGTATGCAATTTTGTTACATGGGTATGCAAATTAGCTCTGACCAATATAACCACACGCTTTTCGTGTGTATCTCCTCAATAGGCGAGCGGTAGGCACCAATTTAAATGCCCCTCTCCCCGTAAGTGCAAACGCCCGAATGGAATATCATTTGAAAGCCCAATATATCCCAATCACAACGAGGCCTGTCGTTGAACTGCCAAGTGATGCAGTAAGCGTGACACCAAGATCACCGTCAAATTATATATTTTCAAATTGTGCGCTTGTGTCTTTAAATTACAATGGTTGCATATATACGCTATTTAATTTAAATAAAATGGGCATGTCATATATTTTGGAACGCTTATTGTCATCCCATCAGAAAAAGATACGATATGGAGGTGTTGCCTGGTACAGTAAGTGTGGAGCTATGGTCAAACAAGGTCACCGTGAAATTATGCATATTCGAACTTCTGCAATACCGCAAACGTCATTAAGTTACAATAACTCTGTATCTACTTCATTTCTATGGACATGTTATATACATCGCGGAAGAACAATTACTCCCCGTCAAAATGTGATATGACTTGTCAGTTGGTGGAGTTTGTATGGAGCGACGATCAAACAGTATGAGTAATAAATGTTCAAAATTACGCCATCCCGTAAACGTTATACAAAACCAATGGTGGCTTATATACGTTACCTATCTACTCGTGGCCACATCATATACACACGGAAAGCCTACTATATCCCTGTAAATACGGGGTACCACGGGGAACTATCAAGTGGTGCAGTAAGTGTGGAGTGAAGGTCAAGCAAGGACACCACCAAATGATGCATGTCCAAAACTGCGCTATTCCGCAGCCGTTGTGCAATTACAATGTTTGCATATCTACTTTGTTTACCCAGTCAAAATGAGGCATGGCACAGAGTTGTAAAATGGTGGTCTAACTGAGGAGTGAAGGTTGAAAGTGAAGGTTGAAGGTCACTGTCAAAAGATGCATCAATCAACATCATCGTCAAAAGAGGCATCAATCAACATCACCACGTTTGATGAGTATGCCAATTTTTTTTTTGTTCCGCACATCATGAAGCACTTAATTGACTCCAACAATATTGACGTTGACCGGGACGCGTACCTCGCCAGCAGGATCAAATAATCCACAAAAGAGAAGCGTGGTAACGGGATTCTGAGGAAAGTAACATGGGACAACAAGGCGCCAATAAACTGGAAATATTTCCATCGCGATGTTACCAACATACAGGAGCTATTTGCATTTCTCTCCATTAAGGTTGCAAAGCTCCACTATATAGGTTGAAAGGAAGTGTTTGACATTTCAGACATCTCAGCTGCGGTCACTAGGTGCAACTATGCCATGCTACATACAGTATGACCATGAAGAACCTGACACGCAACTGTTGAACTTTGGAAAAAGGGATCAAAGCCAGGCATGATTCGCAGTGTGTGTCCAATCGTTAGGAGTTATGAGTTATAAGTTTATATCCAGCTGCATACATTTGGATAGGCTTTAGGACAAGCAATAACGTTAGTCATCTTAATGGCAATGGCATCCATCATGCTCTGGGAAAAGACCTGTCCACGTCATTGCCAGTTGTCAACAGCATGGGAAACCCAAATTTCATACCACGAAGGAACCACAGCATTCACATATTCATGTGGATCTGGATTCGCGACATTTCATCTTCTGGAACGCATCGCCATTGCCTTATGTAAATAAAGTTGCAGCATGCGTGGTCTCTGTTATCGAGGCAATGAGAAAGATATGCTGTGAAAGGAATACTATCACTAAGATATTCCAATAACTCCGGATGCTCTTTAGCTGTATTCGTAGCGCATAGCGTAACAAGCTTTTATGTGGTTGACCAGTCAACTGGTTCATCAGCAAACGCCCACTCCAGATGGTTGTGGGTGGAGATAGGACGTGAAGAGGATGTCATGGGCACAAGAACATATGGCACAATTTCGAAAATGCACAGTTGTTTAACGTGGCCCAGTGTAGGTAAACAAAGTAGATAATTATGCAAACATTGTAATTGTACAACGTTTGCGGAATGGCGCAGTTTTGAACACTTATAATTTGGTGATGACCTTGCTTGACCTTCATACCAGACTTACTACACCACTTGATAGCTCCCAGTGGTATCCTATATTTATGGGGAGACAGTAGGCTTTTAAAATATGTATCAAATGGCCATGAATAAGTAGGTTACGTAGATAGCTTATATATGCCAACATTGATATTGTATAACGTTTGCGGGACTTCAAGTATCTTGGCAGCTTCATCTCAGCAGACAGTAACATAGAAAAGGAGATCTCTCCCAGGATCGGTATGGCAGCACATATAAACTCAACAACATTTGGAGATCCACTACTTTGCACACCAAGACAAAGCTGAAATGATACAGATCAAACGTCCCTCAGTACTACATATATGCGTAAGAAACATGGAGAACCAAAAAACAGATCGAGCCGACTCAGAGATTTTTAAGGAAGGTGTCACAGACGAATCCTGAGAATACGTTGGGAACAGCATATGACAAACAAGAGCATCTTGGAACGCACTAACGTCAACAACATCGTTGGTGAAGTGAAACGAAGAAGGTGGAGGTGGCTAGTAGTATGTAAGTCCATGATGGACCTCAGATGCGGATCCGTGAAATTGTGGCATTGGAGATGCTGACTCATTTCCGGTTAGGAGCGCCCCCTAGGTGTCATTGGTGTACTTAATTTGACGAGGTCATGTCCCTTGATTATCGCCCACCCCCTAACGAGTGTTGGGAATGTTAATGCGTGCGTGTCTGTGCATGTAAGGGACGGTTAATGACTATCTCTTAATTTAGTGCATGTCAGCGTCTATTTTTGTGTGTGTTATTGCATGCATGTATATGTAAGGGTCATCTATCTTTGTGTGTGTTATCGCGTGCATGCACATATGACAAAAGGAACTAAACACGGTAGTATACAAGTGCACACGTATGTTATTGACTAAAGATACAAGTGAATAATGATTACGACTTGCGGATTTGTAAACCTCGCCAGCGGTCGTGAGCTTACGGGTCATTACGACCACGCCATCGGCTCGTGCATGCATGATACGACTTAGGGGTAACTTAATACCTCCCCATTGGTCAGAGCTTACGGGTATCTGACCACCACGCCATTGGCTCGATCAATGATAATGATAGTACCTTGTTGTCAATGAAACACGGTGCCAATCGATATCTAAACAAAGCGAGACAAACAACCAAAAGTCGTACTACTCAAAAACAAAGGTATATATGATTAGTACCGAAAGTAAACATCGAATACACACGAATCAGTATCGAAACAGGGTAACACAGTGTACCTTATCTAAATTGTTTAAGCCAATCAAACACACAGCAATCGTTTCTCACCAAATCAGTACCGAAACTTAATCGAAAAGCCGTGACAGCGAAACATGAGATAAGCAACACAATATTGTCCACAAACGTTAGACAGAGGACTTTGTAGTCTCTTGGAGTTTTGAGTCCATTCAACGCAATGTGTATTTATGAAGGTGCGGAACTCGACGTGTTGCGGTGGCAGGCCGTACGAACAGAAGTATTCACCGTGTCCATTGCCATCCAGGTACAGCGCTATTCAATGTTCACCCGGTTTCTTGACGTTTCTCGAAGGCACTCGGGAAAGCATCTATCATCGTCGTGTGTAGTTTGTCTTTGGGTACGATAGCGCAAACGATCGACTCTGTCTGCGAGTCCACGGCGACTTGACGATCGATCTGCCGGCCATGATCTCTTCAGAAGTCGTAGATGACGTTGCGGGTCTTGTCGATTTCCAGCGCGGACTCGAACTCGGCGTAGGCGATGACGTTCACGGTGGCCACTAGGGCATCATGGAAATGAATCTCGATGCGCAGGTTGCCCTTTTGTACCAGATGGAAGCAGGCGCCATCGCTTGCGTCGGGGGTGAGATCCAAACCGAAGAAGGTGTAGCCGCGACGGAAGTCGGCGCGAGACAGTCCGTTTCCTTCCTCCTGCCACACCTTACCGGTCGAGGTGAACAGGTTGAGATAGCTTCTGACGAAGAGATCGTTGTTGAAATGTGGCTGGAAAGGTTTAGAGGGTAACTGTCGACCGTTCATGTACACGGCGAGGAAGTTGATGTCGTTGTTCTTGGAGTGGAACGCAATTTTGGCGTAGATCCCGTTGTATGCATCGTTATCGATACAGCACAGTACGAGACGTTTCGGTAGAGTACCGAGGAACAGATTCTCGTGCGTGTAAGAGCGGGTTTACGCTGGAATGGAGTAGATCTTGCATTCTACGGGACGCATCGGATACTTGGCCGTGCTCTTCTCGGGGGCTTTGATGTGTGCCATCTGGACGGTAGGATTCAGAGTGGCCTTCTTCACGAACAAGGTGGCATTGACCATCTTGATCTTGAAGTCGGGGTTGGCACCACCGGCCATGAGCGCGAACGCGTTCTTACTGGGTACCAGACGTATCTTGACTTCGACACCGTTGATGAGGAATTTATCCTGAAGGAACAGGTCCACATGGAGACGACGCATCACGTCGACGACGCAACTCCGCACGATCTTTTCTCGTCGAGCCACGAAGCCCGCGTTGGACGAGTCTCCCGCGGCTATCTCAACGGCCTCCATGTGACTACCCGTGTCATTGTGTCACATCTGACTCAACAGTTGCTTCTCCTTAGCATCGTCACCGTAGCTCAGCAGCGTCTCGATGTAGGCGCGGTACGGATACGTGTTGGTCGAGGGGGTCACGAGCGTACCGTTCAGGTAAACGTCAACTTGGCTGATCAGCGAATGGAGCCAGTTATTCACCGGAGCCACTGGATCGGCGGCGTCGAGGTCGGTTTCGTCGGGTCGGGTCACCTTCGCTTGAACGTGTAGCATCGTACTGGCGAGATCCAGGTAATCATCTCCCGATCCGGGTATCGTGAATTCTATCGGGCCGTCCGAGTCGAGAGAGGACATGGGTTGATATTGCACAGTGCGACTGTCGACGATACTGGTCTGAGACGGGGGTATGGTAAAGAGGTCGAGTTCACTCTTGACCCCTTCACAGGATTGTTTATGAACGAAAGCTATTCACGTTTCCGCGACGACGTCTGTTTCTTGCGCTGTATTCCTCCTGTACTGATTCGTTTCTTTGGCTATCCTCGTTTTATACACTGAGGAGCTCGAACGCCTGGGGTCAAAAGGTTGGTCAACAGCCTCTTACCGGCAGTCGTGACGGGTCTTTTTGTTGCCGTTTTGATGTTCTGACCGGACAAGACGTCGTCGGCTCTGCGCACGCCGGTCTTCAACGCTCCCTTTCCCAACGCCAGGGCACCTCTCTTGATGAGTGGCATGGCATTGCGTAGTAGTCATCCGAAAAGACTTCCTAGTCCATGACCTCGTTAGTATCGAGCACCTGCAAAATAGGGAAGAGCACCACCCGCATGGCGAGCGTAGTAATCGTTGTAATTCATTTTTAGAACAGTCCCGTCCGTCGTCGTCGGAAATGAAGCATCACCGTCACCTTCCCGACTTCGAACGGCACGCGTCGTCCGGTGTCGTCTCTTATATCGATCTCTAACTCTTTATACAAGAGAGGGACGTATTGGACGTGATCGAAATTGTAGACACGATAGTACCGTTCAAACCGTAGACCACATCGCTTCGCAACAAGGGAGCGAGACAATCGCCGACGACACGTGACTCCACGACATCCGTGTAGATGTATAGGCTCTCGAATCCTTGATCCATATCCATCACGTGATCGGCCTCTTTCTTGAAGGTGTACTGACCAACCCGACCTATACCGTTTCCACTTAGGTCCGAGTGGACATAGTCGCGTCTTCTCGTTGTTTCCGGACTGGTCATAACTCTTGAACGGAAACCTAGCATGCTTGCCATGGCACTCTCTAGGGGAATGTTAAACTCGGTCTTAGAGGTCATGTGCAAGGTCACCCTTTGAGAGATATCGCTGTAACTCAATTTTTTTCTGGCCCTATCCGACGATATACGAGACAGCACCTTGTTGATCATACCTAACAAGTGGTTCGTGTTGTAGTAATACCTGGCTTCGATCGTGCCAGTGGGAGCTAGTCCTCTACGATCGCTCTCGTACAGGTAGAATTTGGTATCCTCCTCGCGAATGCTGTACCAAGTGTGTCGGTACTGGAACTCTACCGCATTCCCAGTCGCCACCAGACAGCACGACACGACGAGGCAAGTCCGTGATGTAATGCGCCAAGGTGTTATTAGGATGCGACTTCATGGAAGCGTTGCTAGGCAACGTCAGGTAGAAATCACTCGTCGTCATGGTGTTTTTGTCTCAACGTCGGGTTGGGTAGGAGGTAACCCAACTACTCAATAAGGCCGTCCACAAAGTCGGATTATCTTGACCGATCGATAGGTTGTATATGCTGACCAAGATGACCATGTACAAGACGACGACCTGACAGAGAAAAACTATCTCCTCTTTGGGACACTCGGTACCGAAAATATGCCAAGGAGTGCTCTGTTGTTTCTATGCGTCGGTAACGTCTTCTTCCGCGTCAATGATGGATACCTCTCTTGTCGTTTTGTGTATCATCGTCCGACTGGGGTTTGGAGGTCGTACACCCGTCTTTTATCATATACTCTAGGAAGGCAAAGGACATCTTTTTATGGTGGCGTCTCCTTTTGTGAAGTCGTGCGCAACCCTCGAGTCTTGTCCAACATACTTGACGTGGTCCTTTGCAACAACGATACAGGCTACTGAACTGAAACATCTTGAACGATTAAAACGATGCGTTGCTTGAGGTGGTGCTGCATCTACGGACCGAGTCTTGATAACGAAGCGTGACGAGTATACTAACATACAGTAGAACCCACATCCCTACACGACAATCTAACCAAACCATGTCCTGACCGACGAGATATCGACTGACGAATCGGAGGCCGCGCGCCTATTCTTTATACCTGACGAGGGCCTTGGCATCGATCCAGCTGTTGAATTTGAAAGGGTAACCTTGCCATTTCACCAACATCTCCCTTCGCCTGCCTATCTTCCGTCGCCGCAGTACCGATTCCACGCAGTACAGTTTATCGGTTGGCACCGACACCTTCTGCAACTCCGGTTCGTAGAAGGTTCCGTCCAACATCTCGCCGAGGTCGTCCGTCAATCGATAGACGGGTGGATCGGACAGATGGACCTCGCGAATCGTGAATATTTCCTCGCTCCAATTCGCCATGTACCCTTTCTCGAGTCGTCTCTTGACCTTGCTTATACGCACGCGATCCGCCACGTGGAACTTCGGTACGCCCTTGCCGTCGTGTCCGTCCAAGCGCTGCCACACCTCTTCCTGATTCAATGCATTCACCCGTGATGGAGGCATACCGATACTGCGGTGGGAGGTGTCGTTGTTGGATCGTACAAAGTCTTGAAGGACATCGATGTATCCCCACGTCTCGTGTTTCGTCAGGTATTGCCACATACGCGTCTTCAACGTGCGATTATATCGTTCGACGATTTTCGCCTTGGTTTCCTCGTTGTGTGTCGATAAGTGATAGATTCCATACTTTTTCAACAGTCCTTGAACACCGATTCAGCAACTCCATTCCTTTATCGGTCTGCAACGTCATCGGTCGATCGTCGCCAGACCGACCGTCCAGCGCATTCACTAATGACACCAACGACTTGTTTTTTAATGGAACGCAGCGAGAAACTTTCGAGAAGACATCGATGACCGTGAGTAGAAAAGTCGTACCGTCGTTGTCTTTTTTGAGACTGGACAGGTCGACTAGATCAACCTGCCACTGTCGATTCCGTCTACCCACGACAACGCGCCGTCTCTTGAAATGAGTGTTCACCGGTTTGTGTAGGGTATAGGCGTTCTGTTCTGAAAGCCATTGTTGGACGACTTTCCATGGTACACGCGTGACACGTCGCAAGGTCTCGATTCCTCCGTAACTCCCCACCTTGGCGGGGTCGAAGTAGACTCCTTGCAGCTGTTCACGACACCGAACCATGCTCGATGAATCAGAGAGTCGATCAGATAGTCGATGGTAATCGCACCCACGATTTTAAGTCCGGTGTAACCGATAGCGACAGAGGGACCATGTCGACTGTCTCGTGGATCGAACATTATGCTATCTATTCGTGACGACCTTTCACCTTTAAAGACTCTCCCATCTATCCGGTGCCTTGCGTCTTTCGGACGGTGAGGTGGGTAGGATGGACTGTTCCATTCGTCGACGCGCGAGGGGTGTCCAACGCAGGGCTCGCTGTACTCTACCAACCGATCGTGAAGTTGTGGCTGCCACCGGTGCACTTTGTCCCTGTGGAATGTGTAATTTCCAGGTCTCATTGCCTACCAAATCCATGGGTAGATTGGTGTCGCCGAGTTGTCGAGCAAACACCCCCCATCCCGTCAGATTACCGGCAGTCTTTCTGGCGCGTAACAGATCGTTCACGAGATCCACCACATTACTTCCGGGTACCGGGACTTCATTGTGGATGAGCACTCCACGCGCGGTCCACACCACGTCTCGTTTGAGACGTTCCATCAATCGCCTCGCTTTTGCCTGTAACGCTTTGGGAACGCTCTCGATGACCTCCGCGAAGTCTGTTGTGGTGACGGGAGGGTCCGCCGCCGCCACCGCCTTCGCCGCTGTGGTGGAAGAGTCCGCCGCCTGCGGCGCCGAAGGCGCCGTTGTCTCTTTCTTCACCGAGACTACGTGTACCGGTTCTCTGATACGTTTATCGGTCAAGACGTTGTAGCGCTGTAACACTTGGTTATACATGACGACCTTGTCCCCTCGGTGAGATCCTTTCTGTCGAGAATGGCCGACATCTCGTTGTCGAGGTCCCGGTCCTTTCTCCCTAGGGTAACCGTCGGCGCAGGTGTGATGGCGCGAAGGCTGTCCAAGAGTCGCGGGTCCACCAAGGCCATTTTCCGCGCGTGTTTCATCACGTCTTGAGTAGCACCTCTTTGAGTAGCGGAAGAAAGACGGCACTGGCCAAAGGGGCTAGGAAAGCCGACAGGAAACCTCCGGTCTGTCCTTCACCGATCTGGTTATTTTCTAGCAAGATTCGACGTGTCCTGGCCGCCGGCACGCCTCTTCGTTCCAATTCGCGGAGTTTCGTTCTATATTTATTTAACCGTCGCCTCCGTACTGGGGTCAAGGGTACGTTCGTTTTCAATATGTTGTGGGCGCACTCGGCCAATGCGCAAAGAAGGTCGGCATCGTGCTCTTGTATCTATTCAGCGCCTGTATACAGAGAATGTGTCTCTTCACGAGCTCAGACATCGTGTAAATGAAGAGACGAGGCGCGTGTGCAGTCTTTTTATACCTTCGGAAGGTACACGTACTGAACACTGTCGTCTGGAAAGATGGTTGTGCGTAGACGCATATCCTCGGGCGTGTCCTGTTTGAGGTCGACCAAGAGATAACCGTACGGTACTGACGTGGCGTCTTTGAACGCGTCTTGTACAAACTTTACACGACCCGGATACATCTGTCGTGCCAAGTGACCTATCTAGGAGGCATCGCGAGGATTCTTGAAGACCACCATATATTGAGAATTCAGACTGATGGTGCGACTCTCATTGTTTTTCGGGAAAAGGTTCTGCACGAGGTACAATACGGACATGTTCTTGTGATGACTTTTTTCGTGAACAAGGTCGTGACCCGTTCGTCAGTTTCCGCCACAAGATCGTCTACGGGCACGAGGTTCCTCGTCGACGCATCGAACAACTTGTCGCTCGGTAACCCTTCCACGAACTGCACGTTGGCTACATCCATCGTAGCGTAAGCGCTTTGCCATTCTCCGTAACACCACATGATCTTCTCGGGTGGCGGATCGATCTTCGTGACGGCGTGACGTAGCATACGCGTCACAAAAGTACTTTTACCCGTCGGCCCGGCGACGATGCACGTGAAAGGATGTTTCCATCGTGGGTCCATGATCTATTATGTCGATCGAGTGCCTGACCTTCCTCTTCTACACGTCTACAGGACCCGTGGTCACTCCGTCCTCGTAGATCACGCGTTTGGCGAAAAGTAGGTCAGGGCCGCGCGTTCCTGCACGTAGGTGATCACGGGCGAATGATTTACACGAAACCCACGGTTCTTTCCACTCCCGCTCCGACGGTTGGTCAGCATGTCTAGGAAGGCTCGCTTGTCTATTGCGTTCAGACGCTTGTTCAGTCCTTTCGTACTGTACTTGTCCGTGGGTCCGGAACAGTAGTACGTCTTGCTGCATAGACCCACGAAAGAATCCCCAGCCCATTCGACCGTGAACACACCCGGTGTCCTCTTATCGTAGGCTTTGCGTGCCATGCTGCACGATTCGGTGCAGGCCCATGGTTGTCCGGCGAAGTGATAGCGCTCGTACTCGCTCTGATGATCTCTGCAACATTCGGACGGAAGCCATTCGGAAAGGTGTCGGAAATAATGTTCTCGTAGTTCCGGGGTGACGAGGTCATCGATGGACTCGCCGGCCAAAGCTAAGTAACGGCTATCTGTTTCGCAGTACTCGAACAGCGGACGTTCCAGGTACCTGTCGACGAAGTCGTAGTAGAACTGCAACATGCCCAGTTTGGCATACTGCAAGACGAAGTAGCCCACGTGTATGGGCAAGGCGTACTTGACATTTCTCATGCTCATTTCGATCTCGTAGGCATCGTCGACGATAAGGTCGAGGTGTCGAAAGCGACGATCGTTGATCATGACTAATGCCCTCTTCTCCGAGGAGTAAGTGACGTCACGGTGGCGATAGACGTTACTAATACTGCGGCCATCGGACGAATTCCCAATCAACTTATTCGTGCCCGTAATGATGGTTTTGTCCGGGTGGATATCTCCCATGCGACGGGCCTCGGACACTGCTTCGCCGAACCGTCGAGATGCACGGATTCGGAGTGTATTCGACGACCTGATAGACGTGCGTCATCTCCAGTCCGTGCTCCAGGTTCCATCGCAAGAGAAGTGTGGCAAGCAAGATCTTGTCACCGTGATAACTCTAGACCAGGGTGCGGCGCGGGGTGGACATGATGTCGTGTTCTTCGGCGTACCGACGCATGAACGGTCCTAGATTGTCACGTGTCATGTGGACGTTCTTGAAGATGGGCTGCATCTCGGCAAAGTACGCGCGCAATTCTTCCGGTACGCGAAGGTCGCACTGGATCATACCGAATAAGGTTCTGTTGCGCACACCTGTCAATATCTGTTGTGACGTCGTCTTCCACTGCTCGTGACGTCGTCGAGGAAAGGCGGCATCCAGAACATTTTTCACGGGCGCCTCGCTTCTCGTGGCCTTCCATTCACATTCCCACATCTCGACGACCTTCACAAAGTGACGGAGATAGCGGGTATTCTTTCGTGTTTTGTTGAGGAGTTGGGTCATGGTTTTTCCGTTGACCTCGTGGACCTCTCGTTGAGTGCAGGGACATCCGTGGTAAAAGCAGCCGTGGAACTGATAGGCTGTCTTCGTTTCACTACACCATCCGTCTACTTGAAGTTTACCGATCCTCTTCTCTCGTCCGTTGGTTTGGTGACGTATAGAGCCCCGTGCGTGCCGATTCCTACGTCAACCATTCATCAGCCATCTGGCCTGTTAACTGCGCTGCCTAGGGGCGGAACTCGTTCTCTTCCCGTAGTCGTGTGTACCATCCCGTTGGCATGTCTTGCATGATTGAATATAAGTAGAGTGCATTCGCATCGTAGCCCACTATGGACTGACACGTTCGTGCGTCTTCTCCGTAGTCTTGTCGACGTAGCCTGGTGACCCTTTTCTCGTGATGTCTGGTGAAGATAATCGCCGCCCCTCAAACGATATTATCTTTGACGAGTTGATGGAGATCTTTGTTCTTTTCGATAAAAAGAGTAAAGTGGTATTCTCTGGAAGGTCGTTGAACAGGTAGGTCAATGTCAATCCGGGTACGCTGATGGCTTGCTTAAACATGTCGAGATCACGTTCCTGATAGAATGCAAACTGTCTGTCGATGGCCCGCAAAAAAATGAACCACGTCCCTGTTGTTGTACCAAACGAGAAAGTCTCGCAAGGTCTTCATATTTTCCCCCACCACGCATGTTCACAAGCGACGTAATCTTCGTCGGATATACCATCATTCTTCAATCGACTGAAGAAGGCCGCTTTCGGTGGAAGAGATGTGTCCTCGAGTCTCTCCAAGCTGTCCATGTAGTCTTACGGGAAATAACCTTTCCTGATCTCGCATCCATAGGCTTTCAAATACTTATCGTATGAAAAGCCAAGCGCGATGTAATGGGTCATGTCTAGGAATTTCAGGTGATCCGTCGATAGACACATAAAAGTTGTTCCGCGTTTAATAACAAAAAAGGAACCGACACTCTCTTTATTATTTTCTTCGTCTTGTCCCTTTTCTTTATCCTCCTCCGTGTCTTCTTCTGTTTTCCCTATGGACAGGAAGTAGGGCACCAGGAACTGTTTCACGACGTTCAGGTCATACTTGCCTGAATTGAAGCCGATGATGGGTAATTGTCGAAGCCATCCGTACAATTGTCCCGTGAGTTTCTTGTAGGGATTCGAAAGTCTTCGTAGCGACTCTTTGTCCTCGTTGATGGTTGCTTGCTCCTCGAATTCGTTTTCGTTCACTCGGACTGTGCTTCCACGAGTTCCAGAAACACGTCCTCGTAATCGTCTTTGATGTTTTTGTAGGCGGCGTTGCTCATTGCACGAAGGATGTCCATCATCTCCGCCACCAACTTGTTGCTATCTCCATCCGAGACGATAGGGGTAGTAGCGCAAGTGTTCGGGGACACAGATGTTTTCGTCGTCCAAAGACTCGAAGACTGACGGGGTCGAATGGTATACTCCAAACGAGTACATTTTCCGTACACCCCCCGTTCACATGCGCTCGAGCCTCTCCAGTTTCGATGCGTATTTCCACAACGAGTCACCACATTTTCTACATCGATAGGAGTGACAGTACATCCGGACGTCTTGGATGTAAGAAAAGTGTTTCTCTTGAAGATTCATGGACAACGACTCGGGGTAGTGGCACAAGGAACGACGGACGAGTTCGGCAGTCGCCTTTCCACCTTCTTCGTTTGGCTCGACGAGTTTGTACACGCACACGTTCGTCTCGAAGATGGTCTCTATACAACAAAGGTCATCCATCGTGACCCCATCAAAGTGTTCCATAGACACACCGTCTTGATAGTATATCTCGTAGAGGGCCTTCACCGTGGGTTCCAAATGACGACGATCGCGTCCTCGATGAAGAGCCAGACACCGGAAGAGACAGAGGTTATCGGTGTACCTCTTGGATTGGATGGGTTCCCTTTCGAGATCGATGACGGCCTTGTTGTTCTTGACGTAGACCGGGAGTGTAACGCCTACGCATCCTATCGGATGATCGATGATGTGATTCACGAAGAATGTGACATTCGTGTCAAGTTCACAAACCCACTGAAAATCCGGTCGTTGATTGATCGCCCACTGCAAGATCGGTTTGTCGGATGCGTTCGAGAAAGTTATCAATTTCCTCAGCGTTGGTGATGAGAGTGGGTTCATCCAGATAGCGTCCGCAGCAATTGCAAGAGGAATTATAGTACTTTAATCTTCCTGTGGTCTTGTTCCTCGGTATGAATCCGTAAGAGAGATTTATTTTGAAGGCTGGGACTGTTCCTGGAACATGACCTTCAAAGGACCCTCTAGAACAGCCGTGTCCAGCGTCGTTAGTCTATAATCGCACCTGGACTGGAGGTGACCTCGTGTCCCGCGTGTCCTGATGGTCGACCATTGCTCCCGGACAACATCGAGTAGATCCGTCGATAGATTATCGAGAAAGGGAAGTCGAGGCGGGGGTTCCATGGAGTCTTCGTCATCGCTAAGTCGCGGTCGGTCTGGTTGCAATTTCGAACAACACCCGAGTCGTACGTATCTGACGAGGTTGCGATGTTTAGTGAATTTCCGGTCACAACTCTTACACGTGTAAGTGTTGGTACTACAACAACTACTACTACTACTACTACTACTACTACTACAACTACTACTAGCATTGGCACATACCGTCTTTGTGTGTCGTAGTAATGCGTCCCGTCTTGTGAAGGCTCTTCCACCTCGATCACACCAGTTCTTCTTCTTTGATACGCTAGATGGCGTCACCTGTGCTGGTGCTTTCGAGTAGCTGTGTACATCAATCGATGGTGTTGACTGTTCGCATGATGTCGCCACTTGTGGTGACGGGTTGGTGCTGAGCGGATGTATTTCTTCTCGATGTCGTTGTAGATATGCATACGACACAGTCTCGACACGGATGATGGTGAATCATGAAGAATCACGACTACAAATGACCAAAAAGAGTTCCTCGCATGTTTCTATATACCTATGATAGACTCATGGCTAATAGATGTTGTGTGTATGTGTGTGTGTGTGTGTGTCTGTCTCTGTGTGTGTGTGTGTGTGTGTGTGTGTGTGTGTGTGTGTGTGTGTGTGTGTGTGTGTGTGTATGTGTGTGGAAATGGGAAGGTGCCAAAGAAGAAAAGACAACGATATACAAGTGCACACGTATTTTATTGACTAAAGATACAAGCGAATAATGATATAAGACTTGTGGGTTTTTAAACCTCGCCAGCGGTCGTAAGCTTACGGGTCGTTGCGACCGCGCCATTGGCTCGTGCATACATGGTTCAATTTACGGGTGACTTAACACCACGGCAGTGGTCAGATGGATGCCAATGATGGTACCTTCTTTCAATCAAACACGGTGCCGGTCCATCTAGAAAGAAGTCAAAACAAGCAGAAATATCAAAACTACTCACAAACAGTTAAACAAAATTGCTATTCAAAAGATGACAAAAGTAAAAATAAAGCAAGTCCACACACACACACACACACACACACACACACACACACACACACACACACACACACACACACACACACACACACACACACACACACACACACACACACATGTACTAATATCAAACAACAGTAGCGAAAATAGTCCCAAAAACAAAGAGTGATACAAAAGAAACGCTATACAATTGCATATCGAAAGAAGCCAAAGCAAGGAGTAATATCAAAACTACACACAAACATTTAAAATATAGCTATTTAAAAGACGACAAAAGTAAAAATAAAGCAAGTCCATATATAATAATATCAAAACTAGTGTCAAACAATGATTAAAAACAATCGATGCCAAACGTAAATAAAGAAAGTCCGTCTACTAGTACATCAGAGTGTCCTTTTTTTTACAACACTAAATGTTCCAATGTTCATTGTGTGTTAACATATATATTGTCAAATGTAAAGGAAATTCATATATTATCTTCGTTTAAGAAGATAATAGTGTCCTTCTTCCTCACAAGACTGTAGTTAGAATGTTCATCTTGTGTTAACGTCAGTGATTCAGAATGATGCTGTTATGGTTAAATCAACTAAGTACTCGTGGAATTCTGCACGGCTGATATTCTTAACAACCTGGCGAGAGACATGACGCACGGACTCCGATTTTGTAATTGGTGTACACTGATGTATCAACGTGGACAGTTTCTCCATCGCATTTTCAATCGCAATGATACAATGATACATTTCTTCTGAATATTCTTACGAAGTAGACGGCGGCGAAGGTCGTGTCGATCGAAAATCCTGACCTTCCGTCGTACCTGAGCATCGGAGGCTAGCGCGCTGACGACAGATGCTGCTGCTGTCGGCGACATTTCATCTTCGTTGTTTTCATTATCGTCATCACCGTGATGATACGATTCACGAATCAGGTGGAGTCTGTGGCTTCTCTATAGAAAACAGAAAGGAATTTAAGATAATATCGACTGTACTTTTACTTGCTTTTGAATGTCCACAGGACAAGACACCTCTCAGGTACGTAATTCCCCCTTCACCTTTTCCACGAACATGTTTCGCCATCGTGATGTGCTACAACGTACATTAAAATCGATCACGGGCCAACGAAGGTAGGTCTCGATCATCGAGGCATCGATGTGACTGGCATCAGTTGCAGACATGTCGAACACGTGGTGGAGCTCACGGGTCACGTAACGCGCACAAGCCTCGTCCATGACTTGTTCGAACTCGTGTTGAATACTCATCTCTTCGGCGTGATCACTGATCTCGTCAATTCTACGGACAGCATTTCTGAGTTTATGACGGTCATCGTGACAATCATCATCATCAGATGACCACTCACATTGGCTCAGATCAATTGTCGCTTCTTCTTCTTCGTCGTCGTTGTCATGTGTTAGGTCGATGGTCAGCTGGTCTCCGTCACTAACTGACGGTGACATAAAGTTCAATTGTCGCCTAACGGATGGGCTGTCATCATCATCATCGTCGTCCTATAGCTTGGATATTGAAATGACGCTGTTGACGCTGCGGACTATCTAAGTACGACAAGTTTGCCACGAGTGCTTCATGAAAGTTCAATGGACCTACTTCGTCTGGGTTGGGGGCATGGTGAAGTCTTGAGGCTGCTGGAGAAGGTTCTGTTCACGAATCCATGCCATGTTGGTTTGTACAGGATAGGAGAAGATGGCTCGCTCCTGGAAAAAAGAATGAGGACTGAGTGACATTCAAGACTGAATGAGTTCCAGGGGTGACAGAACATAGTTGTCAAAGCCGTCGTTGAATGTTTTTTGATGGTCACTTTCGCCCGAGACCCATGGAGTTTGGACAAAGCCCCGTACTGTTCATCCGGATTCTTTATGGCCACTGATGCAACGGCTGAGAAACCCAATGTTCTGGCGGCCAGGTTGTCAAACACGCAAGCCCAAACCTCTGTACCTTGCCAATCGGTCAGAAGAACACGCAGAGCTTTCTGCCTTCGATGTATGAAACACGTATACCCTTTGGCGTCGGGAGTAACTTTGCGTGGGCAGGGTTTGCAAGACGGATAATGTACACATCTGTCTTGACTTGCACAGGTGACTATCGTTAGCGGGCGGTTGAAAACAAAATTCCCATTTACCGCCTTCTGGATGTCAGTCAAAGACATTGATGCGTCGCTGTTATGGTCTGCCGCTGCCATGACTGGTGAAAACTCTTGTTGTCTTGATTCATCAGAAAACAATTGACTTGACTATGCCCGACAGGGTTTATATACAGATCGTTGTGTGCGTTCCGTTAAATTCCGTTAAACACCTTTTGACCCCGTGTATTTTGCTAACAAAGAAATATCGAGTCGAATAAGCGGTTTTATTTATTTACACCGGGAAAGTTTGTTTGGGGCAAAACGATTACAGAAACAGTTGTTAATGAAAATTAATGTCTTCTGACGGGGTTTATTTATGACATCAAATAATTTTATTAATGACTCACGCGGTAGGCGGTAAATCGATAGGCTGAGTGCATGGAACGCCCTAGATAGTACCCGACACCACATAATCGTATTCGGTAGGCAGCGCCTTTGTTTTTTTTAATTATGGCAACTGCCGCGTGTCAAAGGTTATTAGGTCAGGTATGCTGGTGACTAGCGGTATCACTGGAAAGGAAGGGAAGTTTTCACACGTTTGAAATTGGCGGTAGACGCAACAGACAATGTAGAAATTTACTAAAGATGGTGTACAGTGCTGTACCTGTCGATGGTCAAACAAAGTTCACGATGTACCGTGCGATTGGTGTAAAGGGTAAGTAAATGATTATTTGTTGTGGCTATAAATATATATATAATTATTAACAGTGTTTTAAGTTTGGTTCGTTCACCGTATATGTGGATGAATGCCTTAGTCCTGGATAATATTTAAAAGTAGAGTATTTAATTTTGGTATAATTTCCAGAGGCTGTGAAGACTGTTGGAGTGAGGAAGCGGAGGACGAGGAAATGGAAGAATAGATTTATGATGAGGAAGATGATGACGAAAAATGGGTTATATTTTTTATAATTAATAAAGTTTTAATAAAAGTCTGATAAATTATTCATTGATATAATTAAGGTAGTCAGTGAATCATATTAAAAATACGAGGAAAAATACATATTCTTCAAAATAGTTTTAGGAGACTATGTGGTCCGGTTCATAAACATATTTAAAAATATGCGCTCACACACAGTTGGTAATGAAAAAAAGATGTGATAAACACATGTGGTATAATATTACCAATCGTCATGTTGTAATCTTTCTTTGTTGTCTGGGATGCAAGTATATTTTGTAATGTCAGCAAGAGCCTACCCTATTTAAAATTGTAATGCGGGGATATGCGCGGTTATAATAAACAGATGCGGTATAATATTACCAGACGTCATTTTGCACAATCTCTTTGTTGTCTGGGATTTTAAAATATGCGCTCACACACACAGAGTCAATTATAAAAATATTATGTTGAATAACCGTTATGTTGTAATCTCTTTGTTGTCTAGAAAGTATTCTCCTTTGTAAAATTAAATGTTAGGCTAGTGTTTCATTATTAACTATTTGTGGTGTGTCAGCAAAAGTGTTGTGTGTTGTGTTAGAAAATACCTTCATCTGAAAGGAAATGGTTTTAAAATGTGATGTGTCAGGAAAAGGCTTTGTCTGGAAAGAAAAGAAAAAGAGTTTAAAGTGAGCATTTGATGATAATATAAAAAATATGTAATTTATAATTACCAACCGTTAATATAATTTATTTCGTGATTATAAAAACAAAGGATGTTGTGTACATTTATACAAGTATTTCAAAAACTCAATTTTGATTCATAAGCATTTGTTCCTAATTATACGTTTCAGTGTTTAGCAAGATGACCACTAGTGCTGGTTCTACCAGGTGATGAAGGAACTTCTGAAATCCTTTCACGGACCGCCATACAATGGTGGATTTTCCACACGGACGAGCCCGATTCCGGTTATGAATCCGATGAAGATTAAATTGTGAAAAGTAAAAAATATGGTGTTGTGTTCGTTTTGTTCATAGATCATATACCAGGTAACCTCTCTTACACACACACACACTCACGCACGCACTAACGTTCCCAACACTCGCTAGGAGGTTGGGCGATAATCAAGGGATATGACCGAATCGGATTAAGTACGCTAATAGCACCTAGGGGGCGCTCCTAACCGGAAATGAGTCAGCATCTTCAATGCCACAATTTCACGGATCCACATCTGAGGTCCATCATGGACTTACATACTACTATGGCTTGGCCATGTTCTTCGCATGGACAGAAACAGTCTACAACACGCGGCACTAAAATGTACACCACCTGGACAACGGAAAAGAACCATTGAAGAAGAAATTAAGCTGGCAGGGAAGAAATGGCACGAACTGAGGTAGCTGGCTCACCCAAGACCGATCTGCCTGGAGGAAATTTGTTGATACGTTAATTGTGTTCCAGTGGGAGCGAAGAGGCTGGGTGAAGGGTAACTCTATACACTGTATATATATATATATATATATATATATATATATATATAATACGGTGTATTACAAATTAATATATATATATATATATATATTCGTAACATGATACACCAGTCTCCATGAAGGTTGGGCGAATGATAATCAATACTCATAAATAAACGTGTGGCCCGATGACCTAGCCAATCTCACTTATTTGACCCTCCATTTCTCACTTTAAATTGTTTGGCCCTCCATTCGAAAAGGTTGCCGACTCTTGATTCAAAACATGTTTAGGGTTAAGTATATTACGTTTTTTAAACCTTCATTAGTACGTATAGTGCTAGTGAGCCAGTTAATTAGTATTGCATGATCTGTGTTACTTAGACTTAGTATTACACTTAGTGTTGGCTAATATTGCTTATTATTTTATTATCTGTATCTGTATTTTGACTGGCAAAATGTCCTATGGACACATCACGCCAGTGCGCATGGTAGCTCTTATAGATTATTTTTTTACATGTTGGGCTAGACTAATTTCGAATGAAGTCAGTGATGTACTTGATACAATGCTTTGAGGTAGAGAATTCCACTCTTTTATTGTGACTGGGACAAAGCTGTTTCCAAATATGTTTGTCGAGTGCCTGATTTGTACTAACTGTTTATTATGTTTACGTGAGCATCTGGTGTTGCGTTTGATGTATTGATCTAGTGGGATATCTATGAGGTTATGTTCCATTTTATATAATATGTTAAATCTTTGGGTTTTTCTTCTTGATTGGAGGGTGTCCCACTGGAGATCTTTAAGGAGTTGTGTTACCGTTCCTGGCTCTCTAGAATAGTTTTTCTTACAAAATCTGGCGGCTTGTCTCTGAGTTCTTTCTATGAGTTTGATATTTCTTAGGCAATGTGGATCCCATGATGCTGACGCATATTCAAGCATAGGGCGGACAAGGGTTGTGTAGGCTATGGACTTGATTTGGGTTGGGCATTTATTTAAATTTTTTCTAATAATTCCCAATGTCTGTTGTGCTTTTTTGTGACTGAGTTGCTTTGTATTGTCCAATTTAATGTATTTAATATATATATGCCAAGATAACAGTGTGATTCAACAGATTTAAGTTGTCCGCAGAAGGTGTAGAGATTTGGTGTCGGTTTTCTTGAGGCTATTGTCATTGTATAACATTTAGTGGGGTTGAATTTCATAAGCCACGTGTGTTGCCATTTCTCAAGCTTGAGCAGATCGTTTTGGAGGACAGACGTGTCTTGGTCAGTTTTAATCGGTGAATATAACAGGCAGTCGTCTGCAGAAAGGCGAACAGTTGAGGACAGATTGTCTGGCAGGTCATTTATGTAAAATAGGAAAAGTAGGGGCCCCAGTACAGTGCCCTGTGGTACCCCAGAAATGACTTGAGTTGATGTTGACTTGGATCCATTTATAATAACCTGTTGAGTTCTTCCTATAAGGAAGCTATTTACTCATGATGATATTGGGCCTGTGATGCCATAGTGTTTGAGTTTGTGGATTAGTCTTTTATGTGGAACTTTATCGAATGCTTTGGTGAAGTCAAGGATGGCCATAATAATGTCTACAGATTTCTTCTCATCAAGTGATTTGCTTATGTCGTGGATTGTTTGAATTAATTTTGTTTCGGTTGATCTTTTGGCACGGAAGCCATGTTGGTGGTCAATTAGAATGCGGTGCTGTTCAAGGTGTTTCATAATGTGACTATGTATGATGTGTTCAAGAAGTTTAGAAACCACAGGTGTTAAGGATATTGGTCTGTAGTTAGATGTTTCTGCTCAACTTCCTCTCTTAAAAATTGCTGTTACATTGGCTTCTTTCCAGGTATTGGGGACTTGTTCAGAGTCAACAGATGATTAAAAAATGTCATGTATTACTGGTGCTAGATGAGAGGCATATCTGTTTACGAACCATAGTGGAATGCCATCTGGTCCTTGCGATTTAGAAATGTTAATTTTGGAAAGTTGATCAAATACTCCTTTAAGTGAAATTGTTAGTTTGGGGATTTCTCCATGTGGACTTCTGGCCATATCTGGTAGGGTGGAATTTCCTTCGTGTGTAAAGACACTTTGGAACTGATTGTTTAAGGCTTCTGCTTTCTGTTTGTCGTCGCGAATGATGTTACCCGCAATGTTAAGGTCCCCAATACCCTGGTTATCCTGTCTAAGTTTAGAAATGAAGCTCCAAAATGATTTAGGTTTCTCTGTTATTGTTGTTGTCAGGAATTGACTTATGTAGGATAGTCTAGCAGAACGAAGGTGTTTATGCATGTTTCTCCTGATGTCACAGAATTCTTTAAATACTAATAATTTGGTGTGCTTACACGGTAAACATATTACATAATAATATATGTAAATTATTAGTCTAAATATTATGTTAACAGCCTAAAATAATAGTAAGTAGTTTGATATTGTGTTAATAGGCTAACACTAAATGTGGCCTTAAGTCAGTTACGACTTATTTTTATCCTATCCCATGAATGAGCGTAACGAAATCGTACTAACGGTGTATTACTATTTTGAATGCAGCTGCCTGAGTCTTGTTTCATTAATACTTCCGGAAAGATAATCTTTATCCCATAAAAAGGGAAAAGGCAAATATGGGGAAGAAACAGCACCAGAAAGATAAGCTGTAAATTGTTCAGCAAATGTTTACTAAAATATAGTCTCAAAGAAGTTTAGTTCAGTGCTGGTAGTTCTGAGTGCAGTTATGTTTAGACTACCTTTGTTATATTCCCATTTATCGCTCAGTTATTGAATACGCCGTGGGCATGGCTATTTCTCGAGAAATAACGGTCACACTTCGCGTTATTTATCGAGCAGACCGGAAGTTTAGATTGCTTATTGGTAATCCTGCATCTTCTTGGCCTTTATTATTAACGTTATTAAACGATGTTTTTACCTAATTGTTTCGACGCTGCCATATTCGTTTCATCATTCCCCATCATTGTAGACACAAAACCGAATTGTATTTGTTAAATTGATTGTCTTTTGGGGACTTTTATGCAACAAAACAGCACTGTTTGACAGGTGCGTGTTTTGTTGATATGGCGATCATCCGAAATCTACTCCAAACGTGTCGCGGTACCATCACAACCGGAAAGGCGATGCCACTAACGCATATCTAGTTCTGCTTTACGCACGTATTCTGAAATCTCATTGAAATGTTGAATTTATAGATACAAAATATATAAATCGATATTTTAATGTTAAAAAACGCGACAAATTTACACCTAAAAGACCATTTCACTGACAATTATCTCGACAACAGTGTCATGAAACAGACTAAGTTACAGTGATTTTGTAACTTTCCGGTTGTGATGGCACTGCCTTTCCGGTTGTGATGGCACCACGACACATCTGGAGGACATTTCGGGTGATTGCCATATCAACAAAACACGCACCTGTCAGACAGTGTTGTTTTGTTGCATAAAAGTCCCCCAAACACAATAAATTTAACAAATACAGTTCGGTTTTGTGTCTATAATGATGGGGAATGATGAAACGAATACGGCAGCATCGACAAAATTAGGTAAAAAGATCGTTTAATAGCATTAATAATAAAGGCCAAGAAGATGCAGGATTACCTGCTTATTCGTCGAGCTGCTCTAGAAATAACGCCCACTTCGTTCGTTATTTATCGAGCAGATTTGGACGTGCATGCATGTGCACTTAGATTTTCAAGGCATCTAAATTCTTACGTGGACATACTAATTGTTTGAAGTAAATCCGACGCCATCTGATCGTTTCGTGCTTGTATTTGTCCATTCTGATGGGAAATGAAGACTTCTTATTCGTTGAGCTGCTCGAGAAATAACGCCGCCTTCGTTCGTTATTTATCGAGCAGATCTAGACGTGCATGCATGTGCACTTAGTCTTAGACATGTGCACTTAGAAATATTTTCAAGGCATCTAACGTGGACATACTAATTGTTTGAAGTAAATCCAACGCTGTTGAATCGTTTTGTGTGTATTTATTTGTTTCGATGGGAAAATTAAGACTTCTTATTCGTCGAGCTGCTCGAGAAATAAGGCTGACTTTGTTCGTTATTTATCGAGCAGATCTGGACGTGCATGCATGTGCACTTAGAAATATTTTCAAGGCATATATATGGACATACTAATTGTCTGAAGTAAATCCGATGCCATTGAATCGTTTCGTGCATGTATTTGTCCATTCTGATGGGAAACAAAGATGTTTCTTATTCCAGTGTTCGTATACTAATGGAGGTGTGGTATTCAAGGCTATTCAAGACTTTTGAAAAAGAAATTCAAGAATATTCTGAATGACAGATGTTATATTTAATTGCAGCAAATTACAATTCATATACGTTTCATCGCTTGTCTTCACATCAAACCTACACCTGTACACCTTTTATCGCTTGGCAACACCTCAAGCCTACACCTGTACACCTTTCATCGCTTAGCATCACCTCAAGCCTACACCTGTATACATTATCTGTTTCGCAGGCGCCTTGTGCATTCACTGCAGTAAAAATTATGTGGCTTTTTTGTAACCCTTGTACAGCTGCAGTGCTACCAGGCCATACAGTTCTCGCATTCAACTCAATTCTGACACCAGTCATCACATTGAACCAGTCGCTGTAGTCATCTTCTGTTTTTACACAACATCTCAAGTTTTCATATATCTTCTCGATTGCTGTTACAGTCTTTTGTGGGATAACGTGGTTAATATTTTCCATATGGAGGGTCTGTGGATGCTGTCAAATGCTTTGGTGAAGTCTATGAAACTGATTGCGAGGGGTAACTAGTACACTTGACATTTCTCAATAATGCGTCTGTGTGTGAATATTTGCTCAGCACAAGAGCGTTTGGGCCTAAAGCCTGCTTGTTCCTCACGCAGTTTGCCATCTACGGGCATCTACCACATCTCACATTCGGTTCAGTATCATCTGGCAGTACACTTTCCCTGGTATTGACAGCAATGTTAGGTTTCCTTTCATTGGAATACTGACAACAGCACCATCTTTCCAGTCTTCAGGAACGATGCCCGAGTCCCAGATCTGGTTGCATAGTCTGCACATCCATTGTACAATTGTTTCACCACCCACTTTGATCATTTCAGTTCAACCCATGCCAGGTGACTTGTTTGTTTTGAGAGTTGCAATAGCCTTCCTCACTTCATCTTACGGGAACTCCTCTATGTTTATTGGGAGCACGGTCGGAGGGTTGCCAGTCTGTGCTGGTGTGTCAGGTGCAGGTCTATTGAGAACCTCTCTAAAGTGTTCTACTCATCTCTCTAGTTTGTCCTCTCCTTTCGATAGTAGAGATCAATCTTTGGCTTTGATTGGTCCCGACCTTGCCTTTGTGCTGCGAGTGATTTTCTTGGCAATGCAGTACACCTATCTCATGTCATTTCAGGCAGCTGCATTCTCTGCCTTCTGTGCCTGTCTGTCAAACCATTCGCGTTTGTCCTTTTGTGCACTTCAGTTCTCTGTCCTTCTCGGTAGGAAGCTGTGCTGCAGGACTCATTTTGTTGTTTCTGTTGCAGGAGTTTCCTCTCTCCGCAATCAGTCCCCATGTGTGATCACTGATCCAAGACTCCTTCAGAGATTTCTGGAATTCCAGAACGTCTTTGCCCGCTGTCATCATCCCATCTTTCAGCTTCTCCCACCATTCCATTGAACCTGGTGTAAGATCTGCAAGGGCAGCTGAATGATTTCTCAGTATTGCTTGGAATTCATATTTGGTCACTGGGTTCTGGAGCTTGTTCCTATCGAATCTCTTAGTCTTGTTTGACTGCTTCTTTTATCTCCTCAACGTGATCTTGATCTACGCAATAACGAAGTGGTAGTCACCATAGATGTCTGCTCCATGGTGCACTCGGACATCCTGTAGACACAGAGTCCTCCAGCCTGGTCCAATGACAAAAAGATCGATCTGTGTTAAGGCTGAAGGTCTTGTGGTCATTTGAAAACCATGTTATTTTGTGTATGTCTTTGTGTTCAAAGAGTGTAGATCCAATCACTAAGTTGTTCATTGCAAAGAATTACACAAAATGGTTGCCAATATCTGTATGTTTCCCAAATGCGTGAGGCCCTAGGACATGTGCAAAACCAGACCTATCTCCATTGATCTGGGCATTCTTGTAAATGTACTTGTCCACTGACCAATAGTCCTGTGTACTTGTCCACTGACCAATAGTCCTGTCTACTTGTCCACTGATAATTAGTACTGTGTACTTGTCCACTGACCAATAGTCCTGTGTACTTGTCCACTGACCAATAGTCATGTGTATTTGTGCACTGACCAATGGTCCTGTGTACTTGTCCACTGACCAGTAGTCCTGTGTACTTGTCCACTGACCAGTAGTGCTTTGTACTTGTCCACTGACCAATAGTCCTGTGTACTTGTCCACTGACCAATAGTGCTCTGTACTTGTCCACTGACCATTGTCCACTGTCTTGTAGGTACTAGTCCACTGACCAGTGTCTACTCTCTTGTAGGTACTTGACGTGCACAGAATGGAGGATGTTCTATGGAGGCAAGAAGGAGGGTGTAGACAAGGGAGAGTTTCGCAGATTGCCATTTTTCTGCTGCAGGTAATGAGTGTCACAATCTGATTGTTTCTAAGGTGGCATCTGCCCTCGAATAAACTAGCAAGTCAGATTTTGTTAGCAATGAGATACACACAAAATCACAATCTTGGCTTAGTTACAGCAAACCCCAATGTACTTATTTTATATCCTGTTGTATCAAGATGCCTTTATTCTACCATGGTAATCATAATTTCATCATCATTGGTCGACCGTGGCCAGAGCATAGATAAGCCATTTCCATATGGGTTAGGGATGGGAGGTTTAACAAAACTGCCACCCAGAGAATTAACTCTAGATGGCGGACAAGGAAGCCCTTTGACGTATTGAGATTCCAACCCTTTTTATCTACATGTATCCCGTCCTTCTGAGGTATCAATTTTATTTTTAAACATATGCTACTAGCACCCACACAATCAGCAGATAATCTGTTCCATTCGTTTAAAGTCCTTTGTGAAAATGACAGCTTTCTTATATCTAATCTACACTGCTCCTTTACTAATGTAACTTAACCGAGACCAAAATATTTCTATCAATATTTTCATAACCATTCAATATTTTAAACACTTCTATCTGATCTTCTCTCAATCTCCTGGTCTCTAGTGTTAAACTACATTCTTTTAAGCATATTTCATAACTAAGATCCCTCAGTTTTGGTATAATTTTAGTCGCTCTCCTCTGTACTCTTTCTAGCATATCTATGTCTTTCTTGCGATATGGTCTCCATGCTTGTATACAATATTCTAAATAAGGTCTAACTGTTGTTTTGTACAGCGGTATTATTAGTTCTTTTTCCTTATACGCTATATTTTGCCTAATTAATCCAAGGATTTGATTTCCCTTTAAAGCGGCATTTCTGCACTGCTCTGAAACCTTCATATCAGCACTAATAGTTAACCGTAAGTTTTTTTCTTTTACAGTAATACTTAGTACAGTACTCCCCATTGTACATTGTACATCTTCGTTCTCATGTCCTGTGTGGAGGCATTTACATTTCCCAAAATTGAACAACATTTGCCACTTTTCAGACCATTTTATCAACCTGTCGAGATATTCCTGTATCTCCATCACTTTTAATCCAACTAAACACTTTTGTATCATCTGCAAATTTCAAAACCATGCTTGTTATATCATCGTCCAAATCGTTGATATATATTAAGAATAATATAGGTCCCAGTCCTGATCCCGTGGTACCCCACTCAAAACTGATTTCAAGTTTGAAGCCTCCCCATCAACCTGTTGCCATGGGCCTTTAGTTTAAGCAGCAATCTTTGATGTGGCACTTTGTCAAAAGCTTTTTAAAAATCTAAGTAGGTGATATCTACAGTTGATCCCTTGTCTACCCACTTAGTGATATCTTCCAAAAAACAACATATTTGTTAAGCATGATCTCGGTTTTAAAAACCCATGTTGAGATGGGTTTATCAAGTTATGTTTAACAAGAAAATCCACTATGTGATCTTTAATTAGTCTTTCTAATAATTTGCATTTAAATAATGGTATAATGTTTGCTTCTTTCCATTCTAAAGGAACCACTCCCTCTTCTAATGACAAATTGAAAACTGTTGCAAGCGGTATGCTAATTTATTCTACAATTTAGTTTGGGCGGAATCCCATCCACTCCAGGTGATTTATTATCCTTCATAGCCCTTATTTTCTGAGCTACCATTAAAGGGATTCTTTGAGAATTTTAATCTCTGTAATGCACACTATTATTAGGTAATCCTGTTAATATGATTATTTCATGTAATTCTATGCCTTTTTATTTCATTTCTTTTTATTTCATTTCATTAATTATGTTTTATTAATCACTAATGACCCTGACAATATATCAAAAAAATAACTCTGCATACGCAGAGTTTCTACTTTGGGCCCACCTTCACGATCCGTATAAGGCATGCTCATGAATATTCGGGACTGTCCGTCAGACTTCAATTAGCTACGCTGAGTTAATAGATACAAGAAATACATCATCAACATGTGTGTACATATATGGATTAGTGAATGAGTCCTGACCAATAAAATTATCAAAATAAAACGTGGACTAGCTGCTGTTTATGTCACAGATTCAGCAAAGAAAAGAAGGCAATTGTATGGAATAAATGGAGAATGAACATAGCGACAGTTCATGACAGACGGTTTGATTTAAAAAAAAAACACCACCTCTCCATGCACGAAGTCGATGCCGCCGATGGTGATGCCGATGACATATTGAATGATTGGCATTGTTTTTGTTGGAATATAAAAACTATGATACTATCATGTTCCTTTTTCACTAGGTACATCTGGGTATACATTTTGAAGTGAAGTTTTAATGAAACATTTAGATAACAGAAACTTACTGAAGCCGAGAAACATTCAATAATGAAACCATTTTATTTGCACCATAAATCCAGCTGCTATTCCCGTAAACAATATAAATACATTAAATATCATTAAGTTATTTACGGTATTAAAATAGGATAGGTGGTTAGTTATGTACTTTCCTATCTACATAAGGTTTTTTTTAGTTTGAAAAATGTAGATCTATAAAGAGCATAACATTATTGTCGACAAAATATTAAAATATATTGCATCAGTGTAAAAACATGTTTTATTTTGTACTGGGAGTGCAATAATTATTTGTTCTGCCCATCATTTAGAGTAAAAGATATTGAATTTGTTTTGTCGAACTCCTGTTTCGATAACAAATAAAATGGCCCTTGTATGATGGAAATAAAGTTATAAAATTACAAAACTTTAAAAGTAATGCATATTTTAAAACACTGTTTTCAGTCATCATTGGTGTATTTAGCTCAAGAAGATCCCCAAAACATTTTGATTGTTTTGTTATTTCCAAAGTTCCTGCAAATAAACAAAGTTGAATTTAGGAAACTGAGCCTAAATATGAGTTAACTAACTCAACACTGTGCAGATTAATTCAATTTAGATATTGGATTATGGGTCTTATCACCAAGTGTACAGCTGGCTAAATGGAAAAGAAATACAAGAGAACCTTGTTATGTTGATTCAGTCAGACTAAAATCCCAATTCATTACTTTGGCCAACTTTTAATTTGCTTCTACATAATTACCTGTTTGCATTGGTCATATACAGTGCATTCCAGATAACTTGAACTCACATAAGTGAATTTTCGCTAAGTTAAGTCAATCTTTTCCTCTGTCCAGGGAAAAGATCCAAATGGGGACCTTCTGATAACTTTCTAGTTTTCAAAAATTTCACTTATTAGTATTGTCATGGGTCCCTGGAAGTTCGATCTTATCCAGAGTACACTGTATATTTTCTTTATTCTTGCTCTAATAATTAATGTTGTATATAATTATACATATGGGCCATTCTCGTGAAAAGTGTATAGTAATGATAAAGTAACATGTAAAAAATAAATGTTTAATTTGTTTTTAACGAGTACTATTATTATCAGATGTTCTATTCACATGAAGCAGCGCAACTTCATCTGATCTATTATTAGATTTAAAAAAATATATTCATGGATAAAAACTGATACTAGAGTGCAGATCTGCTGGTGTCCAAAATTCGTGCATCACAAAATTCCGTGGCAACATGGTATTGTGTACTTTTTAACAAACCTAAAACGTTTACATTGAATGATGACATGCCAGCCAGGTTTACTAACAATCGTAGCTGTAGCATTAAAAACAGTATGTGAACGTACGAATCTCACATTTTTATGTTTCGATTCAAATGAGTGGGGAAATGGGGACTTTTCAAAAACGGCTGACTGGAATTTGGAAAGGCAAGACCTGTAGACACACATAACCAAATCCCATATTTAGGCAAAAAAATTACATCCATGACCAGATTAATCCTCTTGCTATGGTTGCATATATACTGATATTTTAGTGTGCATTTTCATTCACTGCATGTCAAATACCAGACAATGCAGTTTTACTAACTGGAAAGGCGAAACCCTTGCCTAAGGCTATGTTATTTACTGTAGTAGAGGCTCGACAGACTCAGGAGGATAAATAAACAATGCATACGCTTCCTACACTTATAAAAATAGCTGACAATATACATATGTCTACAAATTGCATATTTACAATGCCATTGCTTGACTCAATTCACCCCGGAATCAGACTTGTTGTTGTGTGTGTGACGTCAACGGTTTTTGTGTGGGTCACTGTGTGTGCATGAATATTCATTATACTCGGGCTGCAGAATTAATCATCCACGTGGAAACAAGCTCAAAATGATTCGCGTAAACACAATTGTTTATCGGCTTTTTGCGCAGATAACACCAAATTATACATAAACATGCAAGACATAAGTAGCAGAGAAAGTACTTATGGGAAATTAATACGTTTTGATACGGTACACCTCGAATGTATATTAGCTTACAAAGAATCTTTACGTTGAGTTTCCTGTAACTGTGTTACACCAAATAGCTTCTTCGCAGTCTGCTTTTGTTTCTAATTTTATTTCATAAACCTGGATAGATTCTTTAAAATATAAAATAACTCCACCTCCCCTTCTTCCTATTCTATCTTTCCTAAACATTATATATCCTGTCAGTGTCAATTCGGCATCTGATATATCGGTGGTGGCCCATGTTTCGGTTATACCTATTATGTGAGGGTCAATATCTTCTACCATAATGTTTAGTTCATTTCTTTTGTTTACAATACTCCTTGCAATTAAACAAACACATTTATATCCAGCTTCAGAACAGTTTTCCAGACTGTTTTTTGCTGATTTATTTGTGCTGTCTTCAATCTTTATCCATGCCTCCAGTTCCAGGCTTCTCTGTGAATCCCCCTGCGAATCTAGTTTAAATAGATGCAACCTGTCCCACTGTCAACAGATCGCAGCAGTTTCTCTGAGAAAACTGCTGCCCCCTTTCCACTTACATGGAGGCCATCTCTCATGTACATATCTTCCCTCCCAACAAAGTATCCCCATAAATCTGTGAATCCCACCCCCTCCTCTTCACACATCTGTTTAACTAGTACGTTGATCGCCAGCCTCTTGCAGTTTCTATACATTGCCCCCCTTTCTCCCATTACTGCTAAAATTCCTGAGAGAATAATCTGTTCAACTTTTGTCTTCTTTAGCTTCCTCACTAACTGTCTGTACTTATGTAGTATCCCAGTTGTTGCCTCCCTGTCTGCATTATTTGTCCCTACGTATACTAATATAGACCCTTCCTTGTCGTGCCTCAATACCTTCTCTACCCTTTCAGTCACATGTTCTATCCTATCCCCCGGTAGACAAACAACGATGTCCTCCCCCTCGCTTAGTGTCTTATCTGTCTTTCTCAGATTAGAGTCACCCAAGAACATTTGCATCTGTCTGGTTGTTGTCTTTTCCCCGAGCCATCTTCTCTCTTGTCACATTTTCTTCCGTTCCATTCTTTCCTGTCGCCTTTTCTGTTGTCACCTTTCCTCCTGTCATCGTCCCTTTTATCGACTTCTCTTCTATCACATTTACTCTCACTTTCTTTCGTCCCTTCATCTTTCCTCCCATCACAGTTTCTTCTCTCCTCTCCCGCCCCATTTTCCCTCCCTCCTTCTCTACGGTCACTTACTCCCCTGTCACCTTTACGCCTGTCATGTTTTCTGTCGTCAATTTTCCAATTTCTTCCCCTCCAATCACCTTCCCTCCTCTCAGTCTCCTTTCCTCAGTCTTCTTGTCACTACTCTGTTCCTTCAGTCTCACAGTATTCCCAACTCTCTCCCTGTTGTCTCTCTCCATTCCACATGTCTCCTTGCAAATGCTCATCTTCATGAGCATTCACAATATCTGTCAACCTAACTATCTCCTTCTGCAGACACTCCACCTTTCAACACCCCATGCACTGACAGGTGAATCCCTCCTCCTTGGTTTCTGCCTATGACTTCCCACAGCTGAACAAGGCAAAATCTACCCAGCTGTTGCAGTGATCGCACACCAAATGTCGCTTTGCCTTGACTTGCAGGTCCCACCCTCTGGAACTATCTTCCACTAGAGCTAAGAAGCCAACGTTGACTTTGGACGTTTTAGGAGAGAACTGAAAACCTTTCTCTTTAATCAGGCTTTTTAGTCCTTTGGCCGAAGGTCCAAGGGACTATTGCCATCACTCTGCGTCCGCTGTCCGCCGTTAGCTGCCATATCTCAGAAACCGTTTAGCAACTTTTTCTCTAATTTTGCATAGACATATCTTAGGGCATTGCCACTATGCACGAGAAATCTGTATTTAATTGAATCATTTTAAGGGCTCCCTAGGGCCTCCAAGGACCCCAAAACTGGTAAAAATGTAACATTTGGCCTATTTTTTCAAAAAACTTATTATTAAAAGTATTTTGATGTCTAAAAAGAAATAAGTTATAAAATATTAAAACATTTTTTAGTTTAAACAAACCATATATCCCATCATATATTGCTAGCACCATTCCTGATTATGATTTACCAGGGCATACTTATTCTTCACATCAGCTTTTTAGTACAAATGTTGGCAACTAATAAAAATATTGCACATATTATTACAAAAAACCTACATAAAGGTGCATATAAATGACATGACTGACATGCAGCATCAAAATTTAAATGCCACTGTTGTTAGAACCTGGTTAAAACCGGGCTCATTTTCCCTGAAAAATGGTCAAAACCCGGTCAAAACTTAATTTAGTGATAATTGTGTGCAATATTTCTGTAATTAATTGTTAATCACTATAAAAACAATGCAAGTGTCAAAATATATGTTCAGTATGAATAAGGAACAAGATATATTGAGGTATTATTGCTCATTGTATTCAAATCAAGCTCATGCAAAAAGTAGACTGTAATTTTCAACAATATTGTAAAGAGTGGTAATGAATGTAAAGCATAAAAACTAAAAAGTATTTCATGGTCCATGCTCTGTTGATGGTCCTGTTTTATTCTTTAGATTAACCATTTGAATTTGTGTTTTCAAAAGATAGCCTATCTATGTTCTCACGATTGATGATTACAGATACATGGAACATTTGCCCTTACTGTATTATATAATTTTTAATTAACTACTTTTATTTACATTAAATGATAATTAATGACACTGCAAAAATTGACACCAGATAACGTATTCGAATTCGGCGTAGCCAGGCTGTTTAGGTCACTCAATTCTTTGATCTCACTGTTGCTGCGCATCAAACATAGTGTCAATTAGCTCTGTAAAGCAGTATGTCTGTCACTGAGTTTTGTTATCTTATATTCAGACACCAAGACTTTATCGCCCTCATCATCGTTCAGTAAACTCTCTGCTTCGGGGTGTGTACGTTTTTGATGATATGCTTATTATTTAGAGTTACCGAAGTTTCTGCTGTCTCGTCCACACCAACATAGTCATACAGCATCTTCATACACCTCGCAGAGTTTGTCCCACACGTTTCTGATTGAAGCAGCTGCTTTGTCGTAGCCATCATGTTGACGTTCAACACCTTCGACGAATCCTGGTTTTTTTGTAGCAGTTTAGTCTTTAGAAGTGTTTCCAGTTTCTCTTTGTTCCATGCCGACTTCAGAGCAATGACGATGTCCAAAATAGTCCAACTTCTTGATAAAATGGTGCGACTCCTTCTCATGGCTCTTGTCTCCTTGTGGCTAGGATGTGCCGGTAATGGAATGTCATCTTCTTGGTTATACCAGCGTCCAAAGGATGGGTGATACTAATTGTATTAGATGAGTAAAGACGTGACACCCACGTACATTGTTGTGGCTGCCTAGATCATGTTCTTGGAATAGCCATTTCATTGTGTAGTTCATCTGGTATATATAGATATAGTTCTCCAAGCAACCAAGTTATTTTGGTCAAATACTGCAGTCAGACTTAGGCGAGAAAAACACATTATCTCAGATCAAATAGACCGACTCAGTTAGTCCAAGTTAGGCAAAGATCCGGCTTCCTTAATCCAACTTAGACAAAGATTTTTGTGGGAAGTACATTACAAATCAACCGTTCCTCAGAATTCTGTCCGAGTTGAGTGAAGATCCGACTTAGGCGAATCCGACTTAGACGAGGTTTACTGTATTTTATTATATTGGTCTGCATTTAGCTTTTGTGTAGATATTATGCTAGACCTAATAGACGAGGTTTACTGTATTTTATGATATTGGTCTGCATTTAGCTTTTGTGTAGATATTATGCTAGACCTAATAGGTCCAAAATTAGAGATATAATTATAGGTAATTAAAGTTGTTAAAGTGACGTCTTGTTTGCATCTCATGGTGCATTCCGGTAAATACATAAAATAGCCTTTGTTTCAATTCATACTGAATTCATATTCATATTGTAACAGTTGAATGAGGTTATGTCATATTTTTTTATAAAATGTAGGAATCGGGGCAATGTTGTGACATGAAGTCACACAGTGCTGATGTCACAAGTAATATGTATCGGGAGGAGTAAAAGATTAAACTTATTTATATGCTCGTCACAAAGTCATTGGTGTTTATCACATCAAGACAACACACGACAAATGGTGACCCTGACATGAGAGCATCTACAAACCACCTTCACACCCTGCACGGTAGTCAAAAGGCAAATAACAAGCATTGCCAACAAATTTGACAAAGTAAAGGGAGAAAACAATGCACGCCAAACAGTGGCCAAACTTGCGAAGGCATGCTTGGTGTACTGGAGAAATTACGTGTCATCGATAATCAACTACTTCCTCTCTTACTGGCGGCAGTGGTGAGTAGCACAACGCAGATAAACCAATGTTGCGCACAGTGAGTGAGGACATTTATGAATGAATACGTTACTAAAGCAGAGGACATTATTTTCGAGGCAGGTCGGTACTTTGAAATTCATCCTGCTCCGTCTCATCCACCCACACCATCACCGTTCGCTTCCATGACTACAAATTTGAAAGCACACAGGATTTCCTTCTGTCCAATGACACATAATGACTGTAGGCTGTGGTTTATGCAATTGGAGGACGTGTTTACGGCACAGCGAATAACGTCACAGACCAACAAATTTGCGGTTCTAATCCCCCTGTTGATGGAGAAGGAAGCATATGTGGCTCGCGATCTGACTATGATGGGAAGTGATCGCACTTCAAATGTATTTGACGCTGCAAAGGTTCTTTTTCTTGAACGATACGAACTTACCGTTCATCAAAGACTAACGCATGCACTTGCCTGCCGATGAGAAACCATCACAATGGATGGCGCGGTTCAGACACGTCGGTGGCAACTGGGATCGCGAAGTTGTTGAACGATTTCTCTCCTTCGACACCTGCCGCTGACATTATGTACAATTCTCAAACTACCTTCGCCCCAACTCTCCATAGATGAGCTTCTGCAAAAAGCGGATTCACTCTACGTCACTATATTCACTGTCATTGATGAACCGGAGGAACTAGTGATGAATGATCTTTTGGTCATTAATGCACTCTTCAAGAAACGTTGTGACAAAAATGGCAAGGGTAACATAAAACAGAAACGAAAAGACGCATCAACTGGCAGATCGAGGATAGAACAACAGTGTTGGTACCATGACAAATTCGGCGACGAGTTGAGGTCCTGTAGTGGACCACCTTGTCTGCGTTGCTGTTCATTCATGTTGAGAGGTTGGCAACCAATGTTGAGAAATAACAAGGACAGTCAGTAATTGGTGTCGTATCTGACTTGCCTGATCAACTAACAAAATTACTCCTTCATGACAAGTTTCTTGGTGGATTGTGGCTCGGTGGTTTCCGTTATACCACCGACTCCAGAGGATAAATGCAATCCCAGACCCACCAAGCACAATGTCTCCTCTGCAAGAGGACAACGCCTTTGCACCTTTGGTTGATGCAGGGTTTGTTTTACACTCTTTGATCAACCATGCTCTCATGAAATGGTCATAGCCGACATTGTCCATTTCATTTTGGGCATGGACTTCTTCCAGGATGGTAAAGGAAACGTTTCCTGATTGATCCATTGAAATGGTGTCTCACGGGTTGTATCACCTTGGAAGAATTTCCAACAGAAGCGCTGTTATCCTCTGTATTTTCATTGGTTCTCTTCAAGGAAATCATTCATACTCTACGGGATGCGCTGATCACCGAGGTTACCTAGCCCAGCTTGAGCAAAGTGTTTATTATGATGACGCCTCTCCACATTACTACGGATGGTCCACCTGTATAGTCGCTGTGATGAATTTTGCACAGCGACAAGAAGATAAACAATAAACAATTTCAAATAATAATAATATAAAATAATAATATATTTTATTTGGTATAGTGCCACATCCAGTATTGTTCGTGGTGCTTCACAACATATTAAAATACATATAAATGGAAGAATTGCAATAAATATGTATAATTAAGATCTGTACCATTACATACCAGGCACTGTGCAGTAAGCAACCATTTTATTTGCATTCACTGCTTACTCCTATAAGAAAACCTATCCAGCTTCGATCATCTAGATCTGACCTATTTTTGTTCCTAGAGTCAACACTAACATTGAAAGTAGGGCTTTTTTTGTTGCTGCACCAAATCTTTGGAATATGCACCCTCTTAGTGTTAGATCAGTTGAAAATATTACACAATTCCGTCGTCATTTAAAAACTTATCTTTACAACCTTGCTTATCCACTGTAGCTCCCTATATAGTGCCTTGACCCATTTGTTGACAACTGGAATACTGCTTATGGATTTTGAGATTGACCAATCCTTTTGTTTTGATGCGCCTCTGCTTGGTTTCCAAGGATTTAGGCACAATAGAAGTTATCTTATTATTATTATTATTAATAGTAGTAAAGAATAAAATAAATAAATACATATTGAATAATGTAGAATTTATAAATAAAGAAGTAAATAAATATATATATTAGCAGTTATTCATCACAATTACATAATATTAATAATAGTTAATCTAGCAAATAATTACATAAAAATAATACTAATAAATAAATATATATATGTATAATTAATAATAATAAATAAGTTAGTAAAACTAATATAAAATCGTTTACGTGAGGAATCATGAATAATCATTATACAAATACGATAACTAATTAAAATTGGTTTTAGTAGAGGGCAGTGCTCACCTAGAATGACACTAATATGAAATACAAAAGAAATGTGTCTTCAGACGACATTTGAAGCTGGCGAGAGTGTCACATGTTTTAACAACACTTGGTAAAGTATTCCATAGGGGCGCAGCAGCTACAGCGAATGAGCCGTCCCCAGCCTTGATACGAGTGCGCTTCACTTCCAACCTGTTACTGCTCGCAGAGCGCAGTGCTCTTGCTGGTTAATATGGGTGCGCGAGTTCACACAGGTGCACGGGCGCGTCATTGTGCATGGCTTTGTACGTGAGTTCCAGTATCTTGTAATCCACTCTGCACGCAACAGGCAGCCAATGAAGTTCGCGTAACAGGGGCGTGGCGCTATCACTACGTGGACGACGCAGGATCAGTCTGGCAGTCGAGTTGTGTATTCGTTGCAGATGCGTGATGTTAACTGCAGACGTGCCGTACAAGAGTGCGATGCAGTAGTCAATCCGCGATGTGATGATGGCATTGACTACGCGTTCCTTTGTCGGTTTGGGTAGAAAACGGCTAATCTGATTGATGTGGCGGAGGTAGAATGAGCATGCGCTGACAGTTTGCTTTTTCATATCTAGGTGCTTGTCAATGAAGACACCGAGACTTTGAACACGTCTTGAAGCTGTAATTGTAGAACCACCAACGCGAATCACAGTGCCATCAATCATTGCATCCGTAGACTTGGGTACAATCGGAAGATATTGTGTCTTGTCGTCGTTCATGCACATAGAATTCCAAGCCATCCAGTTCTTTATTTCATCCAAACAATCCTCCATTTGCTGAACTGCAGCCATTAAAGCAGAAAGATTCAGGTCGAAATGTGAGTAGATCTGTAAGTCGTCAGCATAGTGGTGGAAGAATAGTCTATGGGCTCGAATAATGTCACCGAAAGGTTGGACATACAATGAAAAGAGCAGTAGTCCAAGGACAGAACCATGCGGGACACCTGTCGTTAGAGTAGTAGTACTCGATGATTGGTCACTGATTACTATTCGCTGTGTCAGGTCTTGCAGATACGATATCATCCAGTCCAGTGGTTTTCCAACAAAGCCATAACACAAATGTAGACCCCTAATCAAGATGTCATGGTTGATAGTATCAAAGGTGGCACTAAAATCAATGAGAACCAAGATGGTTCCTTGTTTATTGTCCATGGCTGTTTTGATGGCACTTGTAACGTATAGTAGCGTGGTTTCGGTCGAATGTTTTTTTGATACGCCGACTGAAAGCACTGAACCATTTGCTGATCAGAAACATGCTTCATTATCTCAAGCGCGACCACTTTCTCATTTACTTTGGATAATTGTGTACGGTTACTCACAGGTCGATAACTGCTCAGAATGTCTTTGTCAAGTGATAGTTTCGTCAAAAACAGACGGATAATTGCATGCTTCAGCGACTTTGGCAGGTCCAGTGAATCATTTGTAATCCGTGTGATGACAGACACAATACTTGTGATATTGTCCCTTAGCTGAATTGCAGGCAGATGATCCAATGTGAATTATTATTTTATAACTCAAAACAATCTCCACAAAAAAAGGAATTTGTCAAGGCTTGGTTCCTGCTATATGATTGCGCATTTTGTGGCAGAAAATGTGCAGTTGCAAATGCCACCCTTCTCGTTCATCTGCTACCAAAGGCATTAATGGAAACATGGTGCGACGCATCCATCATCGCGGATCGGTCCTTGTACAATTACAACGTGGAATATGAAACCACTAAATTTCTGGAGTAAACAACTCAATAAGGCACAACAACAGAGAACTACTAGCAGTATCTTATGCAGTAGACAAATTCCGTGCTCTCCTTGGAGGTCAAATGGACCATCAACCTCTCGTCAGCACTTTGACAAACAAGGCAGACATGGCTCTTCTGATCCCACAACGTCATTTGCAAAACATCGCACAATTCATAGACTAGCTCCACTATCTGAAGGCTGAGAGAAACTGTGGATCATGCTTCAACCAACAGAGATGTCAAAAATAGATTATATTGTGGATACATTCTCGCTATTGGATGAAGATACTTTACCACATGAAGGGTCGCCTAACGCTGTACAATAGGAGGCACTTGTCAATGATACGTTTCTGATATGGCTCCAGCAAAAGAAAGACCTGCACAGGAAACGGCTCACTATTTCTGCTGCTACAATGGTTATGTCTGACTCTTTCCTGAAAGACATGAGGTCAAATACTCGCAACTTACACTCTGGTCTTTCAAACATGTGCGGGGTCCGTGCTATGATTATGGCTACTGACTTTTGATGACTACGTATCATAAGTTCGGGCATCCAGTGCCATTTTTGAACTGGTGGCATCCAAGGTTGCTATCTTACCAACGCTTGAGATTCTCGTTGCCCAGGATAATGATCAGGCATTGCAGAGGTGGATCACACTTCACAGGACTTCGATGTCCATACACAGTGTATAGGCCAGGATTGATCGAGTACGAGGACAACACCAAATTATGGGCAGACACCAGTGTTATGCCACCACGTGTCCTTGTTTCGATGATGTTACAACGCATCGTGTTCGACAGTCTCCACTGCCTCACACACCCAGGGGTCAAGGCCGGCACAGCACTGGTTAAACGTTCATGCTGATGGAAAGGCATTAGAAAAGACATCACCACGTGGACAAAATTGTGCAAAGCGTGTCAGAAAGCAAAGATTCATAGACACACAAAGATGTCGCTTGAACGACTACTGACACCTACCAAATGATTCAGTCATATCCACGTTGATCTCGTTGATCCACTGAACCCAGCATGGAAGGAAAGAACACTCTCCTCACCGTAATTGACAAATGGACGGGTTGGCTTGAAGCCTTTCCCATGAGGTGGACGGGTTGGCCTGAAGCCTTTCCCATGATGATGCATGGCGAGGCGGCGAGCTCAAAAGCCTGTGCAAAGATGTTGGTGCACCAATGGATCGCCAGATGGGGCGTACCAGACATCATTACATCAGACCGTGGTTCTCAATTCACCTTTGATCTTTGTCTGGATGTTTGCCACTTGATGGGAATTGCGTGTGACCCAGCAATCAGCTATCATCTACAACACAATGGCAAGTTTGAACGTATGCATCGATATTAAAAAAATTGTTGTGCACTTGTCTTCTTGGAAGGGCGAATTGGCTTGCCGAATTACAGTGGGTGATGTTGGGATTGTGAGTGTCGACAAATCTTGACACTGATATTTCGCCATCTATGTTGGTATCTGGCCAACAACCGGCACTGCCGGGCCAGTCCGAATTGCCTCAGGTTAGGGAACATTATAATTCGCTACTAATGTAGCTGGCGTGGGGTTTATGTAGGAACCGGGCAATGTTGTGACATGAAGTCACACAGTGGTCATGTCACAAGTAATATGTATCAGGAAAAGTAAAAGATTAAACTTAAATATGCTTGTCACAAAGTCATTGGTGTTTATCACATAAAGACAACACGTGACATAACTTTCACCATGTTAATTTTCTCTTTCAAACTACTCAGATATGTACGTGTAATTTTCAGCAAATTCTTACCTTTTCTTTGTACATTTTCTTTACTTCAGTTTGGCTCATGTTACTTGAGGAATTCTTCTCCATTCTCGAAAATATGTATATTTTAATACCATATAATTTCCTCATGTTGTATATTATGTGGAAGTATGACTGATGTTAATAATTTATTTTCAGTTTGTCGATGCAGCCATTTGAACATCCATACTGCACTAAAGATGGAGTAATCTTTGACTTGATGTAAGTTAGATTGTTTCATTAACCTGATAAGAACAGATACTACACTTTTGTTTTAGCTAAAAAGCCAAGAAGCAATAGACTGGATTATGAAGAAAACAACAGTACCAACAAGAGGAATTCATATGATGGACAGTGTTTTATTCTCTATTTTGCTGATGATGTTGCCCTCCTGTTTATGTGCCACATGACATGCAGGAAAAGACAAACATACAAGATATCAGCCAAAAAATAGGACTAAAAACAAAAGTATTCAAGGTGATAGGTTAAATCAGAGAATTCCAATATCAGCATATCTCGATCATGAAGAACTGCAAACCACAGAGACCTTCACCTATCTGGGAAGCATCGTGTGCAAAGATGGAGGGGCCGATGTTGACATCAAGAATCGCATGAACAAAGAAAGAGATGCTTTCTTTAGACTGAAAAAGGTATAGCGATTCACTATATATTCTAGAAGAACAAAGATTAGACTACCAAAGCTGTGGTAGTCCACACAAAATACCTTCGAAATATATAAATATTCTGGAAACAACAGATCTCAAACAAACACCTGCTAGGAATAACCGTACAATGCTATATGAACAGCATATTCCCATGAGAAGATGGAGATGGATTGTTCATGTCCTGAGAAAGGAGGATGACAACATCTCAAGGATAATAATAATAATATATTTTATTTAATATAGCGCCAGATCCAATTATAAATTGTTCGTGGCGCTTTACAACATGTAGAACCCAGATAGAGGTATTAATGATGGCTAAATAAGCATGCATTTTCTAAAAGAAAATTTAAATATTAGTAAAATACGAATAAATACAGTAATTAAATAAATATATTAAAATAATGATCATAGCTACAGTTCTATGTAGAAATAACACATTGTCAATTCATTTAACTGAACTAATGTACATGCAAGTTTAAAATAAATATATAAATAGGTTAATTAATACATAAGAGATATAAAACAAATCAATGCAGAGAGTAAACTATGCCACATTGGACAAGAACGAGAGTCTAAAAAAATGAGTCTTTAAGCGTGCCTTGAAAGTAGAGAGACAATCAGACGTTTTAATGTCATTAGGCAAAGTGTTCCACAAAGTCGCTGCGGCGACCGCAAACGAATTGTCCCCAGCTTTGACATGAGTCCGCAGGACCGTTAACATGTTATTGTTGGTAGAGCGCAGGGCTCTTGTTGGTTTGTATGGGCATACAAGGTCGCATAAATATTTCGGGGCATCGCCATGCACAGCTTTATATGTAAACACTAATAGCTTAAAGTCGATTCTGTGTGCTACAGGCAACCAGTGAAGAATGCACAACAGAGGCATGGCACTATCACTCCGTGGGCGGCGTAGGATCAACCTAGCAGCAGAGTTGTGCATTCTCTGCAGTCGAGCGATGTTGTTGACAGAAGTGCCGTATAGAAGTGAATTGCAGTAATCAAGCCTTGATGTAATAATGGCGTTGACAACACGTTCCTTTGTCGACGTTGGGAGATAGCACTATGATGGACATCTGGTGGTAAAAGAAAACAAGGATGGCCCAAAAACCCTGGAGACAAACTTGAGGGTGACCACAAACAAATGACCCTAAACTAGGGCCAGGCTGCTGAACCAGTTGCAGTCCAGAAGAGGTGGAGGTCTCTTGTTTCTGTTCTATGTGCCACAGACCGCTACCTATAGGCGACGACTAAGTTATGACTGTTTTAATGATCAATAAATTGTACATTTTGGTATGAAACTTACTTTCATGTATCACTGTAGAAGCTATGCCTATCTAAAACTGAAGCTGTGTAAAATATGATATGAAATGTTGCAGTTTATTTGTTGTGTATTTGACAGTTTTATTTTTCAGGAACATTGTTCCATTCCTGAAGAAGTTTGGCATAAATCCTGTGGATGGTGAGGTAAATATATTAGTTCTTACCAATGGTCTGCTCAGGGTACCTGGATCCTCTTTGAACATGTTAAAATAAATGTCCTATATAATAACATAAATATCCTGACATTTCTTATACAAGTGTAACCACATTTTTTTTGCTGATCTTAATTTTTTTATTTCGATATTTGATTGAATGTATGAAATGTTACAGTTTCAAAATAAAATATTTTTGTGGAGCTTTTCATATTCATTTTCAATTCATTTAAGTTAAGACTGTTTTGTTGAACTTGATACTAATGCAATGTAAATTGAATCCTTCTTTACAGAAACTGTCAGCAAAAGAGCTTATAAAGTTGACATTTCACAAGAACTCAAATGGTAAGTCTATTGTGTGTATGTACAGAGATGCCATTCCTGTGTAGCTTTAATATGGTTTTGGGTAGTAATGGTTAATTTCTAAAACATTCATATCTGGTGTGTACCTATTTTGTTTTTTTGTTATCAATGAGGCATACACTCATGATCCACACACTTCTGATCCACACACTCATGATTCATACACTTCTGATCCACACTCTCATGATCCACACACTTCTGATCCACGTACTCATGATTCATACACTCTTGATCCACACACTCATGATCCACACACTTCTGATCCACGCACTCATGATTCATACACTCTTGATCCACACACTCATGATCCACGCACTCATGATTCATACACTCTTGATCCACACACTTCTGATCCACACACTCATGATTCATACACTCTTGATCCACACACTCATGATCCACACACTTCTGATCCATGCACTCATGATTCATAAAGTCTTGATCCACACACTCATGATCCACACACTTCTGATCCACGCACTCATGATTCATACATTCTTGATCCACACACATCTGATCCACGCACTCATGATTCATACACTCTTGATCCACACACTTCTGATCCACGCACTCATGATTCACACACTCTTGATCCACACACTTCTGATCCACGCACTCATGATTCATACACTCTTGATCCACACACTCATGATCTACACACTTTTGATCCACACACTCATGATTCATACACTTTTTATCCACACACTCATGATTCATACACTCTTGATCCACGCACTCATGATCCACACACTTCTGATCCACGCACTCATGATCCACACACTTCTGATCCACACACTCATGATTCATACACACTTCTGATCCACACACTCATGATTCATACACTCTTGATCCACGCACTCATGATCCACACACTTCTGATCCACACACTCTTGATACACACACTCATGATCCACACACTTCTGATCCACACATTCATGATTCATACAATCTTGATCCACACACTCATGATCCACACACTTCTGATCCACACACTCATGATCCACACACTTCTGATCCACACACTCATGATTCATGCACTCTTGATCCACGCACTCATGATCCACACACTTCTGATCCACACACTCTTGATCCACACACTCATGATCCACACACTTCTGATCCACACATTCAAGATTCATACAATCTTGATCCACACACTCATGATCCACACACTTCTGATCCACACACTCATGATTCATACACTCTTGATCCACGCACTCATGATCCACACACTTCTGATCAACACACTCTTGATCCACACTCATGAACCACACACTTCTGATCCACACACTCATGATTCATACACTCTTGATCAACGCACTCATGATCCACACACTTCTGATCCACACACTCATGATCCACACACTCATGATCCACACACTTATGATCCACACACTCATGATTCATACACACTTCCGATCCACACACTCATGATTCATACACTTCTGATCAACACACTCTTGATCCACACACTCATGATCCACACACTTCTGATCAACACACTCATGATTCATACACTCTTGATCCACACACTCATGATCCACACACTTCTGATCCACACATTCATGATTCATACAATCTTGATCCACACACTCATGATCCACACACTTCTGATCCACACACTCATGATTCATACACTCTTGATCCACGCACTCATGATCCACACACTTCTGATCAACACACTCATGATTCATTCACTCTTGATCCACACACTCATGATCCACACACTCATGATCCACACACTTCTGATCCACACACTCATGATTCATACACACTTCCGATCCACACACTCATGATTCATACACTTCTGATCAACACACTCTTGATTCATACACTCTTGATCCACACACTCATGATCCACACACTTCTGATCAACACACTCATGATTCATACACTCTTGATCCACACACTCATGATCCACACACTTCTGATCCACACACTCATGATTCATACACTCTTGATCCACGCACTCATGATCCACACACTTATGATCCACACACTCTTGATCCACACACTTCTGATCCACACATTCATGATTCATACAATCTTGATCCACGCATTCATGATCCACACTCTTCTGATCCACACACTCATGATTCATTCACTCTGTATCTACACACTTCTGATCCACACACTCATGATTTACACACTCCTAGGATTCTCGTACTCCTGAATTACACACACCAGAATTACACGCTCCTAGGATTCACACACTCATGAATTACACACTCCAAAGGTTTACGCGCACCTATAATTCATTCACTCTTAGGATTTGACCTTGTATCCATTTGAACTAGTGTTTATGTAATGCCTTGATATGTGTCACATATTTTCATGGCTGTTTTGTTTTTCCTACAGGAAAATACCACTGCCCTGTCACATTTAGGATATTCAATGAGAACACACACATTGTGGCTATTAAGACAACAGGAAATGTCTTCTGCTATGAAGTATAGTATTTGTTTGTGTTTCAAGATGCCATTACAATTTTAGCATGCATTATGTAAGAGACTTTTAAACTATGTGTCAGTGTTTTGCAAACACAATTCTGTGTAATGACCCTGCAAGTTTTCAAGCGAACATTATGAGATAAAAATGTATAATAGTTTTTAAGTTCCGTATTTAAACCAACTTATATTGCAGGTTTCTTTACTACATAGTTAGAACATGTGTGATTCACTTAACACAGTTCTGAACATTATGTCGATTAGTTCTAGTGATTGATGTTAGACTTGGATGTCACATTGAGAAGTAGATAAGCTCACAGATCAACTTTCATTTCTTCACATAAATAAGAACCGATTATTTCTTGTAGGCGGTTGAGCAACTCAACTTGAAGCCTAGTTTCTTTCGGGATCTAATCACCGATGAGCCCTTTGTAAAGAAGGACATCGTCGACATACAAAACCCCACAAACCTTGATAAGTTCAATCTGCAAAAGTTCTTTCACCTCAAGAAAAGTCTTAAAGTGTTGAATGAAGGTTTGTATTTATCAAGTCGATATGATCACAGTCTATATTTGAAGCACAACTGTTATTTGGTAAATATAACATTGTGGGTCTTAATATTGGGGAATGTTTACAGCAGTAAAACTTGTTATGTTACTGTAACAACAATGTCACTTCTGTATCAAATATGACACTGTTATGCGCTTGCCAAACTTCTTAAGGAATTGCACAATGTTCTTGAAAAATCAAACTGTCAAATCCACCAAAAACAAGCTCCAGCATTTTGTGTGAGAATTAAATAAATTTAATACTTTATTAATCTTGTTTGTGTTGTTCATACTGTTGTTCGTATTTTGTTTAATTTGATAGCTAGCTCTGTATAGTTGGTCAGACAATCAGTAGGCATCGTGGCCATTGCCGTTGAGCACTTTGAATTGCGCAGCGGCACTAGCGGTTGTGCTTTCAGCCTTTGTGAGGGAATTTTCAACTCCCGGCCACAATCCCTGCTTTATGGGCCTTGTTTGTATTTTGTAGTTAGTGTAGTACCAACAAGATTGGGATATGTATTTTTATGTGTGGCTTTATACATAATATGTTTGCAGTGTTAACCACATGTCTTTGGCATTATGTAATGAAATACATGCCAATTTGTTCACCCACTACCCTGGTTTTTCTTATTGTTTTCAATAGGGTAGTCTTTGTTTAGTTTATACTGGGGTTGCTCCGGAACCAGCTGTCTTATATAGCTGGTTCCTTCTCACGGACATGATTAATATAATATTTTACACAGCTTTAGTTTTAGATAGGCGTAGCTTCTACAGTGACACATGAAGGTAAATTTAATACCACAGGCCCTGGGACAACAATGTCACCACTAACCGAACAATGGGACAACAGTCTCACCAATGTAACAACGGTGTTACAACTGTAGAGTCACCTCAGTGACAACAGTGTCACCACCCTAACAACCATAGCACAGTTGAGACAACAGTCACCACTGTGATAACAGTGTCACCACTGTAACAACAACATCACCACTGTAACAGCATTACCATTGTAACAACAGCGTCGCCACTGTAACAACATCACCACTGTAACAACAACAGTGTCACCACTGTAACAACAGTGTCACCCCTGTAACAACAGCATCACCACTGTAACAACAGTGTCACCCCTGTAACAACAACATCAACACTGTAACAGAGATGTTCTAGTGATACCTCAGCGTCTCTCACCACACAAAGGTGTTTTCTCCTAACTCTCATAACCTAGTTTGCATCTTGATATTGAAAGTAGGTTTCGGTAAATAACTTGCTAATGTGAGGACATCAATGCACCAGTGAATGTTGTGTGTTCAGAGGAAGAGGAAGCAAAGAAACACCCAAGATACAAGCTCAAGTCAATGAGTGCCGAGACACGCAGCATCCTCGACGAACTCGATGACACGTACACTGCACCAGTAAGTCTCAGTCCAGCCACTAGGTGGCACAACAATGTGCAGCAGTGTTCAATGTTGGCTCCCTTGTTTCACTTAGTTCATATCCACTGTGCCTGTTCCTTATATAAAGAATATATCCCATAGATATACCATGAACATTAATTTAGATAAAAAATGTCTTGTACTTTTACTGTTTATATTTTTACATTTGACACCGTTTGAAATCACACGCTTAGTGGTTAACCGCTTAGTTATTTTCCAGGGTTTTCGGCAGGTGTTGACATTTTGCAGTATGAGATTCCATGTGCCTTTCAAGTCAGGTTTTATACCTACCATTTCCCGCAGTAACAGCACATCATAAGCAATCCTGAACCTGATAGACTTTCATTGGCCATTGCCTGAACAAAATAAAAAAAACGTATAGACAGGTACTAACTCTGTTTTAAACAGTTCAAAGTATGTTTTGTTTAAAGCAACAGGAATCCTAATTTTGTGGTGAATAGTACATAATATCTAAATCAACATTGGAAAAAATAGCTTTAACAAATAATTTATTTTTTTAAAACATCCATAAAACAGTAAAAAAACAATAAAAAAATATGTAGAATTATGTGAAGAGTATTTGTCGGTGTCAGGACAAACAAGATATCAAAACTCCATAAACTTCAAGAGGGTAGGTTCTAAAAAAATTACATTTGTTTCAGAAAATAATATATATACGGCTATAATTCTTAAATAAAATGACAAATTAAAATATTTAAACAATGTCTTGGTCAGTTTTACAAGACAACACAAAATGGAAATCAGTTATCAGTTGATTCAATTGAAGTTCAAGGGAATTTTTTGAGATAAAATCTAAATAAACACTCTTACTTTGCTGATTTAGCAGATGGCAAGAATATAATAATCTGAACTCATTGTCTGGCCCTGAGGCTGAGCCTGGTTGGGCTGAGACTTCAATATGCACCGATATGTAGTCGATCTCAATGACAAAATAGATCATACCAATGCACAAGATACGTCAAATGTTGCACATCAAATGAATCTAGGTATCATACAGTATCGAACTAAACTATCCACAGTCCTCCAAAGATTGCGTTTTTGACAACATGCAGTGTTGTGCGATCCGTGTTGTTGGCCTCCTATCCATCAAATTCACTTAAGTGGATGCTTAGTTACCGTGTGTACACATCACTCGAGTGCACTACGTGCTGACATCAGAAGGTCTATCTGTATCCATAAGCGTAACTGCACATAATCAAAATGTGTCTATTGTCTGAATGTTATCAAGTACAATTCAAGGATGTTGCAAAATAATGTTTACAATTTCCCCATTATGTGTTGGTCGCTTCGGTCTGTATCCATTTATTTGTCATCACTTGTTTTGTCTGGTTGCAGGAGAAACTTGCTGATGACAAGAAGAGGGCAGACAGAGTGAATGCTGTAAGTACAGCACACAACACAGGTTGTGATTCACCTTTACACAACTCATACAGCTACTGTAAGTACAGCACACAACACTGGTTATGATTCACCTTTACACAACTCATACAGCTACTGTAAGTACAGCACACAACACTGGTTGTGATTCACCTTTACACAACTCGTACAGCTACTGTAAGTACAGCACACAACACAGGTTGTGATTCACCTTTACACAACTCATACAGCTTCTGTAAGTACAGCACACAACACTGGTTATGATTCACCTTTACACAACTCATACAGCTACTGTAAGTACAGCACACAACACAGGTTGTGATTCACCTTTACACAACTCATACAGCTACTGTAAGTACAGCACACAACACTGGTTATGATTCACCTTTACACAACTCATACAGCTACTGTAAGTACAGCACACAACACAGGTTGTGATTCACCTTTACACAACTCGTACAGCTTCTGTAAGTACAGCACACAACACAGGTTGTGATTCACCTTTACACAACTCATACAGCTTCTGTAAGTACAGCACACAACACAGGTTGTGATTCACCTTTACACAACTCATACAGCTTCTGTAAGTACGGCACACAACACAGGTTGTGATTCACCTTTACACAACTCATACAGCTACTGTAAGTACAGCACACAACACTGGTTATGATTCACCTTTACACAACTCATACAGCTACTGTAAGTACAGCACACAACACAGGTTGTGATTCACCTTTACACAACTCGTACAGCTTCTGTAAGTACAGCACACAACACAGGTTGTGATTCACCTTTACACAACTCATACAGCTTCTGTAAGTACAGCACACAACACAGGTTGTGATTCACCTTTACACAACTCATACAGCTTCTGTAAGTACGGCACACAACACAGGTTGTGATTCACCTTTACACAACTCATACAGCTACTGTAAGTACAGCACACAACACTGGTTATGATTCACCTTTACACAACTCATACAGCTTCTGTAAGTACAGCACACAACACAGGTTGTGATTCATCTTTACACAACTCATACAACTTCTGTAAGTACAGCACACAACACAGGTTGTGATTCACCTTTACACAACTCATACAGCTTCTGTAAGTACAGCACACAACACAGGTTGTGATTCACCTTTACACAACTCATACAGCTTCTGTAAGTACAGCACACAATACAGGTTGTGATTCACCTTTACCCAACTCATACAGCTTCTGTAAGTACAGGACACAACACAGGTTGTGATTCATCTTTACACAACTCATACAGCTACTGTAAGTACAGCACACAATACAGGTTATGATTCACCTTTACACAACTCATACAGCTTCTGTAAGAACAGCACACAATACAGGTTATGATTCACCTTTACACAACTCACAGCTACTGTAAGTACAGCACACAACACTGGTTATGATTCACATTTACACAACTCATACAGCTTCTGTAAGTACAGCACACAACACAGGTTGTGATTTATCTTTACACAACTCATACAACTTCTGTAAGTACAGAATACAACACAGGTTGTGATTCATCTTTACACAACTCATACAGCTTCTGTAAGTACAGCACACAACACAGGTTGTGATTCATCTTTACACAACTCATACAGCTACTGTAAGTACAGCACACAACACAGGTTGTGATTTATCTTTACACAACTCGTACAGCTTCTGTAAGAACAGCACACAACACAGGTTGTGATTCATCTTTACACAACTCATACAGCTTCTGTAAGTACAGCACACAACACAGGTTGTGATTCATCTCTACACAGTATATACAACAGCGAATGATGAAGAGAAAATTGTTGAATGTTTGTTATATAAATATGTAGGCAATGTGGAATTTAATTATGTCCTGCCCAACAATGAAATTGTTGATTAATTCATTAATATGGTAAAAGTAAAGGTCAGTTCTTATATAGCACAGTATCCAGTCCTCAGGACTGCTCACAAATATCTACCACTAACTATAGCCAGGTAATCATTCATACAGCTGAGTGAACTGGAGAAAAGTACAGTGAATGAACTTGCCCAAGGTTCGACACCGCAGCACAGGATTCAAACCTTAGTTCTCTCGACCAAGATTCCGAAGCTCTAGCCATTGCTCCACAGCAAGACAATACAGGAATTGTGTACAGATTTTTGTTTGTGTCTAATTAATTATTGCTTCTGCATTTATACGGTGGTGACAACATCTCACTGGTCTATTTGTATAATTTGTTTGTTTCTTTGTCTAAGCACTGATGGGGAAGTGAATAACACGTCTCCCTTTTTAGGCCCATTACTCGACAGGGAAGGTGGCTGCGTCCTTCACGTCAACATCAATGGATCTGGAGACGCAGCATGAAGCAGGTGGAAAGTTTATCCTTAGTCTTACACCTATCTAACTAGACATTCTGTCTTACGCACTTGTTTCCATAACTGTTCATTCTGTCTTACAAACTTATTTCTCTAACTACACATTCTGTCTTACACACTTATTTATCTTTATATACATTCTGTCTTACACACTTATTTCTCTAACTTAGACATTCTGTCTTACACACTTATTTCTCTAACTATACATTCTGTCTTACAGACTTATTTCTCTAACTAGACATTCTGTCTTACACACTTATTTCTCTAACTATACATTCTGTATTACACACTTATTTCTCCAACTACACAGTCATGTTAATTACTTGTCCCCAAGAACATTCATCAGTGCACTAAGAGAACGAAGAGTATAGAATGCAATGCTGACATATTTGTTGTACATGTTCAGTACAAACATCAGTGAACAGAAGGAAGTGAACAGAAGAACCTGCTACACGCACACATACGCGAATACACACACAGTCACTAACAGGGATTTTGTATTCAAAAGATAACCATGTCTAATCTGCACTATGGTGTACCTGTTCTTTATGGGTAGGGACTATGTCAGTTGATCTCAATTGTGTACTTACATCTTGTGTGATGCAGCAATACTTGATGAGGATCTGCTGCGTTATGAGAGAATCAAGAAGAAAGGCTATGCAAGGATCCTCACCAACCTGGGCCCTCTCAACCTGGAGCTACATGCAGATATGGTAACACTTCATTTAGTATTTTATTATGCTGTTAGGCCAAAGAAAAAGTATTTGTTTATAAACATTGTCTCTGTTTTAAGAATAAGTGAACACCACTGTCGAGGTGTTGACTTGTTGAAGAAATCTTACATTTGTGTTATAATAATTATTACAAATTTATTGTTCTAGAGAATATTTGTGTGTACACCAGGAGGTTTGATGATGTTGTAATAGATCATGTGTTGTCTTGCCTTGGAAAAGCAATCTTGATAATAAGAATTTACTGCCCAACATAGACTTAGCCTGGCTCTGTCACTTCACAAGATGCAATACACTTGGCTATGCCCAAGTTGCTCGCAAAAATAATAAAATCTCTGCGAACCTCACCACCTCCACTCAACCCCGATCTACTCTTCCCACTTGGTGCCTCCATTGTTTAAGTCTCACCTCGACTTTGCTCCGTTATTTTCACTTTAAGAGTGCTCATTGTACTCCATTTTGTGTTTACAGTTAATCATTTAGTTTTACTTCTAGATTCTAGTGGTCATTGTTGCTGACACTTTTATTAAACACTTTTTTCATTATAATGTGTTTAGAATTTTGTCTTTGTCATGACCAACTGAGCTGTCATGGTGGACCGCTCGCAACCAAGCCACCAACGAAAGTGCCCCATCTGCACAAAATTGAAGCCCGGCGGTGACAACTACCCGGACAAGTGTCGCTCTTGTACAGGCGTCAAGAAGTGCGACATTTGTTCGGAATGGACAGCAAAAAGTCTGAGCTGGCATCATCATACAGATGAAATCCAGATCGTCCAGGAAATGCCACTCTGCCTCTGCGACGCAGCCATCTGACAGCTGCTCGCCGACGTCGACGCTCGGTGGCCCGCGCGATTGCAAACAACCACACTTGCACACCTCCAGCATATTTAGCGGAAGCTTTCGTGGCGTGGCTTTTCTCCCATTCCTTCTATGGAGAGTGTCCGCAAAAGTGGCCCGAGTCAATGATGGAGGAAATCTTGCATTTGCTCCATGAGCAACGAAAGGTCCCATCTGCCGACTCCGAACCGGTCAATTTGTCTACCGGCGCCGTAAGTAATGCACCAGCTCGAGCTTCCAGAGGCCCAGCTATGACCTGGGTGGTTGACAGAACTGTCTGGACATTTGTCCCAACTGTTGGATCCCACACAGCCGCAGGGGAATCTGAGTATGCACCCGGTAGTCAATACCGGAGGGCCAACTCAGCTCGGACAACCGGAGTGGGTTCCTGGACAACCGGAGAAGGTAACCCGGTCTCCGGGACTGGAGGGGCTTTCCCAAGAATGCCACGTTTGGCACACCCTCCAGTTTGAGACCTGGCCGGACCTCCGGTCCCGGAGGGAGTAACCCGAGAAGGCTGCGTTCGGCTTTGTATTACGTCCTTTCAGGATTGATCTGTGGTGGCTCTGAATCGTTCGATTCAGGGCATGATCGACCATGTGAACACAAGAAATGTTTCGGCAGAATCCATGTTACACCTTGCAGTTGTCACAATCAGTGGCAGCTGCTTAGTCGGACAACATCTTGCTGCACCAACATGATCTCACCCTCCGGGGGGCCTCTACCTTTTTATCCCAGGATGAAAGGGAGAGCCTCTGCACGGCGCCATTCGGATCTTCATCCCTGTTTGATGAATTGCCAACTAAGTTGCAATTACGAGAAAAGATAGTTGGTCGGCAGCGGGAACATACCTTATACCGTTCCTCGACACCTTTTCCTGTGGTTCAGTCCTTGCGGCCTTCCCCCAGTTCCCACTGGACAACTCACACTAGAACTTCCCCGCAACGACAACATACTATGCTCTCACCCTTTCCACATCCACATCCCTTCTGGCCACCAGAGGACGTGGTTCAGGCCGTTCCTTTCGTGGTCGAGGAGGGAGGAAACATGTGCCAGGCTCCTTGGTCAACGAGTGGCGCAACCATCGCACACCCATCCACTCGAAGATCCTCAGGGATACCCCAACAGGTGGTTGTGTTCCCTCCTTTGCTTATGACGAAGGTGGGAGCTTGCCTTTCCCTATTCTGCAATGTTTGGAAATAAAAGGTATGCAACGATTGGGTGTGCGAGGTTCTGGACGTCGGCTTCCGTCTATGTTTCAGGGAAAGTCCTCCCATGACATGTGCCCCTTCACGATTTGTGGACAACAAGCATTCTTGGAATTGATCCAGACACTGATGATAAACGAGGCAATCAAAATTGTATATGACGCTACACCTCCTGGGTTCTACAGTCATCCTTTCCTCGTTCCAAAGAAGTCAGGGGTTGGTGGCCAGTTATCAACCTCTCATCACTCAACACCTTCTTGGAGATTCCCCACTTCACGATGGAGACTGCAGAAAACATACAAAAATCTCTGCCTCGGAATGCCTGGGTAATGTCCATCGATCTGGTGGATGCAAACTTCCACATTCCCGTCCACCGGGGTTACCGAACGTTCCATCGGTTCCAGACTCGGGATGCCAACTACCAGTTCAGAGCACTGCCATTTTGGCCTCTCCCCAGCACCCTGGGATTTCACCAAAGTTATGACAGAAATCAAAGTACTGGTACATGGCATGGGCATCAATCTGTGTCAATACCTGGACGACTGGCTGATATACTTGACATGTCGAGATCAGTGCCTCCAAGACACAGTAGAAATCCTCCATCTTTGCCACACAATGGGTCTTCTGATTCACGAGAAGAAGTCAGACTTTATTCCCATGCAGAAGTTCATTTTTCTGGGATATAATTTTGACCTGTTTTCGTTCCAGGTGACTCCAACATTTGAACGATATCACAAAATCGTGGAGCTTACTCGATCACTCCTGCTCTAACAGGGAGGACAGGCTCATATGTGGCAGATTCTACTAGGTCTGTTTGCTGCAACAGAGAAACTAGCTCCTCTGGGGTGTCTGCACACATGTGAAGCCCAACATTGTGTCTCACAACACTGGGATTTCAATCCGTCGACAAACGACATATGGATCCCTCTGTCCCCTACTGCGGAAGAAGACCTCAAATGGTGGATGTCGGGACACAATATTCTGAGGGGATCTCGGGTTGTCCCCAAGGATCCGGATACTCAGTTGTTCAAAGATGCATCGAGCATCAGCTGGGGTGCGCATTGGAACTCGTTGTCAGTCTCCGGTGTCTGGTCAAAAACGAAGAAAGCGCTTCATATCAATGTGCTTGAATTGAAAGCTATACAACAAGCCAGGCTCCACTGGCTGAGGCAACTCGAGGGTGTCACTGTCCTTGTTATGTCAGACAACTCAACTGTAGTGTCCTACATCAACAAGCAGGGCGGGACACGGTCAATATCACTGTGCAGACAGACCAAGAGGCTACTCCTCATGTGTCAGAACAACGGGATAGTATTGCGGGCACGCCACATTCCCGGGAGATTGAATGTTCTCACAGATGTCCTATCACGCCAACCCATATGTCTGGTACGGAGTGGTCCCTACATCCTTCCATCTTCCAGCAGTCACACGGAAATGGGGAATCCCCTTGCCGGATCGATTTGTAACGAGGTGGAACCACAAGCTCCCAATATTCATATCTCCTGTCCCAGATCCATCGGCCATGGGAGTAGATGCACTTTCAATGAGCTGGAAGGTACTGTAGGCATATGCTTACCCACCGCCAGCTCTGTTGCCACAGATTCTTGAGAAGGTCCAACGAGACCAGTGTGAACTGATACTCATTGCCCCATGCTGGCCACAAGCGATCTGGTTTCCATTTCTCCTAGGAATGCTGGTGGAGTGCCCGTTACAGATACCCAACATCCCTCAGTTGCTGTCCCAACCACAAGGACTGGTCCATTGCAATCCCTCCAATCTCCAGCTACACTCGAGGAGAGTATCCGGGATGCCCTCTGCAGCAGAGGCTTTTCGATTGACGTTGCCTCCCATGCCTCTACACCTCAGTGAGAGTCTATTCTGGTGATTTATGAGTGTCAAGTGGAGAATTTTCTCTGCTTGGTGCATCAAAAACAGATTAGTCCACTCTCGGCTACTGAGAGTATAGTTTCCGATTTTCTTCTTCACCTTCACATGGAGAAACACTTGGCCATTTCGACCATTGAAGGCTATCAGATGGCAATCGCCAGCACCCTTCATGCCACGTCCGATGTCGAGGTAGGACGGAATCCTTCATTGAAATCTCTTCTTCGAAATACATTTCTTTGAACTAGAGCAGGGACATTGTCAACGCTATTTCCCAGAATGGAATCTTGCCTTGGTTTTGTCAGCTTTAATCAAAAAGCAGAGGATGTGATGGACAGCATATCCCCTCAGTTCCGGCGGTGGAAGATCCAGTGGTATGGACAATGACGGCGAGCACAGCTCAGTACGAGCTACTGTTCTTTGGAGTAAACCAAATCAAAAACCGGCAGAAGGCAGTGGGAAACCACTGCTGTATCTTTCCCAAGACAATGATGACCCACTAAACCACAGAAGATAACGTTAACAGCGTGAACGGTTGTTCTGACAGTTCTGACAGGACCACCGCGCTGGGTAGGGATAGTCATGTGCGACAGGTGACACCAGATCGTCATCCAGCTACTGTGTGCAACAGAAAGATTTTGAATATTGCTACATGGAATGTAAGAACTCTATATCAGAAAGGAAAACTAGAAAACATCAAACAAGAAGCGACAAGACTGAGGATAAATATAATGGGAATGTGTGAAGTTAGATGGACAGGGGCAGGATTGATGACATCAGATAATTACACAATAATTTACTCAGAAGGCGATAAACATGATAGAGGAGTTGGAATTCTATTGGATGAAGAAAGAGCAAAATGCTTACTAGGATCGCATCCTCTTGGTGAAAATCAGTGGCAAATCATTTAACATTAACATCATACAAATGTATGCGCCAACCGCAGACAAATATAGTGATCTTGATCACAGGAGATTGTAATAGTTATGGGAGACTTTAATACTAAAGTTGGTGGGGAAAGATGCGAAGACATAGTTGGACCATATGGCCTGGGGAGCAGAAATGAGAGAGGAGATAAACTAATAGAGGGGGAAAATTTCATGACATGATTGTAGGAAACACAACACCACCCAAGAAGAGTTTGGACTTGGAAAAGTCCAGGAGATCATACACGGAACCAAATTTATTATATCCTGGTCAGTAAAGATTTAGAAATGCCCAATTGGTGGCAAAGACCTTTCCCGGGGCAGACTGCGATTCCGACCATGTGCCAGTGCGAGCCAAGTTCCGACTGAAACTGAAGAAAAGGAAAAGAGCAGCAAGGAACATGAAACTAGACACGAATATACTAAATTCAGATTCAGCAATCAAAGAGAAATTCAATGTAGCAGTAGAAAACAGTTTCAATGTTCTGAATGAGATTCAAGGTGTGGACGACCACTGGGAACAAATGAAGGAATCAATCACACAGGCTGCAGAAGAAACTATTCCTAGGCAATGCAGAAAAGCAAAGAAAAAATGGATGACTGACGATATTCTAAAGTTGATGGATGAAAGGAGGAAAATTATTCAAAATCATGATGCATATGTAGCAATGAACAAGGATACAATGGCCAAATGTAATCTAGCAAAAGAGGAATGGCTTAATGAACAATGCAAAGAAATTGAACAGAAGAATAAGCATGACACAAAATCCATGCATGCTAGAATAAGAGAAATCACAGGGAAAAGAACATGCTCAGCTACAGGTTGCCTGAAATCTAAAGAAGGAAACATAATAATGGACAAAGACAAAATACTCGAGAGATGGTCAGAATATATTGGTGAACTATACGATGATGAAAGGGGTGAAAGACCACCAATTAAGAAGAACTTTGATGGTCCTCCTATATTGAAGGCGAGGTTCGAAAAGCCATCAGATCAATGAAAAAGGGAAAAGCTGCTGCACCAGATAATATTACCATTGAAATGATTGAGTGTTTAGAGGAATTTGGTATTGATATAGTAACAGACTTCTTGAACAAAATATATGACAGCAGACGAATCCCAACTGATTTATCCAGATCCATTTTTGTAACAATACCAAAGAAACCAGGTGCGATTGAATGTGAACTACACCGTACAATTAGTCTCATGAGTCACTTCACCAAGATGTTGCTTACAATTATTATGACCAGGATGAGAAACAAAATCAACCTGGAAATTGTTGAAGAACAATGTGGATTTGTAGAAGATAAAGGTACAAGTAATGCAATATACATCCTACGAACACTGATTGAGAGAGCACTGGAAGTGCAGAAAGACCTGTATGAATGTTTTATTGATTACACAAAGGCATTTGACAGAGTTCGTCATGAAGAAATAATATCAATGCTGGAGAGTTTGAACATTGATGGGAAAGATCTGAGAGTTGTGAGAAATCTGTACTGGGAACAAACAGCAGCAGTATGAATTGAAAATGACATCAGTAAATTTCAAGAAATAAAACGTGGTGTAAGACAAGGGTGTGTCCTATCACCCGATCTCTTTTCACTATACAGTGAGATAATCTTACGCACATTAGATGATATGCCAGGCATTCAAGTAGGGGGATACAACATGAATCATGTACAATATGTAGACGGTACTGATTGCTGAGAATGAAATAGATCTACAACAGATGCTAGATACAGTAATAAGGGAAAGTGAGAAAAAAGGTCTGACCCTGAACAAAAAGAAAACAGAAATCATGGTCACCTCAAAGAAAAATTACACTCCAACATGCAACATGGTAGCATATGGCACTGTTTTGAAGCAAGTCCAAACGTTTAACTATCTGGGATCACTAATAACATCCGACGGTCGATGCAATGATGAGATCAAGAGAAGAATTGCTCAAGCCAAAACAGCTTTTCACAACATGAAAAACATTTTAACAAATAAAAATATATAAATTGAAGTGAGAAAACGTGTACTGCAATGCTACATAGAGCCCATACTGCTATATGGATGTGAATCCTGGACAATATCCAAAAGTTCACAAAAAACCATAGAAGCCACTGAAATGTGGTTCTTAAGAAGAATGCTGCGAGTGCCATGGACTGCAAAGCAAAGCAATGAAGTCATCCTTAGGACAGCCAAATCAAAAAGAAATATCATCAACAAAGTTAGAACACAACAAGCACGATTTATAGGCCATGTCATGAGAAAGAAAAAGTTAGAACAAATAGCAACAACAGGAAAGATAGAAGGAAAAAGATCCAGAGGATGCCAGAGAATAAAAATAATAGATAGTCTCTCAACATGGTGTGGAAAGAGCACAACAGAACTGCTACAAACTACATACGACCGTGCGGTTTGGAGGGCCATGATCGCCAACGGCTGTGACAGACATGGCACATAGAAGAAAGAATCAAACCCCTGTCTGAGCCACTGCACAAAGCCTCGGATAAACTATTAATATGGAAGACAGTTTTTCTAATCGCACTTGCTTCAGGCAAACAGAGGGGCGAGATCCATGCATTTGAACATGCCCGCCTTCAACGGACCGCAGGCTGGACAGAGGTGACACTAAGAGTGGGGCTGTCTTTTCTATCAAAAACACAAGTGTTGGGCAAGGGCCCCAAATGTGTGCTTTCATGTACTGTCCCAGCACTGGTCCATCATTTAAGCAATGGAATGGCTGAAGACAGACTCCTGTGCCATTGCGATTGAACCTGGAACGGACTATGATATGGATGGAGAACAAACATCTCCTCTTTGTTTTTTTCAAGCCAGGACATAAATCAGATATTGTCCCATTAACCATCTCTGGTTGAATTCGCAAAACCATTATGGAATGTTATGCCCAATCACCTTGTCTCCTTGAATTCCATTGGGTTAAGGCCCACCAGGTACGATCTATGGCTGCATCCCTTGCATTCCACAAACAGGCCTCTATGGAACAGATCCTATGAGCTGGTACCTGGCGCTGTCATAACACTTTCACAGATTTTTATCTGAAGGACCTATCCCTCTACTCTCTGATCTCATTCAGCTAGGACCATTAGTGGCTGCAGAGTCAATTCTGCCACCAACAGGAGATCATTAGAGATAGCTTTGTCTATACTCCACCATCCATTCATCTATATTCTGCACTTTATGAAGCGATGGAGCCAGGCTAAGTCTATGTTGGGCAGTAAATTCTATATTTTTAGAATTAAATTATGTATTTACAAATGACATACTTACCTGGCTCCGTCGCTTCACCATATCACCATCCTTCCATCCCCGCTATAGGGAGATACTTTCTGCTCATGCAACAGAAATACCTGTCTCCCCTAGTTTCTGCCCTGAGGGCAGAAACTCCCAAAATAGTCATATTTTATACATATTTATTTTACTATCAATATCAACGTCTGCTCCCATCAGACATCTGGCGAGTTGGGAGCAAGCTGGGAGCAGACGTCTGGCGAGTTGGGAGCGAGTAGGGAGCAGACATCTGGCGAGTTGGGAGCCAGTAGGGAGCAGACAATTGGCGAGTTGGGAGCGAGTAGGGAGCAGACGTCTGGCGCGTTGGGAGTGAGTAGGGAGCAGACGTCTGGCGAGTGGAGAGACTGGCGAATGAAAGAGCTGTCTATAGACAATCCAGCAAGGCTGCAACGTCCGGAAATGGATAAGCAAACCAAACAACATCAACATTCCTGTTTTCTTCTTACACCATTACTGTGTCATCTTGCTCCAACAAGTTATTAAAACACAGACAGTTAGTAAGTCTTATCAGCTCCACAAACCACTGAAACAATAGCAAGCTCTAGCGGCTAGCCTAGTTAGTTGGATATAGCAGTGCCCAGGTGCTTCACAACCAGGCTTTCCACTGGCCACAAGATGATCACTTCTAGGCTGGTAATAAAACTGGGGTACACAGGGACTGAGAGAGCAGAGATAAAAGAAATACTGAACAAAGGAATGCTGCAGCCCATGTGTTGTCAGGTGACAAGTCCTGTACACATGCCACATGGGCACAACAAAATGCACACAAATGAATGCAACTTGTGGGATTTTGTTCCTAAGTATTATGTCTGGTTACTGTGCACACTAATATAAGACAGTAAGGATGTATGTAACACAATACTTGTATCCACTGTATTAAAACCAGGCAATCACGAGGGAAATGCAAGCATAGCAAGGTAGAAACAAAAATGTGTTATTATACAAATGTACTTCACTTGTACTCATGAGAATGTACTTGTACTTTTACTCAGATTGCACATAGACAGGTACAGCAAGATATTGACAACATATTCTACAAAACAGTCACACTTTTCTATAAATGGCATGTATTCCCTGGTTGTTGCCATTTCGTGCGGGCAGAAACTGTTTCTGCCCAGCAGAAATACCTTTCTCCCCTATTTCTGCCTGGGCATGGCAGAAATACCTTTCTGCCCGGCAGGAAACATACCCTGGTTGTGGACTCACAAAGTGATGGTCTGCCAACTGGGGTCAGTAGCAGTATACAGACAGATACTATTTCAGTAAACTGACAACATAACTTGGCCATCTAGTCAGGTCTGTTTAGTCATAGAAGAGTTTTGTTCCAATTTTAGATTCCAAAGGCATGTGAGAATTTTATTCGACATTCCCTTGCTGGTTACTACAACGGTACAGTATTCCACAGATCCATCCGAAACTTCATGGTAAGTTTATTTAAATAATTAAATTATGAACAATCTTGAACAGAAATAGGAATGCTTACATTGATAATTAATAATACATTATTTTTTATCAGGCATGATTGTTATGAAAATATTTAATTATAAAAATAATGCACCAAAATATCATATTGTTTCTAAAATCTTAAAAAAATAGGATTACCAGCAATATTTCGAACATGCTTTATATAATGCTCTTTCTTCACAGATACAGGGTGGCGATCCAGCTGGCACTGGACTTGGTTAGTTTTATATACATTGATTTCTATATACAGAGTTTCATTCAACACAGATCTAAAGCTGAAAACTCTTTGATCTTTTTTTAAAATCAGGTTAATACACTATTATATATGTATATATACACACACAGCCATTATAACTGTTCTATATCTATTCTACTGTTGTGACTACACAACCTGTTTCAATGAATCACAATTGTTCAATAATATAATTTGACCACTATCTGAATGATTTTGTGGTTTGTTAAAACACCTTTGGACATTAAAACATTTAGAGTAAGTATCATTTTTAGGATAGAAATTATATAATTTCTTACCTCTATGGTGAAATACTTGTCTGAGCCATTTTAAGGTGATATGAAAAGAAAAAATATACCATTAATATGACAACTGGAGTATACATTTAAAAAAGTGATTCAGTTATAGAAGATAATTTTTTAATTTTAATGCTTAAAGTATTATAACAGTTACAACATTGGCACTTTGGTGGCCCACTGAGAAATTAACTGAACATTCTTGGGTTACAAAATTAAGACATACTTACTTTTATTTGTGTTGTTTGCGTTATCTTACAAGCATCATCTCAACATTTGTCATAAAAGATTTGGCTGACTACATTTAATTTGATGTAGGAATAAGATTGTTGTTGTCATACAGGTGGCGATTCTATCTGGGGCGGCCCTTTCAAAGACCACTTCAAGCCTAATCTCACCCATACTGGACGTGGAATCCTGAGTATGGCCAACACAGGACCAAACACAAACAAGTCTCAGTTGTGAGTATAGCCAACACAGGACCAAACACAAACAAGTTTCAGTTGTCAGTATGGCCAACACAAGACCAGACATGAACAAGTCTCAGTTGTCAGTATGGCCAATAGGGGGCCAAACACAATCAAGTCTCAGTTGTAAGTATGGCCAATACAGGACCAAACACAAACAAGTCAGTTGTGCATATGGCCAATGCAGGACCAAATACAAACAAATCTCAGTTTTAGGTATGGCCAACACAGGACCAAACACACAAAAAAGTCTAATTTGTGAGTATAGTCAACACAGAACCAAACACAAAAGAGTCTCAGTTGTTAGTATGGCCAATATACGACCAAACACAAACAAGTCGCAGTTGTAAGTATGGCCAACATAGGACCAAACACAAACAAGTTTCAGTTGTCAGTATGGCCATCACAGGACCAAACACAAACAAGTCTCAATTGTCAGCATGGCCAACAGAGGACCAGACATGAACAAGTCTCAGTTGTGAATATGGCCAATACAGGACCAGATACAAACATGTCTCAGTTGTGAGTGTAGGCAGTACAGGACCAAACACAATCAAGTCTCAGTTGTCAGAATGGCCAAACACAAACAGGTTTCAGTTATGAGTATAGCCAATACAGGACCAGACACAAACAAGTCTCAGTTTTTGGTATGGCCAAAACTGGACCAAACACAAACAAGTCAGTTGTGAGCATGGCCAACAAAGGACCAAATACAAACAAGTCTCAGTTGTGACTATGGACAACACAGGACCAAACATAAAAAATAAGTTATGAATATGACCAGCACAGGACCAAAAACAAACAAGTCAGTTGTGAGTATGGACAACACAGGACCAAACACAAACAAGTCTCAGTTGTGGGTATGGCAAACACAGGACCAAACACAAACAATTCTCAGTTGTGGGTATAACAAACAGTAGTGATTAAATAACTAGGGAGACTGCCTGGCGATGTCAAGTCTTTTGCTGAAAGAGATTGAATCATGGTACACACTAGTGAATTCAATTTAGTAAGGCTAAGTGAGTGTAAACCAGTTTTTATCATAACCCTAAATTGATTAATATATCTTATACTCACTTTTAGCAGCCAAAATTTTATATAATGACACATTCACACCACAGTTGTGGTCGTAGATGGATGCATGTCAATATGCAGGTGCTATCTTAAAACATCACTGTTGCGCATGATGCTCATGACATTTTTCCATCATTATTGCTTAACGGTATATGTGTTCATAATAAATTGAAATCAGGCATAGCATTGTGAAAAATGGCATTTTAAATTACAAATTACCCTTCATTGTCATGCGAACAATTGTTTGCAACACTATGCATGTTTTCATCGAATATGCAAAGCATGTGAACAAAATCAGAATTGAAATATTCTGGTTATCTTGTAAAAATTACATTGTGTAAAATGATTTATTGTAGCTTCATCACATACCGTTCAGCAAGACACCTGGATGGTAAACACATGATATTTGGCAGGTGAGTAAAACTAAATATTACGTTTTCTGTCTTTATTTAATATAGATGGTTAATTGGTTCACCTGCTTAGAAACTTCAGATTTCCAGAAACTGCCAGTTTATGTTCTGCAGATATAGTGAACTTGGAATTATATCACTGAAAGATGTCAATACACCTAAAAATACGATAACTCTGCCCAATCATGAAGACTTTACAGTTATGTCTTCAAACGTCACCTGTTTGGAATATTGTTACATCAGAATGAGTGTATTTTCCTTCTCAGTACAAGTATTTACACTTGAAAACAATGCAGCATTGTAGTTGTCATTCATTTCTAGGTACAGTGATATGCCAGGTGAAGTGGGGTACAGTTGACATTGCTACAAGAGTAACTAGACATATTGTGTCCTCCTTGTCCTGTTACAAAACATTGTATCCTAATTTTCCTGCTACAAGACATATTGTGTCCTCATTGTCCTACTACAAGACATCTTGTTTTATCATTGTCCTACTATAAGATGTCAAATGTCCTCATTGTCTTACTACAAGACATCTTGTGTTCTCATTGTCCTACTACAAGTTGTCCTGTGTCCTCATTGTCTTGCTACAAATCGTCCTATGTCCTCAATGTCCTGCTACAAGTCGTCTTGTGTCCTCATTGTCCTGCTACAAGTCATCCTGTGTCCTCATTGTCTCCTGCTACAAGTCGTCCTGTGTCCTCAGGGTGGTTGGTGGTCTGGAGACGCTGGACAAGATGGAAGCCATAGAAACCGATGCCAAAGAAAGGCCAAAGGTCATCATCTTGTTATCTTGTATTTAATTTAGCAAACATTTGCATGGCCAAATCTTTTGAAAGCAATACTTTTATTTTTATAAAACAAATTATTGATTTAGTGAAGCAAGTTTTTTCACACGTTCACAATGTTTTGTTTAACAATGTTTGTTGAAGCCATGAGGTGAATGGTAGAAAGTTTTGTTGTCTTAAGAAAACTAAATCCAAAAGAAAGTAAACTCATTATTAACATTTATATGGGTTATAGCTACTGAATTGAACCTATAATATTATATGTTGTTGTTACTCCGTCATTATTGTATTAGCGTGGACATAGGGGGTTCAGTCATGGTACTCATCTAAATTGCCATAATAAAGGTTTTTATTAAAACCACAAACCTGATAGCTACTATATGCCCTATAGCATAATAACAAATACATAGGAATTTAAAAACAATGCATGTTGCTCTGTGTTAAGTCTATGCAAGTTTAATTTGTTGTGGCCTCAGTATAACATCATTCATATTTCACTGATCAATTCTATAAATACCTAGTAGATATAGTGTAAACTATATTACTTATACATACATATTTAGCCTTTGTTTTTCGTGGAACCATGATTCACATTAATGTTATCTAGAATAGCAATTGTTAATAATATTATTGCATGCATTGTAATACCGTGATACTATAATGGTACATAGGTGGTAACCTCAATATGATTACCATGATTGCCAATCATGACCATACAAATGTACCATGGTATTATCACTGTATTACCATGGTTACCGTAATATGTTTTTATACGGATTTTGAGATCTGGTCTCTATTTATGCCAACATGTAGCAGTACCCAAATATATAAATTGTTTTAATGTATTTATAAGCCTTTGATAAGTTATCTACATCAAGGGGCTGTATTTATCGGTATATATTATTTGTGTTTGATGAATTCACATTAACAAATGGGTTTTTAAATGCTGCTCACTTTGTTCTTGAATTTGTGGGAGACAAAGATAGGTAAGTGGTTAATGTAAACATTGCTTGTGAACAGAAGGAGATCCGCATTGAGACATGCCAGGTGTTTGTGAATCCATTTGACGATGTTGACGAGGAACTGAGGAAGGAGCGAGAGGTGGCGGTGGCTCAGGAGACGAGTGACAGGGACAGACAGAAACCCGCACAAAAGACAGACTCACAGACAAAGGTCTTCAAGGCTGGAGTTGGGAAGTACATCAACCCTGCCACACAGTAAGTGTAGCACAAAATGACCATACACAAAGTACATCCAGCCTGTCACACAGTAAGTGTAGCACAAAGTAACCACACACAGTAAGTGTAGCATGACAACATGACCACACAAAGTACATAAACTGTGCCATATAGTAAGTGTAACAAAACATCATAAAATGACCATACAAAGTACATCAACTGTGCCACATAGTAAGTGTAATAGGACATCATAAAATAACCACACAAAGTAGATAAACTGTGCCCTCTAGTAAGTGTAGCATGACATCACAAAATGATCACACAAAGTACATCAACTGTGCCACATAGTAAGTGTAGCATGATATCACAAAACAACCACACAAGTACATCAAATGGTGACATAGTAAATGTAGCACAACATCACACAAAGTTCATGAAGCAAAATTCTGGATCCATTGTCTAAAAATAGTAAAAACTAACTGCTTAGATGTTATGTCAGGTGCCATCATTTATGGTGTTTGAATTGGCTCTTGTCTAACATGGAGACAAGTACATGATGATGTCTATTTGTCTTAACAAATGAAGTTGCATGCCTTTGAAGGAGTGAAATGTTGATTCTGCAGGAAGAGAACACTGGCAGACGAAGCGAATGAATCAGCAGAAACAAAGAAGAAGAAGAAAGACGTCAAAGGAACATTTGGAGATTTCAGTGCATGGTGAAGTCATTAGTGACAACAGTTCTTCCAACTAATGACATCATATGGTGTGGCTCTCCAGCTATATAGTGGGGGTCATCTCTCAGTTATACATGTCAATATCATCCATGTTTTTTAAACTTGTCCCAGCAAATGGAGTAATATGTGATGATGCTCACTTTCTGTATAGTGCTATTAATTAAATAAAATTATCTTGAACTATTTTTCAAATATCGTCTTTGTTCTGGCAATTGCCTAAATCTCTTCATTATATTTTAGTTGACTGGATTTCTGTCAGTGGATTCCAACAACGGTTTATTCATAATGCACGAAGACATTAAAATAATGTTTATTGAGGTGTCTTATTTAAAAAAGAAAACAGTTAAACAACATACTAGGAAATATCAATTAATTATGACATCACATATGTGACTCAATTGTCTTTATTTAGGTGCTTTGAAAATAAGAAAATCAAATAAACAAAGATGTTGTATTTTTTTTATTCACTATATTGGCAATCAGTGTACATTACTTCCTTTTTTGATAGGGTGAGTGGGGAGTTAATGTTGTTTGTCTTTTTAATGATAACTAGTATTGGTTAGTTCCTCATTTGTGATGATGTCCATTTATGGGATGTGCAAAATGTTATGGTTGCTTGTCTCAAAAATTCATCTTTTAAGCTATTCTGTTGGGACTCATGTCTCAAAAGCCTGGAGAAGGATCGATGTGACCAGAGTCCACAGCAGTCTTAGTTGGTATGTTGCTGCCTGTCCTGTCATTGCAGTCTTGCCAGTGTGGACAGGCAACAGTACCCTGACAAGCAACTTAATGTGTAATTAATCAACAGTAATTACCAGTTAACAGGCAGAAATTCCAGTCTGGCTTTATTTTCTTGGAATTGGTCATCACACTTTCCTGTTGGTTTTTGTTCTGGAGAACACCCTCACTTATTCACTAGGCATATGCTGTTGATGTCACGTCCTTCAACTCGGTGGAGATAATGTTAACTGTAATATGTACAATAATCCCTCAGGCTGTCAATAATCTAGGAATCGAAGGAAGCTGGAAATGGTGTGTGTTTTATGAGTCCGTTCTTATGACTCATTGATATACTGAAGAAGCTTTTCATCAAGGATGGAATCAATCTTCACCTGATGATGGTTGTCACAAAATAAACTTATAAAATCTAACAATAAAAGCAGACAACATTACAAAGTGGAATGGAAACTAAAGTGTGGGCTACAGGTTCTGTTAGCATTTCTAACAAGAAAGATGCAAAACTATTTAAGAGATGTTGATAATTAATTTCATGATCCGGATGAATGGACACCGGAGGACTACAGGCTCCGCCAATAATATCGCTTGCCGACAAGTTCCAGTGGTCTTCATGGAATGTTTGGGAAGTAGATATAAATATAATATATTTGAATACATAATACCTCTCAGCAGCTCGTGAGAATGGTTGAATAGGTAATTATATTGGAATTGCTGGAATCGGTCGGACTGGTGTCTGCACTGTTCTCATGGATGGTAAGGCGAAGTCAATTATGAGTTTGATTCAGCTAACTTCCATACAATGTGCAGGAGATCTGTGAGGGGTAATGTACATAGTCACACCCCTGACTTGCGAGAATGGCAAAACTTTGTCATGTGGAGTCCCGGTCCCCCTCATCATTGCTGCTTCTACTATCTCCTCATATCTGCTATCTCTCATCCCCATTACCTCCATCCCTCACATCACTGTTATCTCTAAATCCCCCCATCCATGTTATCTTGGCTCCTCCTCCACCCCTCCTCAATCTTTTCTGCCTGTTACGTCTGCTATCTCTACATCCTGTTATCTCCACCATCTCTCCACCCCTCCTTGTCCCTGTTATCTCTACCATCTCTACACCTCATCCATGTTATCTCTCCGGTCCTCTTTATATCTGTTACATTGGCCATCTTCCCAACCTCATCCATGTTATTTCTACCATCTCTACGTCCCTCATCCATATTATCTCTACCATCTCTATGCCCCTCACCCATATTATCTCTACGCCTCTCATCCATATTATCTCTACCATCTCTATGCCTCTCATCCATGTTATCTCTACCATCTCTATATCTCTCCTCATTCCTGTTATCTCTGTCATAGCTGTGGTATGTTAACACAGGTCTGTGTGATGTGCCTAGTGTAGTATGTAGTGTGTGCCCGATTTAGGGCAGTGCAGATGGGGCACTGTCCCCCACAAATCAGAGTACCGGTGTCAGATAGAATATGGACCCCCATAGAAAATGGACCCAGGGGTCCATATTCTATTATAGAATTTGGACCCCCCTATTAAAAAGCTGAAAGAAATATTAAATAGTATAGTGCAGTTTGTAGATTTTAACTTAACAGCTATCATTTATATAAATTTTGTAACAATAAAAATATATATTTTTTTAGCCACCCTTTTTGTGCTTTGTGTGGCTTTATTAGCATTGCATTCACCAATGCTTTGCGTCCTTCAAGGCGGAAAGTACCCTTGCTCCAAATTTCAGTGATGGCATGAGGCCCTCTCCAGCAGGGTACAAGTTTATTTCCCTTGCACCGAATCCTCCTTGCATTGTTGACTAATACCAAATCATCAATTGTAGGCAGGTGGCTGATGATTTGCATCAAAGTACTTCTTGTTCACAGCGTGTACATCAGTGGTTATGACTAGCTTCTTGATGGATTTTGAACAAGTTGAGAGAAGCAGCAATGCGACGTTCCAGGGCAGCTTCCAGTGCATCCTCATCTTGAAAGGCCTCATGAGTCTCAACTACTAGGAACTATTGCTCCACCAGCAAAGTCGATTCTTTCCCAAATGCAAAGAAGTATGTGGTATGCTGGAGAGGGGTATATATGCTCAGATTTCTGCCACAGTATTCTGGACAGGGTCAGTGGTACAAGAAAGCATTTAGTGGAGTGGTCATCACATCTGCCTGGCATTCCAGCACGCTGAGTTCAATACCCGGACTGGGCAGGCATGGTATATTGGTGTATAATCCTGGTTCTCAACATTGTATCCCTTGTGACTCGGAAATTATGTTAATGTCGATCCTGACTCAATTTGGGACGTAGAAGAACTACTGAGGATGACAAGCACCCTGGCAGTGACCACATGACATTTGGAGACAAATAAGACTCTGACTGGCTCATCTGTGATTGGTAACTGCAAGGCTCACAAGGTACCTAGTGTTTAATTGCATAATCACAGTTTTAGGTTATCCACCTGGTCACTGTTGTTATTGTTTCTAGTTCTAGTTGTTTCCAGCTCTCAGAACTGACTAGTCTGTATTATTGTGGTTACAATGTAATGGTCTTATGAGGTCTCATTCAACTAGTCGGCCTTTTTCAGAATATTATCGCCAAACCGACCTTTATATGCTGGCACTGAGGTTGGTCACTGCAAGGGTGCTTGTCGTCCTCAGTGGTTCTTTTACATCCCAAATTGAGACGGGACCGACATTAACGTGATCTCCGAGTCACGAGGGATACACAGTCCCCAACGTTGAGAGCCAGGTTTTTACACCAAATGTCATGCCTGCCCGGTCCGGGTTTCAATGATATTATTGTGTTATATTACCTCAGACATATATTCTGAAAGTGTATAGGAGTGAGAACTAATGTGATACTATACCCTGTCAATCATTGCCCAGGATCTCCCATAGTCCGAAATCCGACGCTGTGTAGTATGCGTCATTCTCTCACTTTCAGCTACAGTTGCCAGATAGCTCCTTGGAGCGAAAAGGGAGCCGAGTGCGTAAGTCTCTGCTGCTGATACATAGCCTCTCCATAGACAAGACTCTAGCTCTACATCCTAGTGGTACATTGTGGATACTGGAGGCACTGCGGCCTCAGGCAAACGTTCTAGAGATCTTGGAGCAGGTTTGAGCCTTAAAGGTGCAGTGATGGTAGAAGTAATGTTGAACTAGACGGCTACCGCATCCAAGATAACCGACACCATCTAGCTTGGCAGCAGCGAAAAGACAATGAAGACCAAGGGGATCATCCGGCCGGCAGCGATCCAGATCTGATGTCCTGCTAGGCATTCTGAACATGGGAACGATGAACGGGAAGGAGTCGAGATGGTGGAGATGATGGAGAGATGGCAATTGGAAATACTATGCATCCAGGAGAAGAAGTGGAAGGGACACAGAGCAAGGATGACATGATGGATGGATACAAGCTACTGCACACAGGAGGAGATGGACGAAGCAACGGAGTCATTGTATCAGAAGAGTTATGTAAGGCGGTAGTCAGAGTGGAGAGATGGAAGGGGCACATAGTGATGGCATGGCTGATGATTAGGAAATAGATGGTGTAAGTTATGCCTGTGGCCTGTACACAGACATGTAGAATGGAGACAGAGAAAGAGGAGTACAGGGATATTTTGGAGAGAATGATGAGATTGGTGAAGCTGTGTACTATGGGAGACTTCAATACTCATGTTGGAGTAGCAGAACCAGGTTAAGAGGAGAGTGTGGGCAGAAGTGGATGGAGAGCGAGGAATAGAGAAGGTTGAGCTCGGAACTAGACCTGCTGATAGTCCGGAAGCAGCCGCTATGGAATATTAATGGCTACAAAGCTGTGACTGGAGAGCTTGTCACGACACAGCACAAGGCAGTGGTGTTCATTGTGCATATGCAGAAGAAGAAACAAACTAAGATCATGGGCTGCAGGACTATTAAGCGGTGGAGGTGTCGTAACTGAAAAAGGAGCTTAAACATGAAGAGCTCAGGGAACAAGTTAGTGGGTTGGAGGAAGAATAAAAAAAAACGTTTGTGGGAGCTGCAGAGGAGCTACGTGGAAGAACATTGTCGGAGTAGTAACCAAGGATGGTAGACACACAAAATTGCAGAGGCAGTATGCAAAAAGAAGGAAGCTTGGAAAGAAATAGAGAAGACCAAGGAGACAGGAAATAAACTGTATGCAAGGATGATACACACATTATAACATAATAAGTATGCAGCAATGAAAGTTGTTGATAAGGTGAGGAGAGATATGGAAGCAGACGTGTATAGCAAGCTAGATGAAGATAGTGGTAAGAAGATGATATAAAAAAATGGGCCAAGAGGCCCTGAAGTCCTTTGGACTAATACTTCTATGTGACCCCGGCTGACCAAAAGTCAGAAAAATTGTAATATTGTTTTCTTACATTCTTGTAAAGGTTTGGTAGGGTGCTTTACACGGTTTCAAAAATTATGACTGCTACAAAAATTGGCGAAGTTATGGATCATTGAACATGGTAAGGGTCAAAAAGTGAAAATGAAGAAAACAGCTGTTGACGTTTTACATTATATATGCAAATGGTTTGCATGGAAATATTACATGCATGACATTCAAATGTAGCACACAGTATGTATGTTATGTTGCAATGATACACTGGAAGTACAAATGTGCTGCTACAAAGACTGATCAAGTTATGCCAGATTATGTCTAAAACTAAGACGGCAGATTATTTGAGAGCAAAAGGTAGACTAAAGAAAATTAAAAATGACAAAGCTAATGCAGAGTTAAGAGAATTGGCTAGTGGGTATAAATGCTTTATAAAACAAATATCAAAATGTTACTATAAACAGTAAACATGAAAACTTGCACAACCTAAAACATAGCAAGCCTGCAGAATACCTAATAAAGCAAGTAACAGCAGTGAAAATTGTGGAAATATTTAACTGGATAAGTTTATGAATCACTTTGAAAAACTTGGTGAAAAACCTGAAAGTGAAACTGCAGCTAGTGAGATACCTTTTGATCCAAGAAAGATTTCCCAGTCAAACGAACACGTAAACAGACCATTCACGCAAGATTGAGGTACTAATGCAAATAAAAGAAACCTCAAAAACAAAAAGGCATGTGGTATTGATAATGGATTCCCATTACACATTATTGTTACAGCCCACATAGAGGCATTCAGTTTGACACTGGAATAATGGCAGGCAGTGAGCTGAATGCTAGTCCAATACACAGATTTACAGCTGGTCCTCCAACTCAGCAACCCCAGTAATCAGGGCAAAGTCCACTATCCAGTTATAAATAGAAATCAGTAGTGGCTGCAGGAGGCAGCAGTAGAGAAATAGCAGGGAAATTTTGGGGGCCCTAAGGTGCCCTTAGAATGATTCAATCAAATACATATTTTTGTGTGTACTACCACATGAAATGTATATGCAAAATTAGAGAAAAAGTTACTGAACAGTTTTAGAAAAAAATTGAAAAATTACAAGTTTTGTTGGGCTCTGGGGGGCCCTACAGGGCCTTTAGAATGATTAAATCAAATACAGATTTTTTGTGCATAGTGGCAGTACCCTAAGATATGTCTATGCAAAATTGACTAAGATATGTCTATGCAAAATTGTCCAACGGACTAATGCCATCGCAGAGCGATGGCATTAGTCCGTTGGACCTACATGTATGAGGCAAGGTAACTTACCAGAGGAGTGGCAGACAGGACTAACTGTCCCAATGTGGAAGAGGAAGGGAGATGAACAAGTCCCAGGGAAATACAGGGGCATCACATTTATGTCACACCATGAAGCTGCTAGAGAGGATCCTGGATGGGAGGATTCGAAAAAGAGTAGAGCAAGAATTGGCTGAAGAACAACAGGGATTCAGAAAGGGCAGATGGACAACTGATGGGGTGTTTGCATTAAGACAGCTGGTAAACAAGTGGTTGGAGATGCAAGGGAGAATGGCAGTGAAATTTGTGGATATGAAGTAAGCCTATCTCTTGCAATCACTCATTGTCGAGTATGATTAATCGAGTCATAATGATGATGATAATATTAAGTTATATCTGATGAGTGTGTTGGTGCCTGAGCAGGTCGATTCGAGATTTGCAGATCCGGCCACATACAGCACATACGTACTCATGTTTGTGTAGCAGCAGCAGTAGTAGTCATCAATGTTTTGTTGTTGTGTTCCACTGTTGTCGTGTTTTGGCTTCCTGTGCTACGTGGTTTATTTCAGAATATTCCACGCCAGTTTTGCATATGGATCTCCATCTCACACGGTTTTCACAGTCAGTTTCCCATGTAGTCATGTCAATTTCTTCATGTTTGTTTTCATTTGTTCTTTGTAATGTTTCTGTTTCCCCCGAAAGCATGTTTGTCAGTGGAAAGTTGGGAATAAAGTAATTGCTTTGGGACTCTGGTGTCTGGCATGCGCTTGACATAACAGAGTCCAAAGAGAGATGGTGACAACAACAGTAAGATGGATGGGAGTGTCAGAAGCAGAAGCCAGAATTGTGGAAGCAATGTATGAGATAACAAAATGATGAGTTGTGTGGTTGGATCTGGAATGTCAAGAATTTCCAGTTAATGTCGGATTGAGGCAAGGAAGTTCCATCAGCCCTTTATTGTTTATCATGGTGACAGAACTAATCAGTAGGAAGATCAGCACGAAGGATGGTCTTAGGAAGATGATGTACGCAGATGATAATAGCAGAGAACAAACAAGAACTACAAGAAGTGTTGGAGGAATAGAAAGGGTGTTCAAGGTGCATGGACTGAGAATGAACTTGGAGAAGACAAAAGTGATGTGGGTTGGACACCAGAGAGGAGTTAAGCATCAGGTAGGATGGAAAGGAAACCAAGCAAGTGGAAGGCTTTGTGTACCTTGGAGGAATGGTTATGGAGGATGGTATACAGAGGTAGAGGTGCGACGTCGAATACAAGCAAGTGCAAATACTTGGAGAACGGTTGAGGGAGGCATGATTTCTCACCTTTTTCTCACCTTTCTCCGCCTTCTCCCTGTGCGAGGTGGCAGGTTTTGCAGAGTCTCTTCCACTTCTTCCTGTCCTGAGCCCATTCTTCCTTCATCTGCCATGCCTTTACATCTTTCCTCACTGTGTCCAGCCATCTCAACTTGGGCCTTGCTCTCGCTCGTTTCCCCTCTGTCTTCATCTCCATGGTGGCTCTTATGTCTTCCCTTTCTTTTCTTCTTTTCACATGGCCAAACCACTCCAGCCTTCTTCTCCTCTTGATGATCACAATGCTCTCCACATTGGCTCCTTTAAAGATGTCCTCATTCCTCCGGTGCTCCTGCAGGCTTACACCCCATCTAATCATTCTCATCTCCGTTGTTGCCAGTCGTCTTGTGTCTCTTGTCGATAGTAGCAACGTTTCACAGCCATAGAGAACTGTCGGCCTAATTACCATTTTGTAGAGCAGGACCTTCATCTTTTGTGGCACCTTATCACATATCATTCCAAATAATTCCCTCCACCTAGCCCACCCCTTTGACACTCGGCTCTCAGTTTCCTTACCGGCACCTCCCTCCTTGTTTATGACAGAGCCAAGGTACTTAAAGGTCTCTACAGTTGGGAGGTTTCTTTTTCCCCCCGAGACCCATACTTTTTCATTTTCACCGGCTCTGTGTGCTCCGTTGGCGGAAGGTATTCCGCTTTCGTTCTGCTGATCTTTAACCCACATCTCTCCATTTGTCCAATCTCTCTTCTATCCTACCTCCATCTGAATCACACAACACCAGGTCATCTGCGAACAACATAGCCCAGAGTGTCTGCTCATTGATCTCGTCTGTAATCACGTCCAGGATAATGATAAAAAGTAAAGGACTAAGGGCCGATCCCTGATGTAGAACAATTTCAATCTTGATTTCCTCTGTCTTTCCAGCATTTGGCATGATGCTTGCCGTACACCCTTCATACATGTCCTTTATGATATTAATTTAGTATTCTGGTATGCTCTTCTTCCGGAGGCTATACCAGATCAGCTCTCTAGGAACTCTGCATATGCCTTCTCCAGGTCCACAAACACCATGTGTAGACCTCTTCTGAACTCCTTATGTTTCTCTTGGAGTATCCTGAGGCAGACGAGCGGTTGCACTGTCGACTTTCCCGGTTGGAATCCATACTGTCTTTCATTAATCCCCACCATTCCTCTCAACCTCCTCTCTAATACCCTTTCCCAGAGCTTCCGAGTGTGGCTAAGAAGTTTGATCCCTCGGAAGTTGTTACAATTTAAAGGGTCTCCTTTCTGTTTGTAGACTGGTGCAATCACGCCTTTTCTCCATTCATCTGGGATACCATCTCTCAAGGCCTGATTTAGCACTTCTATCATCCATTTCTCTCCTTCTTGTCCGAGCGCCTTCACTACCTCCATCGGTAGTTCATCTGGTCCACACGCCTTGTTTTTTTCATCTGTATCCACACCTCCTCAAGTTTGATTTCTGCATTTGGGCCCTGTACTGCCTGACTTGCATTCTTGGCATTTAAGAGTTCATGGAAGTAGTTCTTCCATATTTCCCATATCTCTTCGTCCTGGGTGAGTAGTGCCCCATCTTTGTCTTTGACAAAGGCTACCCTTCCAATATCCACAGATCTCCTCTTCTTGGTGTTTTCCAGCCAGTATATTCTTTGTTTTCCTTCTTTCTCCTTCAGTTCCTCGTACAACTGCCCGTTTGCCTTATCCTTGGCTACTGCAACTTCCCGCTTGCTTTCTTTCTTTGCTTCCTTGTATCTCACCCGATCTTCTTCGTCGCTTGATGCCTGCCATGTCTTGTACCTCTTTCTTTTCTCTGTGACCACCTCCTGCACCTTCTCATCCCACCACCACGACTCCTTCTCAAGATATCTGCCTGGTGTTGATTGTCCAAGATCCTCTTTTGCAAGCTGCATTATCTTTGGATACACCTCTGTCCATGTTGTGGTCCTTTCTTCAGTCTGCGAAGCAGCCAGCTGTTTCTTAACCTAGTAAATGAATGGATCTCTGACTTCCTCCTCCTTCAATTTCCACCATCTTATTCTTTTAGTTCTTTTCCTTGGTGTCATCCTCCTTCTAGTTACTTCCATGTCCATCACTAGTGTCCTATGCTGCATTGCTATAGATTCTCCGGGAATTACCTTGCTGTTTGTCACACCTCTCATGTTGTCTTTCCTTATCAAGATGTAGTCAATCACTGTTTTGGTTCCTCCACTGCTGTATGTCAGCAAGTGCTCTCTCCTCTTCTGGAAGAAGGTATTTGCTATGGCCATGTCAAATGCCTCTGCAGATGCAATACTCTCTCTCCCTCCTCATTTCTATCTCCCACAGAGAATCATCCATGCCATCTTCCAAACCCCATCCTATCTTCTCCAATGTGGCCGTTTAGGTCTCCTGTTAGGACCAGGCGCTCCCTATTTGGTAGTCCTATCAGCAGTGCCTCCAGTTGGTTCCAGAATGTCTCTTTAACCATATCTTCACAACCCATGTGTGGAGCGCATACTGTCACTATGTTCCACACTACCTCTGCCAGTACCAGCTTGATAGTCATCATTCTATCAGAAATTCTCTGGACTTCCAGTACCTTGTCTTGACGGTTTCTTACACAAATCGCAACTCCGTTCCTTGCCCTACCGGTACCACTGTAGAATATCTTGCATCCCTCCCCAAGTTCCTTTGCCTTGTTTCCTCCCCATCTGGTCTCTTGTAGACATAACACGTCCAGTCTCCTGGATTTCATCATGTCCGCAACTTCTCGGCTCTTTCCAGTCAACGTTCCAATGTTCAACGTTGCTATTTTAATTGTCTGTCTACCCCATCGCATATTTTTCGCATCGTGCGTCGCTTACAGGGAATGCCATAGCTGTAATCTCTCTCCTATTTCAACTTTGCATGACATTTTTGTGGCAGGGATTTTTACAGCCGGATGCCCTTCCCGACGCCAACCCTCCTCCTTTTTCTGGACAGGTGGAGTTTGAGGGAGGCATGGTTGCAACACACATAATTATTAGTATAGGAATGAAGTCAAAAAAAATGGAACACTTGGGTAAAAATTGGGAGTGAAAAATGTTCTTTCTCAAAATAATGTTTTTCTCGTATAATGTTATAGTACAGACCTGAGAGTGTACCAAGATGATAAGCAGAAGGTATTGAAAAGAAGGTGAAGAAAATTGTGTCCCTTTTTAAAATCTGGTTAGAAAAGTTCCATAAAAATATACTTTTTGTTAATAGAAAAATTAATTAACTGTTTGTGTCTGTCTTACACCTCACTCAGTATATCTCTCATGGGGAACCGAGTTCCATAGATTCCACTCTAGAGGTCGAAAACCCCTTTTTGGCTGGCCCGGCAGTAATTCTGACAGATGCGACATAAGCGACAAGGTAAATAAAATTAATTATTTTAAAACTGTCTTTTTACTTGCTTGGACTTTTGGTTTATATAATCTAAATCACTTTCTTTTTACAAACTATAATGGAAATTACTTTAAGATGGTACTGTAATACAGTAAAGCTTAATCAATCACAGTGTTTCAAGGATTTCATGTTCTACTTTCATATGCTATTCTTGATCATCTGACGAGGTGGAACTATGAGGGGGTTCTGCCAGTGCAGTAGGGATTCTCATTACACATTAGTTACAGCCCACATGGAGGCATTCTGTTTGACACTGGGACAATGGCAGGCAGTAAGCCCAGCTGATGTGCAATACACAGGCTTACAACATAATCTCTGACACCAGGCTGCTCCACTCAGCCAGCCCAGTGATCAGAGATAGGGTGTCCAGCTATCCAGTTATAAATAGAGATCAGTGGCAAGGCAGCAGGCCAGCTTCTGCAGTGCAGTAGGGAAATAGTAGGAAAATTTTGTATTTTGGGAGCCCTGAGGTGCCCGTAGAATGATTCAATCAAATACAAATTTCTTATGTATAGTGGCTCTACCACATGAAATGTCTATGCAAAATCAGAGAGTTACTGAAGAATTTGTTAAAAAATAGGCAAAATGTAAAATTTATCAGTTCCGGGGGCCCTGTATTATTCAGTCAAATACAGATTTCTCGTACGTCTATGCAAAATTAGAGAAAAAGTTGCTGAACAGACTAAAAAGTTGAAGTGGAAAGTTTTGAGAGCATGCATTACACCGGCATGCCTGTAAGGTCTGGTGACAGTGGCACTGACAGAACAACAACAATAGAAGCTGCAAGTTTGGGAGAACAACTGGGTCCAAAGAATCACAAGAACAAAGAAGGTGGACAGAAGAAGAATGACCGACCTGAGGAAAGACATTAGGATGCAATGCAGCCTAAAAGGAAGACTGCTGAGAAGCCGGTTGAGATGGGCAGGCTTGCAGAGAGCAGAGATGGAACAACACCAAGGATGCAGAAGGCCACAACTGAGATGGGAGGACTGTGTGAGGAGGAACATGAGACGAGCGTGTGAGGATGAAAGATGGAGAGAGGAGGCTGCTGACAAGAAGCTATGGAGAGAATGAACGTGTGGTTCAACAATACTACACCCGACCTCACCTCTGTTCAGGGAACAAGGAGGAAGAACACATGTACACCCCACCTCGTTCCTGTTAGCTCTGCCATATCTCCATTCCCCTCATCCCTGTTAAAGGGATGTAGTCTGTTCGTCAACCAGGAATTAGCATACGTAGTAATTTGTAATAGGAAGTCTGCTGTGTTGAACGTGGGAAAGTTGAACATCAAAGGGTATAGCAGTTAACTCAGCCTGACTCGGCAATATTGCCAATAAAGCTTGTTTTGAAACTGGACGTTTTGTTTACTATTTGAGCATGTACTCGTGGTCGTGCCTTCAAATTGCAACAGTTGTTATAGGCTTACTAATCGGAATCGGAAGTGTTTATTTGACTCACATATAAAAACAAAACAGTACAATTTTCAAAAACCATAATTATCTACAGCTCATTTATGAAATACTGAATATGTCTTAAAATCACAAGTAGTACATACATGTGTTATTAAGTAGAATACATTACATAAAAGTAGAAACAATCAATGTATGATATAATCAATTAACAACATCCTGACCATGAACTATCAGGTTGCTGTAGATAAAAAAAAAACAGGGGACAGGGAGACTGCCACTAAGACCATTGTTGGTTGCTCTCGTAGCAGCCACCCCATTTAGTAATTTTCAACAAAGAATGTTTGGCTTACTTAAACACTTTCAATAAAATAATAACAACACAAGTGCATACTTTCTAATGCAGCAACGGTTACACAAGTATTTGAATTATATTACCCATAATTGATGTCCAACAACATATATAAAGAGTTATCTTAATTTGAAAACTAGCAGATAGTTACAACTACATCAGACATAATAATAACAGTACATTGTGTACGTAAATTAACAGAGGTAATACAATTAAAACAAGATATGATTATTCAGAATGTCCACATATATAACGATTTGGCAAAGAGCATTTTATTCTGAAATTTTGTAGAAAACATATTTTGGCATAACTAATAAATCCTTGTAAGGTGTGTTAAAATTTTGTTCCTTATGTGAAGTGCATTATTGTTTTTAGTAATGGAATATCAAACCTAATGCATCGTTTGGGAAAGTCATGTTTTGCCCTATGTGTATGGATGTTGTCATGTGTATTAATGTTGTGAACATTTTTATTTAGCGTAAATGGTAAGTTTTGCAAATATGCTGGTAATGTCATGTACACATATTTATTAAGCATATTATTCTAATCGCTTTTTTGTAGTTTGATGATTCTGTTACATTTAAAACCCCATTATCATTAAGCCATAATTAATGTATGGTAACATTAATGAGCTATACAAAGTAACTTTTAGATTTACTGGCAAAAATCGTTTTAATTTGTTCAATATACCTATCAATTTAGAATATTTGATTGAAATATTTTTAATAAGAATGTCCCAGCATAGATTTCCTTGCAGTCACTCCAAGAAGATTAAAGTTTTTGACTTTCGATTTTGGTTTCATCTATCTTAAGCAGGAAATTGTTAACTTGTTTGTTTCCTAGTTTGTGTATTATATACTTGGATTTCTTTATATTTAAAGACAGTTTATTTATTTTCAGCCATTCATTTACCTTGTTTAATTCTGTAATTAAATGTTGTTCGACATCTTCTGGACACATGTTTAAAGTTTGGATTGTTGTAAATAAAGCTGTATCATCCGCATACTTAAATATTTAACTTGACTTTGGTAAATCATTTATGTAAATTAAAAACAAAAGTGGGCCCAGTATAGAACCCTGTGGCACACCTGTAGTAATAGTATCGAATGCGTTTGATAAACCTAAAAATATATTAATGGGTGTTTCATTAGAATCGAGTGCGGTTAGTGTTCGGTCGATAACTTCCATAATGGCATATTCGGTTGAGTGACCGGATTTGAATCCGTACCGATTAGTATTAAAAATTTGGTATTCAATAAAAACTGAATATATGTGATTATGCATAACTTTATTAATAACCTTAGAGATTACTGGTAGCAGAGATATCGGTCTGTAGTTACAAAATAATGTTTCCTCATAATTTTTAAAGATAGGAATAACTTTTGGCAATTTTCATGTTATCTGGGAAGATTCCAGTATTTAATATTTGATTAAGAAGTAATGTTAAAGGTTTTATTAAAATAAATGTTAAATATTTCAATTGTTTCAATGTAATATCATCATAGCCACTACTGGTTTTTGCAGAGAAATTGTCTATTATTCTGAGTATTGACTCTTCATTTATTTTATAAATAAATGAAGGAATTGGAAATGCATTTCAGAACTTCCTGTCAAATAATAACTGATTTTTATTGCAGGTGTATTTAATTTTGTTTGCAAGGTGTTTTTGTTTGTAAAAATTAAAGGTATTTGCAATTTCAACATTGTCAATTATTTTGTGGTCTCCTCTAAAATATATAGGTAATGATCCTTTTTTGTTGGGTCTTTTCTCATTTATAGTTTTCAAAGTTTTCCTTGTGTCATTTTTATACCTGTTAAATAATTGTTCATAATATATAAATTTGGCTACTCTGGTGTTTCTTTTTAGGATACTATTATAAGTGTCTTTTTAATAAAATGATCATGTTGGATTTGACAGCTTAAGCTGTTTATGTAGATTGTCTCTGTATTTTATAGATTTAAGTATATCATTTGTTATCCATAGAGAGTTTTTTGTGTTTATATTAAAAAATCAAATTGTGATAATAATAGTGCAAATTCTTCAATAATTTTTTTGTAATCACAATTTAAGTCTCGTGGAGGCCTATATATATTACCAACTATCACATGTTTTATAAGACCACCCCCAGTGATTTAAATTAGCTTCCTTCCCAATTTTCATTTATTATACATTACAATACCTTATAATCATATTTAGAATGAACATACATAATTAAGCCTCCTTTAGTAGAACGAAATGTAATCCGTTTCAATCTATACTCAAATAATTTCAGTTGATCCATCTACACTATGTGCACGTTTTATTTAATTCCAAAATATATGCAACTGTTAGAACTGGAACACATTATAAATGAAAATATGTATTTTATAACATCAAATGCTCCACCAGCAAGGCCAAAGGTCACAAATAGTAAATTCATCACACATGCCTCCGTCACCCAGGCCATGGTAACAAACTTTGAAGAAAATACAATGCGAAGTTCTGGTTCTTATACTTGTGAATATAGTATATGTTTGTAATAATGTAATAAAATATTTGTAATAAAAAATGTATTTACTGCCTATATGCAAGGTTCTTTGCACCATAAAAATATATATTTAATGTATGAACACATATGCCTAGAACATCAAATTAGTAAACTTCTTCTTTCTACCATACCTGTAGAGCCACGTACATTTTAGTTTACATATAATTTATTTAATTATTTTATGTCCACATATAATTTATTTAATGTAACACATTAAATACATATTAAAATGCTGTTATGTGCCATTGATTTATGAGCACATGTGCAATGCATTTGGAAATAAAGCTGATCTGTGACAATTTTCATAACATGAAATACTCAGATTTATACACAATTCCATAATACCCTGAAACCTCCAATTTACATAAAATGTCCTGATATTACAAGACCCTCCAATTTACGCATAAATCTCATGCATTGGCATTTCTGAAACTTAACGTTTTATTATAACATGATTATTAATGTCTATGGAAAGTACCCTTTTTTGTTATATTTTAATCCGATTTATGTATAAATGCTTGATTTTCCTAGATCCTCCGATTTACGTATAAATGCCCGATTTTGTGAGACCCTCTGATTTACGTATACATGCCCGATTTTTCGAGACCCTCTGATTTACGTATAAATCTCCTGGATTGGCGTTTCTGAAACTTAACATGTATGGCAATAGTAGATATGACACATGAAGGCAGATATGATAGCATACATGGCTTATGACAGCAGAAGTGACGCATGACAGTAGACATCATCATAAGTTTGGTGTATCTATGAAGTGTGTGTGTGTGTGTGTTCACAGGGTCAGGGTTCACTACGATTCTAGGTACTTACACCCAATGTGTGAGGATCTTATGTTGGTGAGCTGTCAGGTCAGAGTTCAGTGAGTGTTATCTCTCCATCCCTGTTCATCTCTGTTATCACTACATCCCCAACCACTGTTAATCTCTATATCGCTCATCACTGCTGTCTGTACATCCTATCCATCACTGTTATATCTACATCCCACTCATCCCTATTATCTTTCCATCCTCGCCCATTGCTGGTATCTTTACATCCCCCATCCCTGTTATCTGTACATCCCCACAAATCCATGCTTTCTCTCTACACAGCATCCTTATTATCTCTGCTATATCCACCCCTCATCCTTGTTATCTCTAAACCCACCTAATTCTGGTTGTCTACATACCACCTAGTCCCTGTTATCTATTTTTTCTGTCGACCACTTTTCTTGTTATCGTTACGTTTTATCTGTATTTTTTATGGTTATCTCCATTTCCCATCCCTTTTATCACTTCTATCTCTCCTTACTCCAGTCGTATTTGCTACCTCAGTTGTCTGTCCATCCCTCCTCGTTTCTGTTATCTCTGCTTTCAGTTACCTTTGTTGCTCTCTTTCCATCCTATCATCCCTATTAGCTCTGCTATCTCTCTAGCTCTTCACCTCTGTTAGCTCTCAACATCCTTTATCCCTGTTATCTCTCCATCCCACTTCGTTCCTGTTCTGTTTAACCCCCTCATCCCATTTCTCTCCAACCCTCCATTCCTTTTATTAATCTCTGCTACAAATGTTTTTATAACTCTGCTTGTAGGCCATAGTATTTCTCCCTGTACTGGAGACCTGTATTTCAAGAGTTTACATAATAAAATAGCCTATACGAAAACAATACATGTCAATGTGTGTCACAAATAATCCAAAGATTTCGTATAGATCTCATAACACTTATTTCAAATAGATTATCCTCCCAGTGCATGGATAAAAGAACAGCACCCTTCCATTTCACAAAGTTGGCATCAGGGAGGACAGAAAGTGAACTTTTAGGAAAGGGTCTATACACTAACATTACAACTGTCTAAATGCAATTTTGTGATGTTTTTATTACAAGTCCACAATACAAGTTGTAGAAGTATTCATTTCTACCCCATCATCACATACAGCTATGAACTAGACATGACATATGTGATTATCTCATACATAATTCTCATTTTATTAGCAACTTCTAAAAACTGTCCTTTTCATAAATTTTAATTAAATGTTTACAATGTTCAGTAAAATTCCAATTAACAATAATGCTGACTAAAAGTAAACAAAATGAACAGTTAAGTGTAGATGTGCTGCCTGGGGCTAACAACAAAGTGTGAGATGATGTCAATGTAGATGGCAGCATCAGTGAAGCGACAACACAAACATGACACTGGTACTTGCAAAGCAGTGGTACCTGCAGTACTCTCATACAAGGGCAACACTATAAATCAGCAGCACCCAAGATACCCAATTGGCCAACGGTGCTTGAAGTACTCCGAGGCAAGGGAGCACGCATGGTAATGTTGGACAATGGTGGTGCCCAATGAACTGTGAGATGATCTGCATCATCTAAATCCTAATCGTTTCTTCTCCTTTTCCTTCTTCTTCACAATTTCTGCCTGACGGTCTCGCCAACAGCTCTTACGCAGTTTGATTGGTCGATTGCCAACATATTTACCTGTAACAAATGACAGTAACCATGAGACTAATTATTATTTTGTAAGGCTAAATGTGTTAATAATTACTTGGTAAGTGATAATCTGGTAAGATTACAGAAACAAACAATGGAATAAACATTTATTAAACTTTCATTACAAGTTTCTTTTATTAAGGTATCAGTTGTGGAGTGCAGTAGCGCAGCAGTAAGAGCTTCGGACTCTCGACTGAGAGAACTCGGGTTCGAATCCTGTGCGGCGGTGTCGAACCTTGGGCAAATATGTTTATTTTACATTGCTTCAGTTCACACAGCTGTATGAATGAGTACCTGGTTATAGACAGTGGCGTATATTTGTGTACGAATAGTCTTCGCGCATTAATTGCAGCAAGGCTGAATGCTTCCCAGAGAAGCCGAGATGGTGTTCGATTGAACAGGTTTGCCAGGGAGTAAAGTGTAATGCGCTTTGAGCAGTCCTGAAGACTGGATACTGCGCTATATAAGAAGTTATCTTTTAGTTACATGATTTAGCACTTCTAGAAATGTACACATCATGAAAATACAGATATTTAATTTGAGGCAAATTAGGCCCCATGTGATACAATTAAAAGAGGTTGTTTAGCAGAAAAGCAAGAGCATGTTCAACAAAAATCGATATTCAGCCGGAAGAATGTAATGCCAATTAAATGCTTCTGTTAAAGTTAGGCCATATAATGAACACACTCTCCTTTACATTCTGAAGATTGAATTATTTGACTGATTTTCTGGGATTTTAATATTTGATCTAAATGCATGATGTAGTTCCTATTTTTTTTCTCTCAAAAAAGCGAGTTGTTTTGTGATTTTATATAAACCCTAAATCACAACTCTCCAAACATTATTTACAAATTTGGTCAACATTTTATTTACTAATTTACTAAGTACTGCTTACCAAATTATCAAGGTTACCAAATTATTGGGGGTGTAGCAATATATAAAAAAATTGATGCATCATAATAGTCGATGTGACGATAGTGCACTATCGATAATAAATTTAACTATTGATCTTAACAGTAGTTGACAAAGAGATCAGTAGCAATAATTGTGTCAAATACAATTTGTTTTCGTAAACTTGCTTTTTTCAATTTAATTTATAATTTTATTAATTTTCTGACAACAATCATCAACAATAGTGCTCTGCACCATTAATGGTTTTTAATTTTGGGAATCAATAATCTCCAAGGCCGCTAATAAATTATGGTTTCAGACACATTTTCCTAGGAATTTGCTATTCCATGCAATAGTTATAACTCTATTGCAATAGTACTGCTAGAGTAATACAGCTATTGCAATACTACTGCTAGAGTAATACAGCTATTGTAATTCTACTGCTAGAGTAATACAGCTATTGCAATACTACTGCTAGAGTAATACAGCTATTGTAATGCTACTGCTAGAGTAATACAGCTATTGCAATAGTACTGCTAGAGTAATACAGCTATTGCAATACTACTGCTAGAGTAATACAGCTATTGTAATAGTACTGCTAGAGTAATACAGCTATTGTAATACTACTGCTAGAGTAATACAGCTATTGTAATACTACTGCTAGAGTAATACAGCTATTGCAATAGTACTGCTAGAGTAATACAGCTCTTGCAATATTACTGCTAGAGTAATACAGCTATTGCAATAGTACTGCTAGAGTAATACAGCTATTGCAATATTACTGCTAGAGTAATACAGCTATTGCAATAGTACTGCTAGAGTAATACAGCTATTGCAATACTACTGCTAGAGTAATAAGCTATTGCAATACTACTGCTAGAGTAATACAGCTCTTGCAATACTACTGCTAGAGTAATACAGCTATTGCAATAGTACTACTAGAGTAATACAGCTATTGCAATACTGCTGCTAGAGTAATACAGCTATTGCAATAGTACTGCTAGAGTAATACAGCTCTTTCAATACTACTGCTAGAGTAATACAGCTATTGCAATACTACTGCTAGAGTAATACAGCTATTGCAATAGTACTGCTAGAGTAAAATAGCTATTGCAATACTGCTGCTAGAGTAATACAGCTATTGCAATAGTATTGCTAGAGTAATACAGCTATTACAATACTACTGCTACAGTAATACACCTATTGCAATACTACTGCTAGAGTAATACAGCTATTGCAATACTACTGCTAGAGTAATACAGCTATTGCTATACTACTGCTAGAGTAATACAGCTCTTGCAATACTACTGCTAGAGTAATACAGCTATTGCTATACTACTGCTAGAGTAATACAGCTATTGCAATAGTACTGCTAGAGTAATACAGCTATTGCAATAGTACTGCTAGAGTAAAATAGCTATTGCAATACTGCTGCTAGAGTAATACAGCTATTGCAATAGTATTACTAGAGTAATACAGCTATTGCAATACTACTGCTAGAGTAATACAGCTATTGCAATACTACTGCTAGAGTAATACAACTATTGCAATACTACTGCTAGAGTAATACAGCTATTACAATAGTACTGCTAGAGTAATACAGCTATTTACAATAGTACTGCTAGAGTAATACAGCTATTGCAATACTACTGCTAGAGTAATACAGCTATTGCAATACTACTGCTAGAGTAATACAGCTATTGCAATACTACTGCTAGAATAATACAGTTATTGCACTAGTACTGCTAGAGTAATACAGCTATTGCAATACTACTGCTAGAGTAATACAGCTATTGCAATACTACTGCAATTGTAAAACTATCTCGAACAGTCACCAATACAAATGACATCTGATCAAATTACCTGGATCCACAACAAACACATTCAGCCTATAGCATCCTCACAAGCCAGGGGTGTGACTACGTACAATACCCCTGGCAAACCACTTAAGCATTGTATGGAAGTTAGCTGAATCAAACTTATACTTGACTTCGCCGTACCACCCATGAGAACAGTGCAGACAACTGTCCGACTCGCACCCCTGTTCCAAGAATCCCAGTATAATTACCCATTTGACCATTCTCAGGAGCCACTGAGTGGTATTGTGTATTCAAATAATTACTCTACTGCCAAAACAGTCCCAAAGACCACCCAGAAGACCACTGGAATTTGCCAGCAACTTAGCTTATGTATTCCGAGTTTTGGCAAGCAATCTGCCAGGGGGTACTGAGACTGATGTAATCAGCAACGCCCTCTGGCACACAAGGATGGCCTATAGATAAACCTTCCACAATCATGGCAATTGTATGAGATATATATAACTTACTCACAAAGGCAATGAAACAAGAAAATCACAAAAGACAGAACAGGTTCAAAAGTAGTTTGTATTTTATAAGGACTTACCCTTCAGTTGCTATGAAATTGGGGTAATTATCACCACCCATTAATTTTCTTTACCCATATTCAGTTTTATTACCAATAACATATTTATGCCGCAATACAGCAATTTGTCATTAATGACAAATAGGGCTTGTTTTGTGTTTTAAAGGAAATATATGACAACTTTCATTGGCTAACTTCAGGACTGAATGATTAAAATTGGGCAGTTGTCGTCACCTCATAAAAATGGTTGTAGATGGTTTTAATCAGGCAGATTTTAGGCTACATTTTTGGATTGTATTGTTGATCCACTTTAATGACAATATAAATGTTGTGCACACAATCAGCTTGAATGAATTCAGTACTTGTACTGAACTAATGTTGACATTGATGATCACCATGGTGTAAACCATTGTCTAGCCACAATTCAAGACAGCAGGATACCAAGGAATGTCTTAAACAAAATTACACATCAAAGCTACATTGTCATGCACTTTTATGCTTGCATGATATCCTCAAATGGCATATATATAATGGCCCTTGTATATAAGGCGTATCTTGGCTGATCACCACACAGTCTTGCTCATTGAAGTGCAACCACCAGCGGAAGAGAAAGATGAAAGACAGATATTATGCACCACCTGCAATCATAAGCCACTGGAGGGCACTGCAAAAATAATGTCACAAAAGCGTTAATACACACGCATTGGAGTGTCTCATCTCCCTGTTCCTAATATCTCTGCCAACACTGAGAACGCCGCCATCAAAGCATGTCAGTTTCGCCATTTCGCCATGACCATTCAAAATAATTATGGGTAAGTTTTTAACAGTTTTAAATTATGATGGGTCTCACAAACTTTGAACATTAAACACAGATTGACACATGTGTAAAATGTAAGAAGATAGATGCTGCTTCAGTATTTGCATCCGTACCCTTTGTTTCTGATAACTGATTCAATATGTTATGGTATAGTCAAAGTAAGATTTTCACAGTACTGTACATATGAAATATTTCCAAGATCCAGACATGTTTGACAGAGCACTGAGCTGGCCTGGCATTACTGTAGCACATCAAATTATTTAACCTAATGTCATTATCTACTTACCACAGGGTATGAAACATTAACGATGAATTATCATGCAATAATGGATTATCACAGTCACTGTACCTGGCACAAATGTTTAATAAATAAAAGTGTATATAATAATAATAATGACAACAATTACAAATGAATACAGATGATTGTAAATTATTCACCAAATACAAAGATCTTTGTAATGCCACAGGTATACTTGTAAAAATTGTTTCTAAACAGGTGGTAGTTTTCTTGAGTAATCCACATAGACCTAGCCCACAGATCTTATATATTTTCTGCATGTTTATTAAATATTAAAATGCATTTCTCTTAAAACAGTTTAGCTAAGTTATAAATTAGAGTGCCTTTTTCAAAATATCAGCATGAACCATATAATAATACTTATGCCTTACACTGATTATTACTCTGAAATTTGGTGATACATCAATTATGCTGGTATTGGGAAAAAACTCAATTTTGAATATGTTAAGAATCCAAAATCAAAGAGAATGGTAGCAATGGCTGAAATGTATTTTGCAGATTAGTTAAACAATATGTGATATGAAATTATTTTTATTAAAACACAATAGTATCCATGTCTTTGTTGTCAAAACACAATTATCATACAGTGATCGCCGTCACTATGTGTAGCGGGAAGAGCCAGAAGAGTGGCAAGGCATTGCTGACTGACTGATTTGGATATACTGTGTTTTGGTGAAAAAGATGGATGGCATTTATTGTTTTGAAAATAGACACTCTTTTGTGCATGTCATGTAACAGAGATTTATCATGTTTTGGTATCAAATAGATATTGTACTAACTCTACTCATATGAGATACTTTTTATAAAATGTCTGGTTTCAGGAAATCATCTTCTGCATATAACACTCTCTGGTACATAATATCAAAAATAAATAATAAAACAAAAAATGTACAACTCCAAACATGTCCAAAAACATAAAATTCGAAGATCGCTAGCATCCTCACAGCTCGTCTGATCCCAATGATCTTGGTACGGTATGAAACCTTGCACTTTCTGTTATTCTAACGTCTGTCTAGATTTCTCGGTAACAATCCACAGAACACCTATAAACGGACCTACAATCGTGACGTCTTCGGTGTTCTATATGGTTCTGAGCAATGTTGGCGGCCAGTACCCTGTATACAAATCTTCCGATTGTTGTGCTGCGTGTCATTTGCATAGGATTCAGACATGTGCACTTCACAAGTTCTTGATTTCATGCTTATAAGCTCCACCCAGTTTTAAACGGCGGCGAAACTGACATGCTTTGATGGCGGCGTTCTCAGTGTTGGCAGAGATATTAGGAACAGGGAGATGAGACACTCCAATGCGTGTGTATTAACGCTTTTGTGACATTATTTTTGCAGTGCCCTCCAGTGGCTTATGATTGCAGGTGGTGCATAATATCTGTCTTTCATCTTTCTCTTCCGCTGGTGGTAGGCTATATTCACTGGGTGTCACCCGTAAATTGGATTTAACTTCATATCTCATTCACCAGATGCAGCACAGTAAATGTGATATGCTGTATTTCGACTTGGGATTGAACAAAATCTGAAAAGGGCTCCAGAAAACACTTTAGAGATATCTAAATGTTACAAGCTGTCATCCACGCCAGATTTATCTATGACCTTTAACAGTCATAACCAGTCAAGATGACATTTTCTATTGTGATTTTTTATTGCGTAGTGAGCTATTTTGTGAAAATGGAGGCAGGGTTATTTTAAATTTTTTAACATGTGCACAGTATATATGTACTAATTATAGGGCTGCACAATAAAATTTTGTTTCAGCATGTGTGGAAAAACGAGGCACGTTCAATTTTAAATCAATACAATAGACAGAATTGAATGCACAAAACATACCAAATTATATTAAAATTTTAGTTAGGTTTTGTGACCAAAGATGTACAATAGTTCAAAAGAATTACTTACATACATGGCACATGACAACTATTTTTACATCAAAACCTCCCAAATTTATTTCCAAATAAAACAACACTAGATTTTCTGACAGATGTAATATATTGCATACGCAACCAAAACATTAACCCTATCCCCTTATTTTTCATAACCACCGCCCAAGAACATCATCAACAATATAATTATTATGTACTAATTACAAAGCTAATTTTGGTATCAGAATGGTGAGATATGTATTTGTCATTAATGCTCATGTAAATATAGTAGACAAAGTTGAAAGAAAAACATAACATATGCTAAAATATATTAACCATTTAGTTTTGTGAAGGGTGGGCATTAGTTCAAATCATCACTTACACGTCTGGTGCATGACTGTAATGATACTTGGTTATTCGTATCAATATATATATATGGATTTATTCACATACTAGAAACAAACCATGTGTGTAGACACAGTTGGGGAAGGTGTCACTCCGGTCTGTGGGTGTCACTGCACATGAATAGTGTGCATTAATGTAACATCCCTCTTTCCGAACAAAGATTAGTACACTGGGCGTGACAGTACCAAGAATAGTGCATATAGTTGTCAATAATCACTATAACTAATGGCCTAGTCTACAGTCCAAGTCCAATAGCACAGTCCTCACAGGTCCAGTCTTAGTGGAGCTCGAACAATTTGACCAGAGCGTGTGCGAGTTGGCTCCACATAGCAAACTGTTGTCTGGCATAGTGGGATCTCGCACATCGACAGTAAGGTTGGACATGGTTGTCTCAAAACGCTCGGGTTTCTCATTGCGCAGGCGGTTATCGTCGTCAGCGTGCAACAACAGGTGTTGTTCGGTTGTTTTGCGGATGTCTCGACGATTACGCCGCAGTATTCTTCCTCTAGATGATTCGACGTCGTAAGAATGTGGTTGTGGACAGGCATTCACATTATGGGTGGGCTCCGATTGATGATTGTCGAGATGATGTGTGCGGATGATCTGTGACTCCTCGCGCGTCGTGATGCTCCTTAGCGGAAGCTTGTTGTTCATCAAGTGAGTACGGATGGCACATCTCAAGCCATTTGCACTTGATACAGCAACTGGCAAGTTGGACACAACTCTTCTGCCATAGAGTAACTCTGCCAGGGAAGGTAAGTGACTGTCTATCAGCGTTGCACTCAGTACAAGTAAGGCCATCTGTGTATCGGATCGTGGCCCGAGTTTCTTCAGTGTTTGAATGTGTTGCTCAATGAAACCGTTAGATTGCGGGTAGAGTGGACTTGACGTCACATGATCGAAACACCACCGATCAGCAAACTTTCAGAATGCTTCGGAGGTAAAATGACCACCATTGTCACCCATTACACGCTGTGGCACTCCTTGTTTCACGAAGAGTGATTTCATCTTTGAGATGACAGTGGCGCTCGTCACTGGGCTGGGAATCGCATAGACAAACGGGAACGTGGAGTAGTAGTCTGACACGATTAAGTATGACTGCCTGTTTATTATGAATATGTCCGTTCCAACTATCTGCCAAGCACATGTAGGGGTCTCATGTGGCATGAGGGGCTCATGCTGTTGGGCGCGTTGCATCTCTTGACAGGTTGCACACTTGCATACCACTTCCTCAATGTCGCGGTTTATCCTGTTCCAGTACATGCATGTACATGTGCATAAGCGGGTTTCTTTATTCCATGATGCGATTCATGTAGCTTCGTCAGTGTCTTGGCTTGGAGATTCAAGGGAATGATGATGCAGCCTCCTTTCACAACAAGACTGTCTTTGACTGATAACTCATCACGGTATGACCAAAAAGGTCGCAGCAGTGTTGGCAACTGTCGTTGGTGTTCAGGCCAACTGTTGGTAATCACTGTAATCAGGCTCTGCCTGTCTGCATCAGCTCTCGTCTCAAGGCGTAGCATCTGCAGTTTCTCGGTTGAGAACTGGATGAATGTTATCTTAACATCCAGCTCGATCTTCTTTTCATCTTCGCATGGTTGGCATGACAGTGTGTCAGCCAAAGGGAGTTCTTTGTCTGGAAGATACGGTAGCTGTATGTCGTATAGCTGAATGCGCAGTAGCATGCGTTGTAATCCCTGTGGGGCTGCGGCAAGGTTCTTGAGATGGATCATCTCAAGTGGTTTGCGGTCAGTTTACACAATGAATCTTGTGCCATACACATGTGTGGAAACATTCGCAGCCAAACAACTGTTATTGAAGACAAGGCCATGTCGCAGTGCTATCTTCATCATGTGATGCAGATTTGCATGGACACCCAGTCTGTTGGTTTGGTGACCTTGGTGATTACACCCAAGTCTACCATACTGTCGATTTCCTTCCTTATTTCATCGTGGAGATGTATTGGACATAGTCTCGGGGCATGCACAGTTGGGTCAGTCGTGATATGGAAGGTTCCCTCGAAGGTATTGATCCCTTGAAATCTGTCAGGGCATGCCCTGTATAGGTCTTCCTTGCAGTTGATGGGATCTTTCTGCGAGGTACTAGTGTTGACCTCACAGTTCATGACTACCAAGCTCAGGGCTCTGCAAGATGGCAGGCCGATGATTGCTGGGCCTGGCGTGCTGGCAACATAGAATTTGACCTCGCATTCGTATTGTCGGTGGTCACACGGAATCTCCAGCGTTCCGTATTGGTGGATGGGTTCGCATTTATATGCTGTCAAGATTGTTGTGCTTTTCCGCAGACTCATCTTTGCTGGGAAGCCATTGGTATCTAACAACTCAGGGTACATCTGTCTGAATGTGTGCAGTGGGAGTATATTGCCCTGTGCCCTTGTGTCAACCTTGACTTTAAGTGATGCTGGTCTCTCCTGGGTCCCATTCCGCAACTTGATTTTTAAGGAAGCAAAGATGTCGTCGCGTGAATCATCTTTGATGTGGACGGTATCAAAGTATAGCTGCTCGAAGTGGTCCTCCAAGGGTGTGGCTTGGACTTGATGCACAACTGACGTCTGTCTCAGTTTCGACCTGGATCTACTTCGCCGTTGATTTCTGTAGTGATTGCTGGTTTGTGGCACCTCTGTCGCTTTCCAGTAGTCAGGTCGACCATATGCTTGACATTTGGTGATGTATGCAGGGCAGTCGTCTTTCCCATACCTATGGTATCCACCACAAAACTTGCAGTTATCGTGGGATATGTGAAGCTGCTTTCCACGAGATACATGATGGTGATTTGTCAGTCGGTGATGAATGTAGAGAACAGCAGACTCGTTGCTGAAGGTGAGCATGTCGGCCAATGTTGCTTTGTGAGTCTGGGCTATGTCCATGGCACTGTCCAGTGTCAGTGTGTGATCACTTCCTAGTAGTTTCTCTTGTATCTTTGGGTGTTTGATACCAATGATCAATTGCTCTATGAGATGCTCACCAGTCTCCCGGATGTCAAGGAACTAGCACTTGTTCGCCTGTAGTTTACATCTAGTCATAAATTCATCAACTGACTCTGATGCTTCCTGTCAGTACCTTTGTAGATTAAACCGATTCAGCCGGTAGTTGGTCTTCGGCTGAAGAATCTCTGTGAATCGCGTCCACAGCGTTGCGACTGTGTTGTGCCTCAGTCAGTTCACATGTGTTATATATACGCAGCCCTTCCTGGCTGACCCAAAACAGAACATACGTAAACCTTTTTATTTCCTCTATATCTGCGAGGGGTCCTCCTAAAATCAAGTTGCAATATTGGTGAAAGTTTATGAATTCTAATGGTAAGTCAGCCGCTGCCCAGTCCATGCGTGGAGGGTTAATCCCAGCCAAGGCGGCTATCTTTCTTGTTTATGTGCAGCTGGCTAAATAGCCATACATACAATCAGGCTTCTTACTCACAGGGTCCGTACACAATGACAGATACCAAATTCAAGGCTATTTCAAGGCTAGAGAAAGGAAAATTCAAGGCTATTTAACCGAGAATGAACTGGCACCAGACTATTGATTGCAAGTCAGCAACCTACAGCAGGTCAACAAAACATCAAAATGCAAACACATAACAGATCTGGGTGGAATGCTTTGACTGACTCAAGCATCCATAGATGCATGAGCTGCTAAATCAAAGTATGTAACACCCATACCCATAAAAAGTGAATGGTCAAGGAATATCAATTTGAATGAACAGGAAGCCCTGCACCATAAAAGGGGTCCATGTGCAACTGTTGTGCAATACAAGCAGATAAGCTGATGGGCAGCAGAAGTGCTCCCCAGCCAGAGGGAGGGGGCTGCTGGTGAACAAAAGCTACCATGGTCAGTGGGCAACTGTAGCCAACTGCAGTGCCATGGATTAGGCAAAATAAGCAGATAAGGCAACCTGGGTCTCAGGCTAAGATCAGCAGGGAATGCACTGGCTACCAGTGAACAAAGGCCAAAGGCAGAGAGTAAGATTTCAAGGCTTTTCAAGGCTGCAGGCCATAATTCAAGGATATCAAGGCCTTGAACTGGGATTGGTGTAATTCAAGGTTTTCAAGAATTTCAAGGCCTTGTACGGACCCCGTACTCACTGTATTGTGTGAAAACTCTATTTCAGTTCAGAGATGTGCAATATGTGTCACTGCCATCATGTAATGATACATAATGGCAGTGGATACATGGTGTCACATCAATGCACATTATTCATGTGCAGTGACACCCACAAACCGGAGTGACACCCTCCCCGATTGTGAGACACCTGTGGACTGTTGAGGTGTGAATAGAGGCCTGTCTACAAACATGGTTTGTCTCTAGCTCATGTATGTGAATAAATCCATATATATTGATACAAAGAACATTACATTACATTATAGTATCATTACATTACATTACAATACAACATATGCTCTTAGATTAGATACTGTATTTCTACACCTCACAAATCCGTGTTAGCTGCCCGAAATTGTGAGCCGTATAAGACTTTCTCAAAAACTTTTGCTAAATAGTGGTAAGAGAGAGATAGATCTGTAGTTGCACACATTTCGTTATCTCCCTTCTTGTACACAGGAACAACATTTGCTCTTTTAAAACAAGCTAGAAAAGTTCCACAGTTTAAGGACATATTAAAAAGCATATTTAGTGGACCTGCTAATTAGGCAGCACATTCCCTAAGGATTATGCCTGATATATGTCAGGACCGCATGCTTTGTTTACATAGGTGGTTCTTAGTACTCCGATGACACATTGATATTAGTCATTGATTCGGATTGATAGGAGGGAATACGTGGATAAACAAGGTTATCTACTAATGTAAAGACAGATTCGAAGTGGTCAGAAAATAGTTCTGCTATGTCAGCTGGACTGTTTGCCTCAGTGCCTTTATATACCATTGAGTTAGGAAGTTTTACATTAGCTTGTTTGCTTTTGGCAAAACTGAATAGACGTTTGGTGTATTGTTTGACGGACTTTTCAATTTCCGATATGTAGTCACAATACCTTTCTCTCTTAAGTTTCTTAAAAGTGGTTCGTAGTTCAGAAAATACTTGGTAATCAGATAACGAATGTAAGCGTTTCCATGCTTTGTGTGAGGTGTCTTTCTCGTTCAAGGTTGCGATCATACCGTTATCATACCATACTGGGTATTTACGTCCACGAATGCAGATACGAGGAACGCATTCGTTTATGGCAGCATACAAAATGTCATAAAATATATAAAAACTGTCGTCAATGTCAGTACTGTCCGTGAGAAATGACCACGGAATACAAGACAATAAGTGTCTTAGGTGACTAAAGTCCGCTTTGCGATAGTTATAAACAAAATGTTTAGCGGGTTCCTGCTTTGGTCGGTTGGCACATAACAGTTCACAATGTAGGGCGTCGTGCGTGGATTTCACTGCCTTGTCTATTTTCTTAACATTATACTCTGCACCATGCACAAAGACAAGATCTAATGTGTGCTCGTTGCATGTGTGTTCAGCGTTACACTGCACAAGACCGCATTTAGATAACATTTCAACGCACAGTTCGGACTGTGGATTCGTCCTTGAATGGGGCATGAGGCCTACTGTGTTGTTTGACGGTATCCATTGAATGTCTGAACGATTGAAATCGCCCAAGAGTAACACACAATCGCAGTCAGGGTTCATAGCTCTAGTGACCAGTTCCAGCGATTTGTCGAGCTCTGACCAGGTTTCCATATCCGACCAGGTCGGGACGTAAACACACCCTAGATAGAGGCTTTGTCTTGTTAAGCGAGTTTGAGTCCATACTATTTCCAGATCAGTTTCCAGATGCAGCCTACATTTGGAGTTGTACGTATTACTCACTGCAACCAAGGCACCACCGCTGTGACACTTCTTGCTATTTGCCACAACTGGGCTGTCTCTTCTGTATGTGTTGTATGTATTTGGCAGTACCTCGTTGTCGAAAATATCCCCCCGCAGCCATGTTTCGGTTATCGCTATGAAGTTGTAGTCATGATCGCTAAAGAAAATGTTAGTCTTGTAATTTGCCGAATTTGCTAGTAGTAAAATAGTTGTCAGACAACGAATGTAATATATTGCACAATGCCAAAACACTACCCCTACCCCTTAGTTTTCATAACAACTGTACTCAAACATAATAGGCTATTATATATACTAATTGCAGAGCTAGTGTTGGTATCAAAATCTTTGGAAAGGTAAAGTACATATTTGTAATGGGTAGTCAATGTATACATCAATTGCTTTCCTACTTGAACGAAAAGCACAAAATAGGCTATGTTAACATTTTAATTTGGTTTAGTGATTGAAGTTGTACAATAGTTCAATGCATTAGTGATTACAAACACACGTGGCACATGACTATTATTTGTTTTATTTCACAACAATCCTTGTTCATTTCCAAATAAAACATTAGTTTGTAAACAAATAATATCTTGCATACATAACCAAAACATTACCCCCTTACTTTTCATAACCGCATTCCTATATAATGGGGGCGCGCGATAGTGTAGTGGTTAGCACATCTGCCTGACATGCCGGCGCCCCGAGTTTAATACGCGGACCGGGCAGGTATGGTATATTTGGTGTAAAAACCTGACTCTCAATATTGGGGACTGTGTATCCCTCGTGACTCGGAGATCACGTTAATGTCGGTCCCGTCTCAATTTGGGACGTAAAAGAACCACTGAGGACGACAAGCACCCTGGCAGTGACCACCCTCAGTGCCAGCATAGAAAGGTCGGCTTGGCGATAAAGTTCTGAAAAAGGTTGGCTAGTTGAATGAGACCTCATAAGATCATAACATTGTAACTACAATAACAATATATACAGACTAGTCAGTTAATAGAACGTTGCCAAGTGCTGGAAACAACTAGGAATAACACAACCGGTTATTTATTTACTAATTACAGGGCTGCGTAGCTAAATTTGGTATCGGTATGTTAGGTGTAGTACATTACATATTCGTAGAAAGCATGTCAATATTATATATATAATTGAAAGTAAAGCAAATATTATGCCATCAGAGAGTAAATTTTACTTTGGTTTTATGACAAATGGTGAACAATATTGGTAAACAATATTTCATATCATTACTTACATTCGTGGCATAACAAAACATTTTCATAATTACTTTAATGTTCCTAAGCTAAAAACAATGTCCCTGGAATCTCATCTAATTTCAAATTAATTTTTTTTCCTGAAAACTATAATAGGTAAATTGCAATTTAAGTGTAGCACCCAAGTTACAGCTTAAAATTAACATAGGTAGTTAGAAATTTAGGCATACTAGTACAGGCGATAATTTAGGCATACTAGTGTAGGCCTATGGATAATAATATAAATAAATACATAAATTCAGCACATTGTGATTGAACAGTGACCAGTGATCGAGCACACAAAACAAATTGTTTCATTTGTTTTTAATTTTCAATTTATACTAGAGTGTCCCAAGTTCGTGCTTGCGAAATTCCATGACAATGCGGTATTGTGTTGGTTTTCTCAAGCCTAAAGAGTTTACACACAATATTAACATGCCAACCAAGTTTACTACCAATTGGAAACATTTATACATAATTCTTCATCCTTTGGGTATCACGGAAAATACATATTGCAGCATTTTTTGCAGGAATTGTTACATCCCCAGGCAGCACACCACATGCTTCCATCGTGCGCCGTCATTTGACTGCGCTTGTGTACTCTTAAGCGATTGGAGGGCGCCACATGTACCGAGTCGCATCATAATGGACAGGAGTGTCTCATCTCCCTATCCCCAATATCTCTGGTGTCGGCGTGACACCAGAGATATTAGCACATCACAATAACGTATGCCAACCAACGGTGGATAATGGTCAAAAGTCTTTGCGTTAGTTGGTTGATATACAAGATTGTAACGTCACGCTGACTTTGAGAAAGTCGGTTTCACTGTTGTTTTAAAAGAGGGTGGAGCATACAGCATGAAATCAGAAAGTAGCACCCCCAGTAGGTAGATGGGTGAACTGTGTCAATGAACCAACATCGTTTGCCAGTGTCTAAAACACTGGAAACGGCATGGCTTCATATCCTTTTATAGGTTATTTTGGAATAGCAGAAAGTGTAAGCTTTTAAATTATATCAAGATCTTTGGGATCGGATGAGCCATAAGTGTGCTAGTAACCGCTAAAATTAGTCATTTGCGACGTGTTTGGAGTTCATTTTTTGCTTGCTTATCTACTTTTAATAATATCGAATAAAGAATGATGAACTGGTGTGTTATCTCTTTCAGAGGATGGATAGTTTCTTTAGTCATTATTAATATGATTCATGGTGTTTGTTTCTTTTATAAAAGAGTCATTAGAATATATATATGAAGCATCAACGCAAGATCATACAACTATATATTTTTTTGTTAATTAAAGTTGATGACACCTTTTGAAATCAGTACAGTATCTAAACTTGATGATAAACAATTAAATCAAGAAATGATGTACCAAATTAGGTGCTGATCTGATTTGACCACTACTATGGGAAAGCTGCCTGGTTTTAACTGGTACAAACTGGGCAATTACAATTTGAGTGGTTTTATTTATTCAACCCTGCCCATGAACTTTCCCTGTAATGCAACCCTAGACCATTACCGAGGGTGGTTGCTTATCAGCTTTTTGGCACACTGACTGAAACTTTCATTCTTTGGCCTTTTTTACAAGTCTGTTGTTAAAAACTGGAGAAATTATTTCTAATCTGATTAAAATTTGTTATGTGAAATGTCTATCGAGTGGAGATGATGTTTCATGCATAATGTAAGCAATTTCTTTTCCAATGCCGATGCCAGCTGTGGCTTCTTTGTTGGTTTTCACACAATCAATTCAAACAGGCTATTTCAGCCTCACCTGATAGTTGATGTATCAACAATAGTGCCAGGTTAGGCTTGCAAATGTGTGCATATCTTCTTGCTGGTGGCTGAAGGCAACACAGTGTGCAGTTGATGGATGAAATGAACCTCACACACCATTGTCTTTCGCTTTGCACCAGATCCTCCTTTTTTGACAACATTTCCATACAAAACACAGTTGTTTTTGATAAGCACAGCTGTTTGGCAATCCAATGCTGTGAGAATCAATCTTCTGACAGCATAATACATTGATGACCTTCTTCTTTTTGTCCATCTTGGCAATTTTTTTGTGACAAAATAAATGAGGAAGTCAGAAAAATACGCTACTACGGCTACAAATTTGGAAGCACCATGTTTCATTTTATTCTCAACAAACATGTTTATGTTCATTCTTAATAATTTTGGAAACAGTTAACGCTAAGTAATAGCAACTATCAAAAAGTACAACCAGTCAGAGCTGTAACAAGTACATTTATTTTGTACTTGAGTAAAAGTACAAGTAACTCTGGAAAAAGCTACTCAAGTAAAAGTACTTTTTGAAAAATGTACTTGAAATACAAGTAAAAAGTAAACAAATGTACTTGAAGTAAATGCAAAAGTACTTTTCTAAAATAACTTTTGACATGGTCACCCACTGCAAACAAACAAGTAAATTTAGTAGTGTACAAAACAAACACTTTATTGAACAGGACAGGATCCTCAGCAGGATACAGTGACAGGCTGGCTCCTCAAACAAACGCCTAGTTGAGCTTGAGCATCAGCTGGTTCTCAAATTCTACATCGCCTGTGCAGGTTCGCAGGGGCTGCTACAAAAATTGGCGAAGTTATGGAGCATTGAACATGGTAGGGGTCAAAAAGTGAAAATGAAGAAAACGGCTGTTAAAGTTTTACATTATATATGCAAATGGATTGCATGGAAATATTACATGCACAACATTCAAATGTGGCACACAGTATGTAATATGTATGTTATGTTGCAATGATATACTGGAAGTACAAATGTGCTGCTACAAAGACTTATCAAGTTATGCCAGATTATGTCTTTATATGTAAAACTAAGAGGACAGATTATTTAAGAGCAACAGGTAGACTCACTGTTTGACAGTTTAAAACCTACAGGCAACTGTCCAGTTTAACAGGGGTCTAGTGGCTCAATCCTGTCTGTTGACACAAGCTACTGCCAGTGACCAATTACAGATTAGTCACAGTTTCCATCAAACAATAGCAGGCAGAGAATCTTAGCTCCACAGCTGGGTGTAATACACAATAAGTGATAAATATATGATACTCTGGAAGTACAAATGTGCTGCTACAAATATGTATAAAGTTATGCCAGATTATGTCTTTATGTATAAAATTAAGAGGAAAGATTATTTAAGAGCAAAAGATAGTCTAAAGAAAAAAAAAAATGGGTCAGCTGGACGGTGATAGACCGTTTGAACTTGAAGCCTTTCACCGAAGGCGGTGTCCTGCTGTCAGAACTTTGAAGGTGTTACTTATGTAACTTACAGGTCTTTGTCAGTAAGAATAATGGGATGATAATTTACACCAACGTTGTTTCCTGTAGAAGTCATTTTGTGGGATATGTTAGCATTAGTCATCCCAATTCAAAAATGAGTGCTATATAATAGTAGTTTGTCAAAATGTAAACAAACTCAAAGACAGTTGCAGCTTAGCGTTAGCCTGTTCTGAAATATTTTAATGACATAATGATATATTTCACATAAATATATAGGGAGCTAATGGAGAGGTCCATCATAATCCATATCACTACAAAATGAAGTATCTGAAAGTCACACTTCATATATTGAGTGACACATCTCATACTGTCTTTCTGGACTGTCGCAATATCCAATAGTTTCCTATCACAACCCTCGTGTACAATATACCAAAGCTATATATTTCCAACACCATAACATATGTATTATCATTGGATAGGTAATTGAATAATCTTTCAGATGAACACAACTTGTAGCAGCAAAAAAATGAAGCATACAAAAGTGCTATATAATAGTAGTTTGTCAAAATGTAAACAAACTCAAAGACAGTTGCAGCTTATTGTCCACCAAGCAGTAGCAGAGCAGTTTTATAATAATAATAATCCACAAGTTAAGTGGCAGTGATCTTCCTTTTATCATTCATGTGATGTTTATTGTGAGCATGGCGGACAAATGGTTATCATACGTAGACAGGTACAGAAAGAAACTGACATTTTCTATAAAAAGAACACGTTTACCTATCAATGGCATGTATTTCCTATTGTTGCCGTTTCTGCTGGGTAGAAACAGTTTCTGCCTGGCATAAATCAAACAACCCTGTTGGTAATTATTAATCAATTTTTTTGGTGAATCATAGTTACATATCATTAAGGGATATGATGGAAGTAAAATGTTTACATGTTTACTGTTCACTGAAAAAAACTGCCCCACAGAACTAATTATAGCTATTGTTAAGATGTTTAACCTAGTTCCATTATCTGACATTGTGCCAACAGATTGGTGTATTGGGATCATTAAGCCTATATAAGTATTATATAAACATAGCAGCAGACACTGGGACAGTGTGATTGCTGCCTGGCTAAATGGATGCAATGGTGCTTTGAAGTTAGTTCTTCTGCCAACTATCCTTTTCACACAAGCCTATAGGTTTAGTAGCTGCCAGCACACTACTGAGCCTAAACTACCATGCAGGTGTGAAAAACTTGCTGATGTATTTGAACTTGACCCACTAATTAACTGTCAACCAAGCAGTAGCAGAACAGTTTATAATAATAATAATCAACAAGTTAAGTGGCAGTAATCTTCCTTTTATCATTCATGTGATGTTTATTGTGAGCAGGGCAGACAAATGGTTATCATACGTAGACAGGTACAGAAAGAAACTGACGTTTTCTGTAAAAAGAACACGTTTGCCTATCAATGGCATGTATTTCCTATTGTTGCCATTTCTGCTGGGCAGAACCTGTTTCTGCCCGGCATAAATCAAACAACCCTGTAGGTAATTATTAATCAAATGTTTTTTGCAAAAACAGTTTCTGCCCGGCATAAATCAAACAAACCTGTAGGTAATTATTAATCAAATGTTTTTTGGTGAATCATAGTTACAGATTATTAACGGTTATGATGGAAGTAAAATGTTTACAGGTTTACTGTTCACTTATTGCACCACCACGTCTAACATTTAGAGGAATAATTATAAAATAAAATGTTGTGGCACCTATTTTTAAATACATGCATCGATGAGAAACCGGGAATTACTTTTCTGTGGGCTAAGAATAACTAATTTTAATTAACTTTCTGCTTATATAAAACAACTGCATAAAAATATATATCCATACAAAACACAGACTCCGCATGTGACAGATGTTTTGGGAAGGGGAATAGTGTTCTGTTTCTGGTACAAGGTGCTGTGTTTGTTGACCCAAGCCTCTGCCAGTGACCAATTACAGATTAGTCACACTTCCCACCACCAGCCACAGTGACCTAAGCCTCTGCCAGTGACCAATTACAGATTAGTCACACTTTAACCAGCCAGCCACAGTGAGTTGTGACAGATGTTGTGGGAAAAGGGATTCGTTGAACAAAAGGACTGGAAGCCTGCTAGATCTGCTGCTACAGTAGACCATTTAGTTAAATTTAGTATTTTAGGGGACCTTTGAAGCCCTTAGAATGATTGAATCAAATACAGATTTCTTGGGTATAGTGGCACTACCATATGAAATGTCTATGCAAAATTAGAGAAAAAGTTGCTGAACGGTTTCTGAGATACGGCAGCTAACGGCGGATGGTGGACGTCAGACGCCGAATGCAGAGTGATGGCAATAGTCCCTTGACCTTCAGCCAAAGGACTAAAAATGGGCCAAGAGGCCCTGAAGTCCTTTGGACTAATACGTCGATATGTGACCACGGCTGACCAAATGAGTGATAAGTCGGAAAAATTGTAACATTGTTTTCTTACATTCTTGTAAAGGTTGGGTAGGGTGCTTTATACAGTTTCAAAAATTATGACTGCTACCAAAATTTGTGAAGTTATGGATCATTGAACATGGTATGGGTCAAAAAGTGAAAATGAAGAAAATGGCTGTTGAAGTATTACATTATATATGCAAATGGATTGCATGGAAATATTACATGCATGACTTTCAAATGTGACACACAGTATGTATGTTATGTCAATAAAAATAGGCAAAATGTGAAAATTTACCAGTTTTGGGGTCCTTTTTTGGGGGGTCATTAGAATGATTTAATCAAATACAGATTTCTTGTGTACAGCGACACTACCACATGAAATGTATATACAAAAGTAGAGAACAAGTTGCTGAACAGTTTTTTGAAAAAATAGGCAAAATGTTAAATTTTTACCAGTTTTGGGGTCCTCGGAGGCCCTAGGGAGCCCTTAGAATGATTCAATCAAATACAGATTTCTTGTGCATAGTGGCAATGCCCTAAGATATGTCTATGCAAAATTAGAGAAAAAGTTTCTGAACGGTTTCTGAGATACGGCAGCTAACTGCGGACGCAGAGTGATGGCTTTGGTCCAAAGGACTAAAAATTAATCAATACAAGTACTGTGTACAACTTGGTATGTAAAAGGTCACATGACATTTCAGCATTAATTTTTCGTAACTTGTGTGTTCATGTTTTATGCAAGTTTTATGCAGTCCAGTCAATATTAAATGTGGTTTGCAGCATTCTTAAGTAAAACGATTCTAGTTGATTTTTTTAGTGTTTTTGTTAGTGTCCAAAATTCACATCTGTACAGGAGCACAGACTCCACCATTGCCATAAAGAGTCACAACTTAATATTGTTGTGGGGGTGTAGATTTGCATATTATGCTCGGTGGGTTGAGTGCTCTCCATGATGTTGCCTTCCTGGTCTTGATGTTTAGCTGCATTGCTCACCCAGGAGTAAGCTGAACCCATCGACCTTCTTCAAAACACTTAAATTAATAATTTTATACTGAAAGTTTTAAGGACTACTGGTAACTGCTGTTAAATAAAACATTCAGTGACGACATATTATTATGAACAGCATCAAGTGTAATTATTTTTAGATTAGTGCCATGGATAAAAGACTGCCACTTTATATATATATATATTCATATCAACACAAAACGTCTCAATTAGCAGAACAAACATATGTATTTCTCTGCCGAAAAAAGATCAGACAACAGCAAACAAACATGTCTCAAATTCAATCCTTGTGTAATAGGCATTTGAATAGTTGCATACAATTTGTTTTGACCTGGAACATCTTGGACTGGTAACACATCCTAAATGTAATGTTGGTGAATGTAATGAATCTACAGTTACTATCTGATTCAACAGTGTCTGCTTGGGCATCATAATATGATAAACATTGGTTGAGAAATAATCAATGTGAGTGAGATGAGAATACAGCCAATAGCGAGTGACGTGTGCACACATCTGCTACTATAAAACTCATATGTTGTGAGTTGCCTTTGCACAGATGTGGTGCAGGTCCCACTCAATGACGTTTGTTGACTGGCTCCAAAGTGACAGTGCTGTCAACACAGACGCCAACTACACACACAGGTACGTCAATATGCTTCTAGCAAATCATTTATTACTACAATGCCATCAACTATATTCTTTTCACATTTTTCTACCACTTTTCTGTGCAAGCTGTTATGTATACAAAATGTAACAACAGATACGGGAGGGTTACATCAAGATTCAAATAGTTGGTATAGGAATGTTATTATAAAATATTAATGTTCGAGCATCAGAAATAATTATGTCCTAAACATTTCATACCGCTAGTCACATAGTACTTCATACATAACTCCTTATTAATTTGGGATGAACATTTCTGAGGAACTATATGATGAAACTCTGCATTAACAATAATATGAATTATTACTGGATACAAATATTTGAAAGACATGCCAGAAATATTATTCACTATTGATCACATACTTGCTAATATTTTGGTAGATTTCAATTGATCTAATTGTAAGTATATTTTAACTATAGCCTTAACAGCTTAATAGTTTTGACAATCCCTCCTTTTCTCTGTCCCCCCTCACTGTTCTTCCCACCCTCAATCCCATCCACTCTCTGTGGCTCTCTCCTTCTCTCCATCGCTATATCATTCTCCTGTTTGCTCCCTCTCTCATTCTGTCATTCATTCACTCACTTCCTCCTTCCCTTGCTTTCTTCCTTTTTCCCTTCCTCAGTCCTTTCTTCCCTCTATTGCTCCCACCACCCCTTCCCCATCCTTGCCTTCTCCTCCTCCCACATTGCTGTTGTGAACTATTCCAATAAACAGCTGGTGTAAAGGGTTACTTTATGTAATTTCCCATACAAAAACACAAGATATACAAAAAACGTTTTAGGTCACATTCTATCACTTCCTTAATTAAAATAATTTGCACAATGTTTTTCAATTTTAGTGTAGTTCAGATGCATCTTTTTCATATCTACCTGATCTGTTTTTAAGGCTAGCACCATGTGCATTACCACATGATGGTCATTTATCCAGCATCCAGGGATTATTGTCTTCTCAAATTCAGGTAAAAATAGTCATGTTGTTCACGATCAATACTATCCTGACAACTCAAGTATTTTATAAGCCATATCATTTTCCAATGTTGAAGAACAGTCATTAAATGAATATTCTATAGACTGCTACGTCTTTGGTTACGTGTCTTGTGAAACATATAATTGTGCATGCGCATGCATGCAGGTGTGCGTGCATGCATGTACTTGCTTGCATATTTGTTTGCCTGTACTTGGAGAGGAAATAACCAGCTGGCACCAATGAAATGGCATTACAATCATAGAGATAGCAAAGAAAGACATGTAAATTACATATGTTTTGACAAAGAGGAAGCAAGTAGTCAGTTTAATGAGAATAACATTGACTCTTGCCCTACTGTAAAAGCTAGCCTAGAATGCAAACACCAAATTCTGCCATATGTTTTGATTGCTGAAGAAAACATAACACAATAATGGAAAATCGAAGTGTATCAACAAGAATTCGCTAAGCTAGGCACATTAATGCATCATAAAATAAAGACTGAAATGAAAGACTTGTTATCAAGTCACATGATACTGTCTCCATGTTCTCATTGCTACTGTTTGTGTTATATAGGATGGTTCAAGTTTACACATGCAACGTCATCTTACTGTGCATCTGTGTATGTATAACAATGACATACCCCGCCCCACCCCGCCAACCCACTCGCGTGTCAGACCGACGCATCAAGCGACTCATGGGCATATTCCGGTGCAACGGCTGGGGTCCAGGCTGCACCCATCTTGACAAGGTTTACCAACATAAGATACCATCACCGACATTCTCACAATCAGGTAGTCCATCGTTGATGAAGTCTGAAGGCAGTCGTGGTGGCAGTGGACGACTTGGTTCATTTGAACCGTTCTTCACACTCACTTCAGGTAAACATCTAACTCTACGTCATCTAACCCCTTTCTTCATTCACTTCATGTAAACATCTAACTCTACGTCATCTAACCCCTTTCTTCATTCACTTCATGTAAACATCTAACTCTACCTGAACTAACCAGTTTCTTCATTCACTTCAAGTAAACATCTAACTTTACCTCATCTAACCCCTTTCCTCAGGGCAATTCCACCATTATGTATATGACAATCAGACAACATTTTAAATCTTTAAACTTGCAGATCTATGCTAACATATTGCTATCTGTTTTAACTGTGATCATAGCATTAATTTCTAATGCATGCTATAATAACAAAACATAGTAAGGTTACTTCATTATGATAAATTAATAAATTACCCCGGGTATGTGGATGTTGCAAAATATGCCAAATGCCACGTTATGTATGTGATGTTGAAAACTCTAAATTCAGTTGGGCACACCAGTTATTGTCCAAAATCTGTGAAGTTTGAGAAACATGTTAATAAGTGGCATTATCCTAAATAGGCATAAGTGTATAGGAAAACTCTGTGTATGCATATATGATTGTGATTTGCATAAGAATATAAATGTAACAGTGCATGTGTAACATACTTTTGCTACGTGTGTGAGTGTGATGCTTGTGAAACTGACTTAGTAATTTCTTGAAACTGACATAGTAATGCACAGTTTACAGAGTTTACAATATGACATGCTTAATGCATGTTATAACAGCACAACATAGACAACTAAGCTAATTGTGATTTTTATTGTTCCCCTCCTGATTCCCTGTCGTCAAGGGCGAGGTTGGTTCCGTTCCACAATTTCAGTTTTCTTCCTCTTCTTTTTCCTCACTTATCTTCCACTACTTTCTCTACCAACAGTCTCCATTCTCCTCTATTGTTTGCTCTCGTTCTTCACTCCTCTCCCAATCCTTCCAAGTCTCTCTTTATGCAATTCTCCCATTACAGTTTAGGTCTTCCTTGCCTCCTTTTCCCTTCCACTCTCTGGGCATCTGCTTTCTTTGCCAGCCATTCTCCTAGCATTCTCTCCACAATTCAGCCGACTCCTCACCAACTTCTTCTTAAGGTTTTCTTTTACTCCAACCTCCACCCTCAATTCCTCCATTCTGTGCATATCAGTGCTCTTCACTCCTGCAATTCTTCTTACCCAGTTATTTTCACAAACCTGCACCCTCTCTTGTTGTTTCTCTGTCAGCGCCATCATCTCTAGGCCATACAGGTATGCTGGGGTAACACATGAACAGAGCACCTTTCCTTTGAGTTTACGCACGATATGCACCTGTCTCCCATCACACCTTCAACTGTCCTCCAAGCATTTGCCCCTGCTTTTATCCTCCTGCAAATTTTGGTGTGTGAGTTATCGTCCCCACATATCGTACCACCAAAGTATACAAAACTGTCTCTTTGTTTTAGTTTCTTCCCCTCCAGGTGTATTTCCAGCCCTTTGTTTTCCTGCCCCACCCAAAGTACCTCCGTCTTCTCCAAACTAACTTTCAGTCCATGTCTGCTAAACATATCCTTCCATTCTGTCAGTTGTTCTTAGAGATCTACTTCCCCGTCTGCTACCACTGCCAGGTCGTCTGCATACAGTAGCTGCATACAGGATATCTCTCCTACCAGTCTTTCTGCTTATCAGTTCCACCACTGCGATAAACAACAGTGGGCTCAGGGCGCTCCCCTGTCTCAGACCAACATTTACTTCAAACTTTCCTAACACTCCCGGTCCACACAACACCCTGCTCTTTGTTTCTTCATATGTCCCTTCTACCATCTACCTCAGTGTTGCCATCGCCATTTCTCTTGGTACAGTATCACATGCCTTCTCCAGGTCTAGGAATCCTACCACCATATCTTCCTGTCCCTCCAATTTCTTTTCCGCAAGCTGCCTCAGGCCAAACATCATGTGACAAGTACTGTCATCTATAACTGAACTGATTTGGTGTTGCCCCACTGTAACACATTAGCAATTCAAATAGTCATTACAAGTCTGTAAAAATAGATGTGCCACGATATACGTAGGTGTTCGATGTCACACAGGTAATGTAGCGTTACGTGAGTAACACACATATATTTCAAATTTTATATAGTTAAATATTTTTGCATGTCCTTTATATTTTGTAGTTACACGAGTATTCATATGTTGATTTATAAACCAATTCAAAATTACAAACCAAAAATTATTTTTGGAATAAAATTAAGTTTTCTGAAGTGTGCGTTACATGTGTGACATGAAGAGTTGAATTTTTAAATTACATGTAAATTTAAAAAAATCTTGTTGTGGTCTAAATTAAATTTCACTGTAACCTACTGACATCTGAGTATACCTAACATCTTTTTAAAAAATTACAATAACAATGTGATGTTATTTGAATTTTGAAAATGGGTATTATCATAAATTATATAGCCAAATATGTACCTGTATGCAAAATTACCATTATTTCCATTGAACATTATATAAATCATATTTTTTAATTTGTTATATAACCCGGAGATATGGGAGTAAATGGAATGGTGGAATCACCCATCATTCACATCAAGTAAACATCTAACTCTACCTCATCTAACCTCTTTCTTCATTCACTTCAAGTAAACATTTAACTCTATCTCATCTAACCTCTTTCTTCATTCACTTCAAGTAAATGTCTCACTCTACCTCATCTAATCCCATTCCATTCTCATCACATGTCAGTGAATAAACGGTTTTGGGAAAGTTGAGAATACTACAGAAGAAATATTCAACTGAGAACAACCAGATGACCAACCATTCATGACTTTTGCAACCAGAAACTGCTAATTAATGAACTGTTATCAGATACTTCTATGACTGTACATAAGCAATCCAAAAGGTGGTTGAGAAATGATCACAATACTTGTGCAAATGGAAACTGTATCATCCTCTTAATGGACATTTTAAAAGTGTAAGTTCAAAGAGCTTGTCAAGAATGGAATGTTCACTGATGTTGTTACATACTTGTCAAAGCGGTTTATGTGTTTCTTCAAAACAGTACTTCATATGAAATTAACTTGTTGCCCGTAGTTGTTACACAATACATACACAGCACCGTAATGACAGTAGTTGTTGCACTTAGTACAACACAATACATACACAGCACCACAATGGCAGTATTTGTTGCACTTGGTACAACACAATACAAACACAACACCACAACGACAGTATTTGTTGCACTTGGTACAACACAATACATACACAGCACCACAATGACAGTATTTGTTGCACTTAGTACAACACAATACATACACAGCACCACAATGACAGTATTTGTTGCACTTAGTACAACACAATACATACACAGCACCATGATGATAGTATTTGTTGCACTTAGTACAACACATTACTTACACAGCACCATGATGACAGTATTTATTGCACTCAGTACAACACAATACATACACAACACAATGATTACAGTATTTGTTGCACTCAGTACAACGCAATATATACACAGCACCATGATGACAGTAGTTGTTGCAGTTGGTAAACACTACAATATATACACAACACCATGATGATAGTAGTTGTTGCAGTTGGTAAACACCACAATATAGGCACAACACCATGATAACAATAGTTGTTGCAGTTAGAAAATACTACAATATAGACACAACACCATTATGACAGTAGTTGTTGCAGTTAGTAAATACCACAATATATACACAACATCATGATGACAGTAGTTGTTACAGTTAGAAAACACCACAATATAGGCACACCGCCATGATGACCGTAGTTGTTGCAGTTAGTAAACACCACAATATGCACAGAACACCATGATGACAGCAGTTGACTAGTTGTAGTACACCACCATAACACATATACATACAACATCACAAAGACAGTATTTGTTGCATTTAGTACAACACAAAACATACATCACACCATGGTAACAATAGCTGTTGCACTTTTTAGTGCTATGTTTTTATGTTCTTCTTATGTTTTTATAATATTGACTCTTAACTCTCATTGTATGTGCCTTTGAACAGGGTCACCTGCAGCCATGGCGCTCTAACATGCTCTTTTATTAATATTACTATTATGACACTTTGACAACACAAGACATGCACCATACCATGGTGACAGTAGTTGTTGTTCCACTAAGTACAAGCCAGGTCATATATCACACCATGATAGCAGTAGTTATGTAGCAGTCATGCAATAAACATACATGCTCATTCATGACATCCCATAGAACTGTTCACAATCAAATAAAGCTTGATTGCACACCTACGAAAGAGGATGACTAGCATGGTAACGATGCTTTGACAATCATCACATATTACATTAGAAACATCCGCCCAGCTGAATCAACAGTTGTCGTGAAGCCTTGTGTCACTAGTTATTGTAACTCTGTGTTTAGCAACTCAAATTTCCAACTAACCATTAGAAGAAGCCGCATATAGCAAGAGAGCAAGGCCACCATTGACTCACCGAGACAATGCTTCACCTACGTGTTGCCCACCCATGTCAGACAATATGTCTCATAAACCCTCATCACATTGCTTGTCTCTAGTGTCTCTACACAATCAGTGCATCTACCATTCACTTTTACAATTATCTGGTGCCTAGTTTTGTGTTATCATCCTCATCTCAAAACAGTTCTACACTCTACAATGCTACTTTACATGATGTCCAGTTCTGCTATTGGGTCAGAGCAGAATTAACCTTCAGCAAAAACCTTGTGATCAATAAATTTTGAAGAAAAAATATGTTTACAGCCTGTATGTGAACTGAGTGCAACTGATCAGACATATTAACAGGTTATGCAATGCAGGTATACAAAGTCTTACTAGAATGTATCAACAGTGATATTATGCATATCTGGAAGAGTGTAATTGGCAGGTTGATTTTTGTTGCCATTTCTTGCCATCAGATTTATTATTTAAGACTCGATATGAATAATAGTATAGGATGGACATTTCTTGGAATTAAAATAAGAATACAGGTTAGAATAAAAGTATAAGGTGGACTATTCTTGGAATTAAAGAAAGAGTACAATGCAGAATGGTGAGTTTAGGGTGAATAGAGTTCTTTTAATCAGGTTTAATCAACACACATTCTTTGTATTTATTAGCCAAATTAAAATAACTTTAGCAAAGTAATGTAAAATAAATCAGAAAAACACACGACTCACAATATTTATAAATAACACCTACTTCAATTTGAAAATGCTCTAAATTGCCATAGAGAAATCAAACAAATAAACAGCAGTTGAAATGATGCCTTTGATTTCTGTACAATAAATGCAGTTATGGTAAGCAATAGCAGTGAAAATATGATTGGTATTCATTGATTTAAGTGGGCCAGTAGATTTGAAAAAGTTACTAGCCAGCCCAAAAAAGTTACTGGCCCGAATTTTGTAAAAAAAAATTGATACTGAGGTGCCCTTTGCTTCACAAGAAGTCTACAAAGTTTTGCTAGGAGTGACGTCATTCAGACTTTTCCACCAAAGTTCTTATTTGTGCATATACACGTAAGTTTACACAATTAAGATAATGACCATAAGAAGTGAGAAAATGAAGATGTTTAATCGTGCTGCCACTCTGCTATTAATGCAAAATCTGATACATTTGTCATTCATAATAAACAATCTTCACACATTTATTTACACACTCTATTACTCCAATAAAAATAAACCATCTGCACCAACCATGTTAAATTTGTATGTTAATGCTGATACCATTTTGTGACTGGCGATGTAAATGCGTCGGTAAGCAACAATGTGAATGCTGTCCAGAGTCCTTGCTCTCGTTCCTCTTGTATTACAAGATTTACCGCTGAAGTCATGGTCTTTTGCAATGCCATCAAACGTTTGACGGTATAACAAATTTCAATATGTCCTTCCATTGTTTATATTCACTTATTGCGTAAATAATTAATGACCCCCGCCATTCTTCAATACGTGTGTGGACATAAATCAGTTCGGCTGTGCTCACATGTCGTCGTATATGAATGGCTGAATTTTATACCCCTTTGCTTAATTAGTTATAACAAGAATATAACAAAACAAACATTTATTGAAATATAAAATAAAAACATTAGGCTTTATAGGGTCATCCATGAGAACTTCATAAAACGCACCAGGCAGCTGGCCAGTAGTAATGTCAAGGCCTGGATCATTAAGAGTTATGACGGAAGTAAAGTGTTGACATGTTTAGTAGCTCTCTAGACTATATGCATGCCAGTGAAAATACACCTGGAAATAAAGTATTTGAGTAGACCATTTCGTGAATATTGTATATATTAGTTAATGTGTTATTAAAAAATACTGTTGGATTTTATCCCGATACCCTGCTATTTAGCCCCTACCACCCTTGCCCAGAATGGGAAGAAGAAAGAGCTGAACTTTAATAAAACTTTATTTGTTAACACGGTACATACTGATATAACTGGAGTGACGGATTAGCTGCAACATGTATAGTAAAACATCTGAATAATATTCCTTATTATTTATTTAACCTTTTCGAGTATACCTATGTTTTATTACTTTATACCAATTATATTATTTTATACGTAAGTTATTTTATTTTAATCCTAGGTCATATCTTTATATTGCATTGATAATTGTGTCTACTGCTGTTTTAGTTCCTCAGGTTCTACCAGTGCAGTAAGGATTCCCATTACACATTAGTTACAGATATGTCTATGCAAAATTAGAGAAAAAGTTACTGAACAGTTTTTGAAAAAATAGGCAAAATGTACAAATTTACCAGTTTTGGGACCCTTTGAGGTCCTAGGGAGCCCTTAGAACGATTCAATCAAATACAGATTTCTCATTCATAGTGGCAGTGCCCTAAGATATGTCTATGCATAATTAGAGAAAAAGTTGCTGAACGGTTTCTGAGATATGGCAGCTAACGGCGGACGTCGGACGCATAGTGATGGCAATAGTCCGTTGGACCTTTGGCCCAAAGGACTAAAAAATGCAAACTATGGAACTATGGCAGTTTGCTGAATTAGTTGTCTTGCATGTAGGAAAATCATGACCATACTGAATATCAAAGACCTTTGCAGTTAAACCATCTGGCATGTGTTATATTGACAATGGTGCTACTGATAACCTGAATGTTTATTTTATATTTCACAGAAGAAAAATTCAAATTGTGAACACCGATTCAGGCTTGTTAAACTTAATTTGGCTGGTAGTGTTATACCTTCAATACACTTATGGTACTCTTAAGAACATTACATTAATATAAAAAGTGAAAAGACAACCTCCCTTTATGACAATTTAGTCCTATATAGCAATGCAAGATCACACAAGAAGCAATGAAAGCAATGATATTTGTAGGTGGCTCATGGGGTCCAACTGGCAAAAGAAAATGATACGTGATGTAGTTGAAAGACAACAGAGAAAAACAGGACATAAAACAGGTACGTACTGTTTGTACATAACACATCTACTAGAAAATATCTAAATCACTTGGTTCACTTCTAAAGTCTTTTCGTAATTACTCTATAAGTCTATCTGAATGAACAGGCTTAGCTAATGATACACACAACATGTTGTGTGTCTTGCTCCAGCACTTGTACAAGAAGATGAAAGTACAGATGGTCAGTATACTTAAGCTGACTCCTGGTAGGACCAGCTGCCTCAACATGACCTAATGCAGGATGTCTTCTCACACAAGTGCTGTGTCATTAGTGAACATGCAGTGACTCTTGGTCATGGTAGCCTGAGGGCTGCATAATGGGGGATGTTAGTGAAGTGGCTGTAGCAGACAATGATAAGGTCTCATGGGTCTCAAGAGACACTTGTAACTGGTAGCAATCACATTTCTTAGCAGTTATATTTAAGTTATATTACCTTTTTATAAAACAAAACTGAGAAAGTTGTCTTGTTGTTGTGGTATACAACACGTTAAGTAAGTATAGTACAGTTGATGATGCGAGACAAATGATGATGTTCAGGCCCTTAGCCAGAAATAATTAATCAAAATTGTGCCTTTTTGCATATGAGCAGCTTGCGTGGAAGCCACTCACAACAATCACATACATTGTTGGCCAGTTTATTTTTTTAATGACAAACCAATGTCATCTGAGCCACTTATTTAATTAATACAGATCCATTCTATTTGTTTCACTACGAGTGGTGCCAATGATAGTAATTAATGTGGGCCCCTAGACTTGGAACTATAATTAAACTAGTATCCAGCTGGCCCTCTCTAAATTCCATCAGTCTTATCAGTTGTAATTACAGGCTGTTTTATGGTTAGGGTACACCATGTTGTCTCACAGGGGTAAAAAATACATTTATTTTGTTTGGCCCAATTCGTTTTTTTTAAGTGGTAGGTATGTCAAATGAATCATTGATCAACATTTTGGAGCATCCAGTATGCGGAATTACAATTTGTGTCTAAACACGTGATTCATGTTGAAAAATGCAGCAATAAGCTTGTAAGTTATAATGCTCTTGAGTATAAATAAATACTCCTTACTTTAATTATGTTTTGTATTTTATTGTTACCAGATATCATGAAATAAAATACAATAATGCAACATTGATATGTAACATGTTTTATATAAATTGAATCCCCAGTATCTTTTGAGTTAACATAACAACATTTGGTTGGTGATGTTATTTGCAGTACATAATTCAGAACAGTTCAAGTAGATCTGTTAACATTTTCAGACACATGGCCATTGAGGAGTTTCCTGCCAATTTTCAAATGGATGCAGCATTTTATAAGTGAGATATGCTCCGTTGAAGTAGTTTATGTAACAATTTATTCAGAGAGGACAATTTTTTACATTATATTAACACAATTTTTTTTTTATATAATTATATTATCATTGCTGTTATTGGTATTTATCATAGACTTTTATTAAAAAAGCATATTTCTGTGAAACATTGTGATGTTTACTGTTGATTTGCATGGTTTCCCGATCATGTTGAGGTCTTCTGTCTGAAATATATATGTGCTTATCCTATGCGTACACAACATAAAATCCAACATTCATTGTTTATAATATACTACATTTGCATTCTACAGTAATATTCTTATATGCAAAGAAAACTATTCCACGTAATACAAATGGACTGCAATGTTCTTTAGGAATCCTTGTTATAAAGATTTTGGAGGACATTTTTTTGACAACTAACAACATGGATTTATTCACAGCTCTCTAGCTGTGTATATACAATCGTTATTTTACAAACATATTTTATCAGTTTTTGTTGCCATTAGACTGTTCCATTGTGTATAAGTGCAGAATGTTAATTGTGCATCACTCTATTGAAAGTATCATCCACAAACTTGAAGACATCTGAAGGCAAGGCAAAGCTTTGTCGTGTTACAGGTTCTGGTGCCTCCAGCAACACACACAGTACTGTGCAGGCACCTACCGATCACAACACTAGAAGTGGTTACATGAACCTGTCAAAAAAATGTGTACTCTCCGAAATCCTCACGATACATGTGGTAAAACCCTCATAATAAGGAAGTATTTTTGTTTACAACAATTCACACATTTGGTACAGTCCTGGATGTGTCCAGTACACTCTAATGCCTCAAATCAAAACACGAATGTCAAAAAGGGGGTCTGTGTGTTTTATATTACTCAAATTGTTCACCAAAATATGATTGATTGTTTAAATGTATTCAACATACTTATGCATTCTAAAACATTGTTATGAAATGTTTTTGTACTATGGTATATTATGAATACATTAAAATCAGGTTAGTTTTGTTTAGGAAATCTACATTATTTCAACTTTGGATGTAATATCAGTAAACTGTCACTTCTTTCGGAGAGAGAACAATATTTTTGACATACAGAATAAAATAAAAATAATAAAAATAACAAATGTGATTATTTTTACATATACGTTAAAATAGTATTTATACAATGTAAGGCGAAGACGCCTATACATGCTTTGTTCAATGATTGTCTGCCAATGGTCCGGATTACGTAAATATTTACCCGGACACAAAACAAGGCCGAGCTGGGACCGTTCCCTTTGTGTTGGAATTCGACTGCGTCCCATGTCTGTTTTTCAACACAAAGGAAGATTCAATTATTCAGCGATTTCAAGGTTAGTATTGTTCCAAGTTGTGTATATTCTGCTTAGACTTCTGTCTACAGTATATCTAAGTGATACCCAACGTTTCGCTGATTGCTACTTTGATATTCCTCGGTTTTGAGTGAATTCATGTTTGCTGTTTCGTTACAACAATTTTCTTTTGTTCACTGCCATTTGTTTTTTTTTCTAACGTCCACACTGTGGATAGTTCCCCGAAGCTGTTAGTTATGTTTAGCTTAGTTTTGTTATGAGGTTACATGTGTCGTTATTTTATCGAGGGGCTACGGCACAGGTTGTTGGGGCGGATTTAGGGGTTTCTGCCCAATTTGCCAATGTTTTTTATCACGGGGTAGGTGGCCTTCGAGTGAACGGTTTGATGGCTGAGTTGCCGCTGATTCGAGAGCTCGTACCACGGGCGGTGATTATCGACATCGGCACAAATGACCTGTCCCGTGCCAGTGTCGATCCCTGTCAACTTGCTTCCCGTATTGTTGACCTCGCCCAGCTGGTGTTGGCAGTCGACTCCGAGTCGGAGGTGATCCTGTGTCAGGTCGTGCGCCGATTTTAATGACGCTTGGTTTGTCATTAATCACGCCTTGGATGACTTGACATGGAACCTCCCCCATATTCACCATTGGTGACACTGAGGCATGCACACCAACTGGGAGCAATATTTTGACATATTTGGGGTCCACTTCAACAACCTAGGGATGCGCAAATATGTGAGCTCCATTTGGGGGGGGCACTGCCACATTTGCTGCCAAACAGTGGTAAACGTCTCATGTCTCTCCCCACCCTTCTGCATTTCTTAACTGTTCTGACACAATGATTATATTCTAATTGGCTAGCATTAATTACTCTCTTTGGCATGTCAGGAATTTGAATCCAGTTAGGTCATTCAATCTGGTCCAAGTTTAATGCTAGGCATTTGTGTGCTGGCTACAGTATGACTGGTTTTCGTGCAAATTTTCGCTGCTGCCCCATCACACCATAACACATACAAATTTCTATATAAAACGGCTCTATTCGACAGCCATTTCTTCTGTGCAATATTCACGATTTTTGTGCCGATTTATTGTTACACCCAGGTCTATTGGACGTTACGTGCTACATAGTAGTTTCTCTGGCTTATTGTGCCTTCTTTGTGTTCCCATTCTTCTGATATTCCTGTTGGTGTTGACTTTCTTTATAGCTTCGTGTTTTGGGTATGGCTATGATACGGAGTAGCTGCTCTGGTTAATATAGCCCCACTGTCTTACGATCACGTTTTCTATCTTCCGCTATTTGTATTTGGTGGTTATGCTGCGATCCAGGGTGGTTACCCTAGTTATATGTTCCCCACCATACCTACCTTACTCATGTTTCTTCATTTACGGTATTTGGTTTTGGTGGGTATGCAGTGGTGTGGCCCCACATTGGTGAGGGTGCTGTCATATAGAGTAGTTACCCTGGTGCTATGGCCCCACATTGGTGAGGGTGCTGTCATATAGAGTAGTTACCCTGGTGCTATGGCCCCGCATTGGTGAGGGTGCTGTCATATAGAGTAGTTACCCTGGTGCTATGGCCCCGCATTGGTGGGTGTGCTGTGATACAGAATAGTTGCTCTGGTGCTATGGCCCCACATTGGTGGGTGTGCTGTGATACAGGGGGCTGCTCTGGTTCATATGGCCCCACAATCTACTGGTACTCGTGTTACAGTTTTCAATATTCATGTTCCTATCTTTTGGCATTCGTATTTATTCTCTCACCATATTTTCATCCCTACGTGTGCTGTGCTACATATTGTTTTTTTCTGGTTCATATGACCACGTTTGTTCTCCATGTTCCTTAACATTACAGAAGTCAGACATGCAGCAAAGCTTGATGTCTGATAACATGGGCCTACATTTGTGCATGCCTGTTGCCTATGTTATGACATTAATTAGCCTTCTTAGCAGCGACAGGTTTGCCAGTATTGTCATTGTTGCAAGTATTTAATTAAACCCATTTTGGGTACCTTGCCTTTTGTTGATTTGGGATCATTACACGGTGGGGGCCAGTTATTTACTTTGCAAATAGATGCTGTCCCTGCCCCTTTGCTTACCATTTTGCAGTATGCCACCACGCAGATGTTCACTGAAACCAGTGGAGGTCACACTGCGACCACCGTCTCAACACTGAGCGGCCATGAAGCGGGCTGCCGAGACCGAACCACCCATCCGACAACGTCGCCCAGTCCCTGCTGCTGCTACTGGACGACCAGAGGACTTGCCAGCTGCATCTGAAAGGGTCCCTGGGACGTCTAGCAGCGCTGCCAAGCTGTTGGCCATCGTCACTATGGAAGTGCTTAAGCAGCTGCGGGAGGACCGGGCTGCTATGCCCACACCCTTGGTGACCACACCCAGCCATGCCCGCTGTGACCATGCCTACTGTGCCTATGCCGTTGTTGGATGCCATCCCGGAGGTTGTGTTATCACTGCCTGGTACCAACGTTGCACGCACCATGAACTTCGTGAACTGATGCCAAGTGAGAGGGGAGGCCGCAGCTCGACAGATGGCACCTTGGCTTCAACTGTGGCCAACAGAGATTCCTGCACCAACAATTCTTTCCTGGCGGCAGTGATGATGCACATGCTTAACGCATTCTTGTCTGAGGGTACAAAACATGCATATAAACGGTCTATCGCCTCGCATGCCACTTTCAGTCAGAAACATTTCCCCACCTGTTCGGTTTTTCCAGCCTCAACAGGTGTTTTAGCTACCTTTATAACAAACCTCTTTTCCAAGCACTATGCTCCAGCTATTCTGTTGACATAAATGTCTGCTTTGTCATATATCCATAAGTTGTCTCATCTGCCTGATCCAACTCAGCATTTTGTTATAAAGAAATTCTTAGCTGGAGCTCATAGGCTGGCAGATAAACTCAACACTTGTCTACCAATTACTCCGACAGTCCTACGCAGGATTGTCGATGCCACACACTTTACGGTTCATCAGCCTATTTACGCTACATGTTACAGAGCATGTTTCTGTTGGCATTCCACACTTTCTTGTGCATAGGGGAAATAACAGTACATTCTCGATCTAGGAGTGAATCTGTCATACAGTTGGCAGATATCACTATTTCCACTTCATGCATAGTTTTAGTCTTGTGTCATTTTAAACACACCTCTGGGCGTCCTGTTACTTTGTCTATTTTGCAACGAACGATCAGTATTGTGCTGTACAAGCACTTTCGTGATTTCTGAAGGTTCGCTGTCCATTCCAGTCCAGGGCCCACTGTATGCATTTGCTGATGCATGCCCCGTTTCCCGTAACCTGTTTCCCATAACTACTTCTGACAATGCTTATCTACAGTGCTACAATGGGCGGGACTGGACCCCAGTAAATATAGAGCCCACAGTTTTAGAATAGGGGCTGCTACCACGGCGGCTGACATGGGGGCAAGTGTAACAAAAATTCAATAAGATAGGTGGACGTCCATTTAAACGTTACATTCGCATCCCTATGCTGCAAATGACCAGAATTTGAATGTGTCTGGGTTGCTACTGGAGGCAGTGGGTGCTTCAGTATGACTGGCATTTATTGTGTGCAGTGATATTTTCATTGATATAACACTTAGTGCGTTTGAGATAGTCTTTTTTACCGTCAACTTACTTGGCCGCTTGCTGTAGGTGATGGATTTTGCAGTATGATTGGTATTCATTGCGTTCAGCATAGCAACAGGGAGCATGTCTGATATCACCCTGGTACCCACTTCATGTACATGTAGCTGCTTACAAGTATGAACACTGCCATGCTAGTTGGCGGTTGCATTGTACAGATGTTGCAGTATGACTGACATCAATCTTAAATAACAAGCAGTTCTATTTAGCCACTGTGTCTAGTTTGTTTGATTATTGGCAGTTACAGTATGCTGATCCCTCGTTAACTTTTTCAACACACTGGCAGTGCCCTGGGGTGGGGACTCAAAACGAGGCCGAGCTGGGACCGTTCCCTTTGTGTTGGAATTCAACTGCATAACACGTCTTTATTTTTCAACACAAAGGAAGATTTAATTAATCCCACCTTCCTCCCCTCTCTACCGCCAATGTGCTAATGTTGTATAACATGTGATCACGAGTTCTATTCTGTTTTTAATGTTAATTTTTTTTATATGGTCCGTGTACCGGTAAATTTTCTGTGACGCTTTTCCCTGCTCATATATATTGTACACAAGGTTTTGCCTGACAACTTTTGCCTCCTTACTGATGACACAGTAGCAAGTGTACACAGGGTTTTTAGGGCAGTAAATAAAGTAGGATTGATAAATAGTCGTCGAAATGTTGGGAGGCATCTTTTAAGTAGGTTTTAATGTATTACCTACCATGATTTCAATATAGTACTTTACCATGTGGTCCAATTTTTTAGATTGTATAGACCAAGTAAAGGAGACAATGTTTAAGACCTCGACTGGCCCACACTTGTTTGCAAATATTTGCAATTTACTACTCACCACATTATTCGGGCCATGTGGGGTAAATGACCACCCCACCTTTGCTAATCTGATTGTCATTTAATCATTGTTGGTGTAGTACCTCGATGAGAGTATGATTTGCTTTGCTTTATCTCACTGATTGGTGCATGTGATCTAATTTCTGTTGGTACAATTATTAAATGACCTTTACCAACTACATCCACTCTTGTTTAATTTGTATAGCAAATGAGCTCAGGATTCTGCCGTTGAGCATCAGCAGGGTATAAATGTAAACGATGCACATCTCATTACTTGTAATTGGATAGACTGAAACCCTGGTGGTTGCGATTTATATATGATGAGCATAAATCCATTATTTCGGAGGGGACATATTTTGATGGAACCTTGACGTTCAAACAGTTCTCTGTCCAGCATATGAAAAATGGTGCCGGAATAAACCTAATGAATATGGCAACTTGATTGCAACATTATTAAGTATTTTTAGATACAAAGTTTTGTACCGGTATTAAATTTAACAGTGATAATCTAGTACTAATTACGGATAGGAAATTTTTTGACGGAAAAGACGCACTCACTTCTATGACATTTGACAAAAACAACCAATTATATTTATCTTATAAGTTTCCATATATGGAACAAATATATCCCAATGGTTATTTTTCGATTATCACTATAGCTTCAGTAATATTATATTTGAAGCAATAGCTATGTTCAAATATTGATGTTGACAGGTGAGACTGTTTATTGTAAAAAAATGGTACATATTTGCGTAGTTTTTGGACTGTTTCCATAGAAATTGTCTGATTCTAATATTTTTTCGGTGTGGTACATAGTGCTAACTGGGGCCAATAACTTGACATGGTAGCTTTTAAACATAGTTTTTCTATACCACAGTAAGTAAGTAAGTCTCAAAATGAATTCTTGAATGAATCGATGTACCCTAACCATAAAACAACCTTAAAACAAGTACATAATGATATAACTCTAAATATGGACTGCACTTACTGTACTTGATCTATCTAGAAGACTTGACTATTACAATTCTCTTTTTCATAATGTTGCTTTTAAGTATAACACAAAATGACAAGTTGTGCTAAATTGTTTAGCAAGTATTGTGACTCAGTCTCCGCATTTGTCTCACTCAATGCTGCTTCTCAGGTCTCTGTGCTGTATCATCACATCACTTGCATATCAAGACTCAGTCATCATCTATCTAGCAATCATCCCAGACATCAAGAACCAGTCATTATTGATCTATTTATCACTGTTGACACCACATACACACCAAGACTCAGTCATCTATGTCACTATTTTTATGGGTTTCTTTACTGAAACCCACAAAACTAGCACACCTGAATGTAACCTAGAAATGATGAGGTCTTTATAATTTTACCTGAAAGTGTCTAGAAACTCTAGATCATCATATCTGTAAATTAATCCTTTGAAACTATTGCGATAAACTACAACACTGCATAGATGTACAGTTAAACATCATCTTATTGTCACTCCCATAGAACAATCAACTCATGAATCATCAAAGGATAATTAAATGGTTTCCATAGCAATGTATAGACAAGTAATTCTAATATAGCTACTGTACTTTTCAGGTATCCAGTTGCAATTGGAGTGCAAAACGACAAGACTTGCACATGCAATTATGGCGAGTGTTGGGACCACAGCTGCAACTGGCCCTACAGACACTGAGACTGACGAAGAGTAACTAGTCACACCAGGGGTTTCCTGTTATACACTCACCAACTGGATGTGTATAGAGTGACAGGAAGCTGCAGAGAAGGTGACATTATCAAGTCATCTTTCAAGTTTCATGGCTTCTCAGTTTTACAATTACCAATAAATGAATGAAAAAAATGTTATAGCATGTATTTGACATATGTAGCTAAGTTCAGTCATCATTGTGTGTTGCATCAATAACACACTGAAATGTGATTGTGTTGGAGAGCTTACATCTCCACAAATGCTTTCTGTTCTCGCATGAGTGTTGAAGTGTTCAGAAGAAAGTGTTGTGATATTAATGATGTATCTTCACCTAACAAGTGATATGTTTCTAGAGATTAAAACTGGAGTAAATTAACTTAAGCAAATATGTTTGTTATAGATGTTACTGATAATTTTATTTGTAAACCCCTTTTTTCAGCTTTGCCCCTTCGACAGTGTGTCAGCAAAGCAATAGCATCTATTGATGTTGCAACAACTAATTTGTTTTGAGAAATGCCCCATTTTCACATGGCACATGTCTACCACCATATGAAATTAGGTATCATTTGAAATTAGTTGTTTTATATTTTGATGGTTTCATAATGCCATAATACGGGTATTAATAGCACAGTTTGCCCCCTTGTTGTTTGATGGTTTTATAATGCCATAGCATAGTTTTACCCATGTAATGTGAATTTCCTTGAGATTACATAACAGAGAGGGAGCTAAGGTGTACTCCAATCACTGCCACCCAAGACTCAATTTGAATAACTGATCCAGACAAAATTTGACTCAAGTTAAGGACCCAAACAACCAAATAGGTTCCACACTGAATGACATTTTCCACATTTGGGCAATGCATCTAAACCAAAGCTTTGTGCTGAGATTTCCAACCAGTACAACCGATGGCGTAAAACTATTAATGAACGTCTCCCATATCTAAACTCACACTCACCATTCATCTCTCTCATCGCCTTCACAAAGTCATTTGGGTCGCGGAAGCTTGCAAAGCCGTAACCTTTGGTCTTGTTTGTTTTCTTGTCCCGCACAACCCGAGCTTTTACAAATGACGGGTATCGACTGAACGCACGCACCAGTGTCTCGTCAGTCACTTCGTTGCCAAGATCTCCACAGAACATGCGGAAGTCATCTAAAAGAGAACACAAACACTCCAGCCACAAACACAACTGTAGAACTCTACAAATTACTAAATATGTCTACCAATCTTCCAATACCACTGTATTTATTTGTAGAAATAATTTTAAAAATCATTGTTACAATTTTTTATTACTAATAGTGATAATGTGGAATAGTCAAAATAATATTTGTAATGGTGTGCTATTGGCTTGAGGCTAGACATAATCATATTGTGTCAGCGTCTACTTCATGTTGCCAAATCCATGACCCAGGGGCCCTTTTCCCAAAGTATTTGCCATATGCGTGTTGTTCCTGCGATTGTTAAGTTACATGTAGACCTTTATACTAACACACACCACACACAAATACATTCACCAGAGACTCTAGTGTAAAAAAACTTTGGCATTTTGGTTCGTTTCTATGTGTGTCTGTGCAGAACACGGAAGAGTATGACAATGTCATTCAAAAAGCCATTGCAACGAAATTATACCTCCACATTCACCAGGTGGCGCACATTACGGCGTACCATTTATTGCATCATATGTTGTATTCCTAGTTATCCAATATTACTTTTGACACTAACTTTTTTATAATACACTAACTTGACGTGCTATAATTCTGAAACTAAACGACAAATTGACACACAGCTCCAACTGTAGGAAATATACGAAATGCAAAAGAGGGCGCTACTTGTAAGCATGCAGACGTGACCAACGACAGGTAGACCTGGTGCATGTTTTTCAAACTGAGGATTTTCAAACGTCAATTACTTAAAATTATTAAAAATTTCTGCATACATCCAGCGACATATTTGTAGATGGTATAATTATCTTTACGATGATATAGAAAAACATTAAACTCCACAGCCGGAACTCCACGTACAGCCTTTTGAAATATTGAGCCCCCAAGTTCTCCACCCCCCGGATGAATTTTGAAAACATCTAAATGTACGAACCATCTCGATGGGCCCGCTAGATCACATGCACAATTTCAGCCCGATACTTGCCAAACTGACAGAGATATGGGTGACATACAGAGAACGAACTGTTTTATAATATATATATATATATCCAGCAACATATTTGTAGATGGTATTATTACATTTACATTGATGACTGAAAACAATAAAATTCACCACCTGCAACTTCAGATGCCTTTTAAAATTTTGGACCGGACCCCTGTCGATGGGTGGGGGGTGGGGAAATTAAAAAAATAAATTATACCCAGGTGCACATCCTTAGAGTCCCTTAGTATGCACACATGCTTGCTTGCATACATGCACGCACACACACACACAGGCTACACTGTTATAGATCAACTGCATTAGCAGTTTACGAAATGAGAGCCTATGAAAGGCCATGTATTCTCACCTGGCTCCCACTCAGCCAATGTTGGGTCTTCCCATATCTCCCCGGCTGCCATCCTCACAAATTTCCTTTTTTTTGCTTTCTTCTCCTTCCGAATGGTGTCTCCTTCTAGGATCTCAGCCTCATCCTGGTTGCCACCCACAGCTGCCGTGTCCAGCCCTACCCGCTCAGCTTCAATCTTCTCCATTGGGATGTTCACTTCAATGCCAGGTGCCACTCCACCAGTCTGTGAACAACTACTGTCCACTTCAGCTGTAGTTCCTGTAGACAGCTTTGTGTGTGTTACTGATGCAGCTGCTTTTGTTTTTGTCTTCTTGACCACTTTGTTTCGGACAGGTGGTGCAGAGTAAACAACCTTAGGTTTTTCTATGACTGGGGAGGCCGAAATCTGTGCATGGCTTCCACTGTTGGTGGTCACCTCGTGCATGTGGTATCCTGGTGACTGAAGCATGTGGTCACTTAAGTAGCCAGGAGGTGGTGGTGGACGTGGCATGGACATCTCACCAGAAGGCCACCGGTTCACTGCCATGTTGGAGGGTAGGGTATGGGGCATTCCTGTGATGGGTGCAAATGGCCTTGGTTGACTTGGCAATGAACGCCCTCGTAACTGAGGTGGCACAAAGGAAGGTGGTGGTCTTGCTGGGGGCAATCCACCTGGAGGTGGAGGTCGTAATCCCAATGGTGGTGGAGGTGGTGGCAGCAGCTTGGGAGGCGCTGAACAGGTTATGCCCATGGATAGAGGCATGGATACTGCAAAGAAAGTAAGATTCAATATTAACATGAAATTATTTGTTTTGTTAGTAAACATTTGTTCCGAAATACTGCACAGTGATTTTGCTTTTAAAATTGATTAATTAGTAAAATATCACGGTCTTTTATACTTGCATATACACATAGACATATGGGTACATCAGAGATAGAACTGTGCCTTTTCAAAATGTTATGTGCCCCAAATCAGTTGATTAAAATTGTATTAATTAATTTGCATGATAGTATGATTGCTTAAATAACCTAGTAAATGTGAAAATTACATTAAAAAAATTTTGGCATGTAACCATACATGTTATTATTTAACTTGTTTGAATTTTATTCAGGACTTCCTGCATGACATCTTTCTGGGTACATAATATATAACCATCAATATCAACATGCTCAGAATTGGTTCATTTTTTCCTTCAAAATCTGTAACTTTACAAAACTAGATACATCCTGGGTAGGTGTGCACCATTTGTCAAGGCCTGGTCATGCTAATACAGTCTATAGCTGCAAGGATGGGAGATTCACATATGAGAGAGCACCACCTAAAAATAGTCAAGGACAATGTTGATTAGAACATACAAAAAATAATTTATAAGCTGATGCATAGACGTATGGAATAGCCTCACACAGTCTGTGGATGAGACTGCATCGATGCACTCTTTTTGAGAGGAAATTACATTATTTGTTTTGGCAAAATCACTCAATTAAATTAGCCCAATTAAATTATACTATACAGTAAGACTATTACATGTTTTTTTTCAAAGTTTATGACCCCGGGTGATGGGGGCATTTGTACTGAATGTACTATTTGTGAGCTTGGTGACTGAGGCATGATTTATAAACATGCTTTTAAAAATATTTATTTTTTGTTCATAATGTACTCCAATTGTAATATTTAGCAAACGTTTTTAAATTAATGAATTTAAAAACGTGCTTATAGTGTAGATGTATGGGTGGATATTATGTGTATAGATATGACTGGATTGCACTTTGTTCGGCAAGACTTGAAAGTTAACGGTGGGCGATAATATGGTGTCGGCGGAAACAAACGCTGTTCGCGGTGCTCGTTTAAAGCTTATAAACAGTATCAATGACAGGCAACGCATCAGCAATGCTGACTAGAGCAAACCGGAGCGCTATTTTGGCTTCAAAATGTGCTAAGACGAAATATTTTATAGCGTAAATATGCCTGGTATGTTAATAACGGCAAAATCGAGGTGGGCCCGGATTTTACACAAGTACCCCTCAATTTTTTCAGATTTCTCAGACACGTTTTGTATGCGTCTTTTGGGCACATGCGGCAAAAAAGTGTGCAGCATTCCAGCGTACAATGCGTCATTGACACATTTCCACTGTCCAAATGAATCCCTGTATATATATACACCTGTATATATATATATATATAAAACTATATATATATTATATATAAATTCTTTGCATGTATATATGTGCATTGTACTGTCACTACTGTGCGTGTGGATCAGCATGTACATACGTGACTCATTTATTAATGAAACATGATGATGTGTTTATCATAATTCTCCATGAGAAGCTGCTACTGCATGAACAATCCCTACCTGGATATTGAGGGGCCATATCTGAATGCCTGTGCTCCAGCTGTGCCTTCACCTGATGGTAGGTTCTTGCTCCAATGATTGTCTTCTGAGCATTGCATTCCCCATCAATTTCATCCTCACATTTGGGCACTGAGATCTCCTCCTCAAAGCTGCAGCATAAACACCAAACCTTCTGCATAGACACGTTGACAATAATGTCGATATCAAGGCACCTTTCTTTTCACAGTGGTAAAAACCACAGAAAGTTGCCCCAAAGCAATACAGGTCTATACAAAGCCTATCAGAAATGAAAGATAGTGAATAGAATTTATGAAAAAAAGCAAAATTGTTTTAGTAATATGGAATAATCTACTTCTTGTTGAAATTTGAGCCAAATATTGGCAATGTTATCACCCGATGTTGATCCACCAATTTGATGCAAACCAGTGTTTCCCGTTATATTTAAGAAGCTATGAATGCCTCATCATAGTTTTTCACCTTTCCTAATATTTGTAGCATCTTGGCTATTTCTTAAACCCAAAAAATTAATTATTTTGCAACAATGATTTGTTTTCTTTCACATTCTCAAACATTACCTGAACCAATAATGGGTACAAGTGTTTCTCTGCCACTTGTATTATTCCCAAAGACATGCTCAAACTTAATTTGTTGGTTCATATGCATCTTTTATAATACACTACAAACTGTTTACTGTGACAAAATTCTTGAGAACCATAGCTTAACACCATATCAAACACAGTCGCAAATCAGTTTACAGTAGGTATGCCTGGGATCTAAGGAGCATAGGCAGAGACAAGATGATGATTCTTCAAATGACAATAACATTTTATATTTCCTTCAGGCTTAGGGGGTCATTCAAATTGTCAAGTGTCAAAATCTACATGTGAATGCATTAACTAATCATCTGCAATAATGCTGTATTCTAATCACCTCATGTTTACTGTGAAAATAACTTGGTGAACTTGAAAGTTCAGAAGCAGCCCGACTTCACCACTTGCAAATTTATTCAACTGGTTCACAAAGTTGTATTAAAGTTTAACACGAGCCCACTGGAACGTAGCACATTTTTATATTATGCAAATGATTGAAACATGGAAATTTGCCCTTGTGCATTCGGTTATTTTGAATTCTGCATGCAGAGATTGAATTTTGGCTATCAGTGTGTTATGTTCGCTCACAGCAGGTTAAATTAGTGGTCACATGACCAGTTTAAGTGATTGTTAGTCGCATTTGGCAGGTGGGTCACTCATGACAGACACATTTCTGTTAGAATCTGTCTGACCAATAAATGTGGTCACCAAAGAGGTCACTCAAACGGGTTTTACTGTACAATCAGTCAACGAAAGTGTACTGGGTACTGTCTTCCCACAAATTATACTGAGCTACATTGTAAGTTCTGCCAGCAGTCAGAGTCCTTGCACTTGGTAAACACTTCCGTTTGTGCAACATCCAACAAGTTAAATTGTGTTTAATAACTGAGCATTGTTAAAGTGTCTGGCCAGGCATTTCCAATGCTCTGTGTGAGAGCATCATCAATACACCTGGCAGAGTCGCCAAGTGAATTGCCAATAATCATTCACAGCAAAGAATCGCTTACTTTCATGAGAGAGTCACCAATAATAATTCAATGAGCATCTTTGTTTCAATTAAACGATGACATTTTCTTTTTATGAAAATATAAGAGTCATAGCTGGCATTAAATACATCTGGCTATTCTGCAATGCACTTAATTTTCTGTAATAAGATATTTTTATATCCACAATAGGGTGGCAGTTTCCATAATGTTATAATAGTGATAAAATTTCTGTAATGATTAAATTAGTTTTTTTTAAATATTTCATTAACAAATTTGTGTGGCAAAACTTTTTAAAATATAATTATTCCTATCCTCTAAATGCATGTTGTGGAAAACAATGATTAGTACCAGGCTTCTAAGAAACACACCTGGCAAACATCTTAAGGTGTTGATTGTTGAGAATAATCCCTTTGATGGTCACAAACATTTCCATCAGCATATAAAAAATGGGCCAAGTGGCCCTGAAGTCCTTTGGACTAATACGTCTATATGTGACCCCGGCTGACCAAATGAGTGATAAGTCGGAAAAATTGTAACATTGTTTTCTTACATCCTTGTAAACGTTTGGTTGGGTGCTTTACACGGTTTCAAAAAATATGACTGCTACAAAATTTGGCAAAGTTATGGAGCATTGAACATGGTAGGGATCAAAAAGTGAAAATGAAGAAAACGGCTGTTGAAGTTTTACATTATATATGCAAATGGATTGCATGGAAATATTACATGCACAACATTCAAATGTGGCACACAGTATGTAATATGTATGTTATGTTGCAATGATACACTGGAAGTACAAATGTGCTGCTACAAAGACTTATCAAGTTATGCCAGATTATGTCTTCATGTGTAAAACTAAGAGGACAGATTATCTGAGAGCAAAAGGTAGACTCACTGTTTGACACAGTTTAAAACCTACAGGCAACTGTCCAGTTTAACAGGGGTCTAGTGGCTTAATGCTGTCTGTTGACACAAGCTACTGCCAGTGACCAATTACAGATTAGTCACAGCTTCCATCAAACAATAGCAGGCAGAGAATCTTAGCTCCACAGCTGGGTGTAATACACAACCAGAGCCACCACTGATTCATGGTCAAGTAGATTAGCTCAATGCACCAACTAAGACAATACACAACACTGTGAGTGACAGTGTCCAGAGTGAGGCCTAAGCAGTGTCCTCATTGCTGAATAGATCAATTAAACCTGCCAAGTGGTGACATTCTGCACAAGTGTTCATTAAAGGGAATAAAAACATCTATTGCTCGAATTCATGTTATATTAGATCCTGCTATCTATTTCCACGTCCACCAAGCCAAAAAAAATCAAAACTGAGTGACACATCTCCTACTGTCTCTCTGCACTATCGCAATGTCCAATAGTTTCCTATCACAACCCTCGTGTACAATATACCAAAGCTATATATTTCTAACACCACAACATATGTATTATCATTGGATAGGTAGTTGAATAATCTTTCAGATGAATGCAACTTGTAGCAGCAGAAAATGAAGCATACAAAAGTTACACCGCAAACAATGACATGCATTCTCAAAATGTGATTCATTCAAAAATTAGTGCTATATATAATAGTAGTTTGTCAAAATGTAAACAAACTCAAAGACAGTTGCAGCTTACTGTCCACCAAGCAGTAGCAGAGCAGTTTTATAATAATAATAATCCACAAGTTAAGTGGCAGTGATCTTCCTTTTATAATTCATGTGATGTTTATTGTGAGCAGGGTGGACAAATGGTTATCATACGTAGACAGGTACAGAAAGAAACTGAAATTTTCTATAAAAAGAACACGTTTGCCTATCAATGGCATGTATTTCCTATTGTTGCTGTTTCTGCCGGGCAGAAACAGTTTCAGCCTGGCATAAATCAAACAACCCTGTAGGTAATTATTAATCAAATGTTTTTTGGTGAATCATAGTTACAGATCATTAAGGGTTATGATGGAAGTAAAATGTTTACATGTTTACTGTTCACTGAAAAAAACAGCTCCACAGAACTAATTATAGTTATTGTTAAGATGTTTAACCTAGTTCCATTATCTGACACTGTGCCAACAGATTGGTGTATTGGGATCATTAAGCCTATATAATTATGATATAAACATAGCAGCAGACACTGGGACAGTGTGACTGCTGCCTGGCTAAATGGATGCAATGGTGCTTTGAAGTTAGTTCTTCTGCCAACTATCCTTTTCACACAAGCCTATAGGTTTAGTAGCTGCCAGCACTCTACTGAGCCTAAACTACCATGCAGGTGTGAAAAACGTGCTGATGTATTTGAACTTGATCCACTAATTAACTGTCCACCAAGCAGTAGCAGAGCAGTTTTATAATAATAATAATCCACAAGTTAAGTGGTAGTGATCTTCCTTTTATCATTCATGTGATGTTTATTGTGAGCAGGGCAGACAAATGGTTATCATACGTAGACAGGTACAGAAAGAAACTAAAAAAGAACCACATACCTAAACAAAGCGAATGTAATAGGTGAAGAACAGGCAGTGTTCAGATAGGGGTATTGGTTGAATTGTATTTGTCTTGACACAAAAGGCTTTATTGTGCCTTAACTATGTCAACTCTTCTAATGGTTGACATTTGGTTGTTTTAGGTGTCAACTATATTGTGAATCTGTAATTATTAGTCTATATTGATACAACTGATTTACACAGTACCATGTCTACACAAGGCATGGCAAGCATAAACAGAACAGTGGAATGCATTTGATATAAATAAAGTGTAGGATATTTCACTCTATAGTTATCCAGAATATAAATTTTCTATGTTTGTCACCTACAGGTTTCTACAGACAATACATCTTTAACCAATAGACACCACAGTTACACCATTTTATAATAATTAAATGAACATCAAAATAAACACAATTTGCAATTATAGAAAATCAATAGTTTTGAAGATACAGTTTAAAAGTGTTAGGCAACTGTTCAGTCTAACAGGGGTCAAGTGTGTCTACTCTGCCTGGGTGCTGTGACCAATTAAAGATTAGTCAAGGTCTCAATGGCCTAGGCTGTAGAAATTAGTCACATCTTTTGACTTTCTGGCACATTACACAACATCTACTGTTGGGGGTGATCTCAAGGGCCCTTCTCAAAACCACATCACTAGATAATGTAAACCTTTTGCACTTTGGGGGCCCCTTAGAATGATTCAATCAAATACAGATTTCTTGTACATAGTGGCAGCACCCTAAGATACATCTATGCAAAATGAGAAAAAAAGTTGCTGAACAGTTTTTGAAAAAATAGGCCAAATGTTAAATTTTTACCAGTTTTGAGGTCCTTGGAGGCCCTAGGGAGCCCTTAAAATTATTCAATCAAATACAGATTTCTCGTGCATAGTGGCAGTGCCCCAAGATATGTCTATGCAAAATTAGAGAAAAAGTTGCTGAACGGTTTCTGAGATACGGCAGCTAACGGCAGACGGTGGACACAGAGTGATGGCAACAGTCCCTTGGACCTTCGGCCAAAGGACTAAAAACAAAAACAAAACCACTCGTTTCCTTTTGAACAAAGTTTTGATGAGAAACCATGAATTATTTTTATGTGGCCTAATGGTTATCAGCCCTAAACTACATTTGTTAAATCCAGTTGAATGTTGCCCAAGAATAGTAGACCCAGCTCCAGGTGTTTGACCAGTTTAGTCCTGTTACAGTTACTTCCCATTATAGCTACAAACTGAACAAATTATCAGATTAATTTTTGTTTTGTTATAGTATAAATATGTATGCCAGGTTATAATTGCTGCAACATTCTGCCTTACAGTTCCAGGTGTGAGAAAAAGCAATTTCACTTCTACATACTAATAATGGGATTTTATTAGTGCTCATTTACTTTTAATCTTAGTTACTTCATTAAATGCATTTTTAAGAGAGAATAGATTTACATTCAGGTTTATGTAACTCCTTGAATGGACTACCATTCGAGAACATTTTTGTATTCTACCTTAATATGTTGGCTGACTCACTCGAAGAAGGAAACCCTTTATTGGATGAATTATTTAAACTTTTCAAAATCAAAAAATTCTTTACCACCTATGTTATGATGTTCTATCCAACAGACCATATACAGAAAAAAATATATGAAATAAATATTAATATACATTAACTGATTTTGTATTGATTAGTTTTTTTTCAAAAATGGCAATAGACCAAGCAAAAAGTATAAAACTGGTACGTTGCTTCAGGGCAACAACGTCCCATAAAGGGTTAAGAAGGCCGAAGTATTTTGAAAGAACAGAAATAGTTTTGTGACAAAGGTTTGGAACTGTCCAAATCACCCTGTGGCAGAGATGTCTTCATGACACTGTGATGCATTTATGATAGTTGAAAACTACACACCATGCTAGGCGTTGCTCTTCCATTTTAGCACATTTTATTGTCACATGTCCAGAAAACCAGACAAAGCAAATTTATGGTAAAATAATACCTGGTGGGTACACAAAGTCTACTTGTATCATATATATACTGATGTACAGGCTTTGCGATCCTTGTATATATTTCTAGTCAGAAGCCAGTTGGAGTATTGCAGTGTTATCTGGAATCCCTGGCAATGCATGTTTATTGACAAAATCTAATAGTATGAGTTCAAAAGAAATTCATTAAATATTTGTTTTTTTAGACTACCTTCCCATCAACATCGTAGGCAAGTTGCAGATCTTATGTTTTTACACAAGTGTGTGCACTCCCAACTACTCATCGTATCTGGTAGGGGCTATCCAATTTCACTGTCCTTCAACATCTCCAAGAAACTACATCCCTTTTAGAGTTTCCAATAGCAGAATCAACATTAGAAAACACTGTGTTTTTAATAGATGTATGACTACTTTCAACACATTATATTTAAATGATCCAACAATGATATATATTCAGGAGCTGAACCATTTAGATCCTCAATTCAAAGACATTTCTATGTATAACAGATGTTTGCCTGGTATTTTTGATGTTGATATTGTGTGGTTTTTATGTCCTTATTGTTCTTATTGTTTTTATTATTCTATTATTGTTTTATTATTTATATGTACTGTTTCAGTTATCAGTCCTGTTACTGGGTCCACTGGACCTGTTGGAAACTGAATAAATACAATACAATACAATATATCAATAGCAGCAATTACTTCACAAATAGACATTTCTGGGCGAAAACAAAAATATAGAACCTTATTGTATATGGTATTCATTGTACAGGTCAACAAGTAAGTTGTTTATGTGTGACTATGATTAACCAATGAAAATGTAACCTTAGTGCATCTGAGTATAGGTGCTCTCAGGATGGGCAACAACAGATAATAGATTCACAGAACATTACTTCGTTGATGCATTAGTCATACAACAGAAAAAAAATCGACCAAAGAAGGCCTGTGTCCAAGAACTATGTTTTGGCATTCACCGCCTTTCCATGCTTGTCAGATTCGTATTTATTCTTGCAATCAGCATCCCCAAAAGTGACCACAACAGACTCTTACAGTTACAGAACTTGCTGCCAGCGGACACGCCAAATTCATCATCTGTAACCTGTTTTTTCTCTGGGATTCCTTTCTTGGAAGTATTTGAAAAGTTGTTTCATGGTACTTAAATAGTATATCCAATGCATTCAATTTGTGTATTTTAGGGATGTCAACAGATGCCGCTGCTAATTAAGTTGGACGAGAATCCGTTAAGATTTTGCCGACTTTCAACTTGTTTAGACGTAACAATGTATTGATCATAATTTTTTTCTTTTGAATAAATTACATTAACATCATTAGTATTTTTAGGATTATTGATTTAGCTGCTGCAACTTAAAACGGTTATTACAAATACACAAGCATGATTTGAAGCTGCTACCCATTGGGTGATTTGCATCCGATCGTTTCGCATTTAGGAGCACTCACTTCAATGAAAAATGGACCAAGAGGCCCTGAAGTCCTTTGGACTATATGGTGTTTTGTAATTATTAATGAAATGTTTTTTGGTGAATCATAGTTACAGATCATTAAGGGGTATAGTGGGAGTAAAAAGTTGACATGTTTAGTGGAGACTATATGCATGCCAGTGAAGATACACCTGGAAATAAAATATTCGAGTAGACCGTTTCGTGAAGATTGTATATATTAGTTAATGTGTTATTAAAAATACTGTTGAATTTGATCCCGATACTCTGCAATTTAGGTAGATTTCCAGTGGTTGTAGAAACCTTGCAGGAGAGTTGATGAGCTGCAATCTCGCATGTAGCACAGTTAAAGGTTGTTTAAGAAAATGTGCACACATTTTCTGTTCTCATTTTGCCCCTACTACCCTCCCCCAGAATGGAAAGAAGAAAGAGATGAACTATAATAAAACTTTATTTGTTCACAAGGTACATATATATAGCATGCATTTTGATGTAAAAACAGTAGCAATTAATGACATAATACTTATTGAACTGGAGTGAAGTAATAGCTGGAACATGTAGAGTAAAACATCTGAATAATAATCTTTATAATTTTGGCTAAATATGCTTTAAACTTACAGCTTAAAAACTGCAGGCACCCAGAAATGGTGAAATATGTTGCAGCAGCATGGGTTAACTGGCTGGGGGTCTAATGGGTTAAAGCTGTATACATTAGTCACACTGTCACAGTTCACTCAGAGGCATTCATTTGGTTAAACAAGGGGACAATGACAGGTAGAGGTAGTGACCCTTTAGTGGGGGTTTTAGCCATGGCATTCAAACATGAGGGGCCAGGGGGTTCTAGCCCCCCACTTTTGTCTATAACAAATTGTGGTAAATTTTTTGAAAAAAGGCCTGAGGTGCTCTTAGAATGTTTCAATCAAATACAGATTTCTCGTGCATAGTGGTGATACATCTATGTAAAATTTTAGAAAATAATTTGCCATATTACAGTGATCACTACAAAAATGCTATATTGTTCTATTAATTAATTAGTATTTTAATTAATTAATATTGTGTCCCATCAACAAACAGTTATAATTTCATTGCTGAGCTGCCCAACTTACATTTGCTAGATTAAACATGATATGTGCAACAAAATAATAAAATATAATTTTATTAAAAAAATTCTCTGAAAATAATGCTAATTTATGCAAATTATGCCAATACAAATGAGTAAAATATTACTTTTTGACATATTTGAAAAGATGAATAACAAAGCTATCAGTGTGCCAAATTTCATCGATAAACATTTAACAGAACTGTTTTTATTTTAGTTTTAATAAAAAGATGCATGCATTTTGGTGCCCTTTTCCAGTTCATTGGTACTGTATAAGTCTTACAATCTAAAAAATTTGTTAAATTTTACATCTTCAAAAAATAATATCTCGAATAGTACTTTACCGATTTTGATATTGTTTTCATTTTTCACTGGGTTCCATCATATGATAAAAATATAAAACAACATGTATCTGCAATTTGAAATTTTCAGTGACATCCCTATCTATTTTTATGTTTTCCTGGAAGCCATGATGCTTCGCCAGTTGAATTACTGTTTGCAGCAGTGCCTGGCATTTCGCGACTCAAACCACTGGCTGCTAGATGGTAATGGCCAAGTTTGAAAAATTATTTTAAATATACAGTTGTGCTGTGCTCATCAACTCATAGTGAAATGTATTATAAAAGGCATGTTCTTATGTTTGGGCTGTGGCTGTATCATTCCCCTTGAAGGTGTATGTCCAGTGTAAAGACAGCTAGTCCCCAGTTGAGTTGACGCATATTGCTGTTTTCATACATGCTATTCATGGCATTAAACTATTTCATGGTTCATATGCTAGGTGACACCAAAGACTGTGTATCAATACAAGACGGTGCAGCATGCACTATTCACTTTGTTAACAAAGTATGTCATTGAAGCAGTTAGTCTGCCATCCTGGAGGTGTTCCAAGCTAGAACACATGCAGTGATGCTCCTGCAGGCACCAGCCTCCCAAATGGCAAACAAAAACTCCCATTGTAGACTGCCATGTTCTCGATCAGTGGCGCCTCCTGTCTAAATATAGGCTCTTTGGTGATACCATCAAACTATGTAGCCTTCACCTTGCCAATGTTAGTCCTGTTACGAATCAAATACACTTTAGGTACATGCCTAACTCTGACATACAACTGAGGCAACTTCCAAACACTGTAAAATTTAGTTCAAAGGATGCAACAAAACTTGGACAAACGACTATTTGTTGACATTGTTACTGAATGCAACCAATTGCGCGATATGAATCGAGTTTTGACATACTAGTGATCTTGAATTGTTATCAAAGTTAAGTTTACAGTCTCCTATAACTGTGGCGGTTCTAAGAATTCAAAAAAAATGAATTGGATCATTGGAGACAGGCTAGCCGTGTCCACCAAGCTGAATCGGTGGCATTCATGAATTGGTGGGGTTGGGCCAATAACTTAAGCATTTTGGCAAATTTAATCGGCAAGACCGATTCTGATTCGGCATCCGCCAATTCAAAAGCATTAATTTCGAACACCGCTATCAATAAAAATACACAGACTAAGCAAAACATTTAATTTCACTGCCACAGGCTAAGCTGGAGTTGTCAACATACAAATGGTAAGTATTTAAAAAACTTGTCATGTGCTGAATATTGATTATGGGTATTTCTAGCTTAATTGTGGTGTTTGAGCATACGCCGAATATCCATTTCTCGCATACGAATGACACGTTGAACTGAAAATCTGGTGTTGATTGGACCACAAAAGCTGTGACGTAGCACTCAATAACTTTGCGTCTACATTCAGTGCTCACAACCTCGTGTCGACATACATGCTTAATTGGGTTAGCCAACAGTAACTAGTAGTGGTGTCTGTTAATCACCAAACTGACATTGTATGCTGGCACTGTGAGGGCGCTTGTAGTCTCGCTTAACCGACTCTCGTCTGGCTGCGTGACTTTGCCAGGAAGAGAGTCTGGCTCTGAACCTGCCTTCTGAAAGTTATCCACCATACAGGAAATCTATCCTCCAGAATGCATAAATGTATTATATATGTATTCAATAACGAAATAGTTTTATACAAAATAAAATGTATCTTAAACTAAATGAAAAAAAAATTTGGCAAGGATAAATTGCTTGTCCAAGACTCTATCCACTGGACCATACATATCAATTCAAAGTACAGTGTATTTTGGCCGCTAATATATATAATGGTTATCAGTACAACCATCGCTGTGACGTCGAATGCATTTTATTTAATAATTAAATAATTAAGTTCTTGTTTGATATCTCTATTAATATTATGTTTATTCATACCCAATTTTGTTTCTGCAAGAGAACGCTGATACAAAATATTTGACTGCTCCACGAGAGCTACCACGTAGCAGCTGATGAAAAGGCAGCCACACAGATATGGCATAAAAGGAACGATATAGTAGATGCAAAATTTTAGTTTTAATTTTGACGTTCAATTTTAATGAAGTAAAGTTCTTATATATAACACAGTATCCAGTCCTCAGTACTGTTCAAAGTGCTTAACACTTTACTCCCTGGCAGACCTGTTCAAACAAACACCATCTCAACTTTTCTGGGAAGCATCCAGTCATGCTGCAATTAATGTGAGAAGACTATTCGTACAAATATCCACCAACGTCTATAGCCAGGTACACTTTCATTCAGCTGAGTGAACTGGAGCAACATACAGTGAATGAACTTGCCAAAGGTTCAACACCGCCACACAGGATTCCAACCCGGGTTCTCTCAGTCGAGAGTCCGAAGCTCTAGCCAGTGCACCATGGCGCTACATAATAGTTTGTAAAGCATTGTATTAGCTGATACAAAATTACTCTTATTTAATTTTTTACTTTAAAGTTAATGTGAGAGGCAATCAGCATCTCTACCTGGATTCGGCAGAAACTGGGCCCACTGACAAATAGTCAGAATTCATTTATGTTCTACTAGAATATAAATGATTGGCCTAGAACTTCTAGGCCAGAGTTTGAGCAGCCACCTCACCATGCCTGGTCCTGGATAATCTAGCAGTAATCTTTTACTTAATCTAATGTAGCTATTCCAGGGAGTAAGATGCTTGTCATCCTCAATCAGTGCCAGTGGTTCAGTTGCATGCAAAATTTAGACAGGACCAACATTAACTAGGCATTTCAACAAATTCTGCTAACTGGGTCATTTCGCGTTGCGCGACTCACAATCACAGCAGCGCTGTCTTGTTTGCTGGCACGCAGGTAGCATTTTGTTTCAACTCATGGCTTGGCAGGCTTTTTCTGGTCATTTACCTCATTCACTGCTGTGCTGTTGTCGGAGATAAGTTCAACTTCGTTTACGTCATTTAAATTTTGAAATTTGACCACAATTAAGCTATGTTACATCGATTTTATGACAACAGTATGTTTCCTTTGCAAATTAAATATAGTTACGCTGGTCTATTGCGAGTTATTTTTTGATTTTTCATAACAATTATGTTAATTTAGTCTGTGTTAAAAAAAATTGGTTGTGCCTCTGGTGCGCGATATGGTTTTGGGCCATTCAAAAATCATGACATTTGAGAGTTCAGTGTCGGCAAAACCCAGTCACCACATCCAGAGCCAGATGTGATTTATTATATTTCTTTGAATTAAAATCTTTACAAAACGAATAGTATCTTTGCATTATTTATATAATCCATCCAAATTCTGCAATACTTTACACACTTTAGACTAGTCTTAAATACTATTTGCTAGAAAACCTAGGCTATGGGTAATAGGTTTAACTTTAAAGTTAAATTTTATTTTATAATTGTAATAGTAATATGTAATTAGTTTGAGATATGTTCAACTTTGCTAACAATTAATTACTTGACAGTTGTTTTATTAAATGTTATATATAAATATCTTCAAAATCATGGACATTATGGCCTTTAGCACAGTAATTTGCCAATACAGTGTATTGACTTATTAATTATATTAAATGAATGGTTATGTATATTTAACCCCATAATTCATGTGGTTTTATAGCTTGCATAAATTATACAAATATCTTCATAATCATGGACATTATAGCTTTTTACTGAAATATGTCGGTCTGTCGAGGTAGCATGCTAATTAACCAATATTGACTTATTAATTAAGTTATTTTTATTATTAAATGAATAGTTAACATATATTTATTACCATAATTAATGTGGTTATACACCTTGCATCACATGTATATCTTCATATTCATTGATATTATGGTCTTTTATTGAAATGTGTTGGTCTATTGAGTATGCATGCTACATAACTAAAATTGACTAATTAATTGCATTAATTTGGTTATAATTAGTACTAAAAATATTAAATATTGTAAATTCATTAAGTACTCTAGTCAATGTATTTAAAAACCCTGAAAACAGTATTTAAATATCTATATAAATTAAAAAGTTATGACATTTCAAAGCAAATATTTATTCACAGAAAACACAAAATGAGTCCATTTTGCCATTGTAAGTAGGTACATTACAAAACAATTCAAAATTGTGATATAATCATTTAAACACTTCTATGTGATAGTGTATACAACCCTTTTTGAATTTTTGAAATATCTTTATTATTAACAAATTAAATCCACTTTTTAATGTCGGAAAAAAAGGTCGTGTCTATAGGATTCATGTCCATTTCTTGTGATCGTGGCAATGAATACAGGCATACATTACATAATCAGCCTAAATCTGTTTTACGGAAGATATTGAGGTAAAATAAAAAGCTATGACCCAAAAACGTTGTCCTAGTACGATGTTACTTTGATATGACCTAGTTATTTGACCTTTAATGACCACTGACCTATTTATGATGACAAATGACCTAATTAAGATAATATGTATGACACAATGGCTTGGTTAGTTTATCAATTGTTGGAATGGAACATTTATGTACACATTGACCATAAAATAATTTGTTTAAGAAATTGACATTTGACCTAATTGTATGTTTGAATATCGAATTTATTTTTATTTATTAATTATGGTGTTGTGCTAGCAAATTAAAGCATGTTTAGCCTTGACCATAATAGCATATGACTTTGACATGACCTAGATAATTGACCCTGAACGAGTATTGATTTATTTATATTGACAAATGGGCAACACGTGGAGTTGGTAACTTTATAAATAGGTTTTTGGGTAGTTTCTGGGCCCCACATTTATTACGCTTAGCTAGTTATTCAATCATCGGCAATCCCCAATGACAGCTGTTTTACTCATCTATCCTGTAAGGGGAATTGCCTTTGCTTTCTAGTTAAGTCACCGGCAATGCCCATGTCATTGTTACTACCGTTTACTATAATGCAGTGTTTCCCCTGGTACATGACAAGCGAGGTGGGCCGCCTAGCCCAAAATTGCCACCTCGTAGCTATTTTGTGTGCCCATTTTTTGTTCTTTCGCGATATATTCAGCGTCGGCAAGCGGCGCAAAATGACACCACAAAGTCACTTGGAAAATCGCAGATTTGTAGCAACATCGTTTAGTCGCTCAAGACCAGTCAGGATTTACTTCTTGGAATTAACTCTATTGGACAATGTGAATGACATCACTTGTCAATTGTCCAATCACGGAATATTCCTGCGGGGTCTCCGGTGTCTCTACTGGTGACACCTTGCGGAGTTTCGACATACTAGAAATCTAGACATTCATGTAACATGTCACCCAAACCGGTAACTGCGTTTGGGAGACATGGAACTCGGAGGTGAAAAAAAAGCCAAAGAAAACGGTAGCTGAATTACGATGTATTTTCAGCTAAATTTTAGTATTATAGTATGTGCCCACATTAAATTAGATTGCTGGTGTAGCTGATGTTGAATTTCTGGTTTATGACGGTGGTGGGAGTAAAAACTGTGCAGGCTGATGGCACTACGTCTCTAGTGCACACACTTCCAGATCAGCTTGATAAATAACAAAGTCGGTGCTATTTCTTGAGCAGCTCGACGAATAAGAAAAGTTTTCATTCCCCATCAGAACGGACAAATACAGGCACAAAACTATTAGACTGCATCAGATTTACTTCGATTAGTATGTCAACGTGGATGACTTGAGCATATTTCTAAGTGCTCATGCATGCACGTCTAGATCTGCTCAATAAATAACGAAGTCGGTGTTATTTTTTGAGCAGCTCGACAAATAAGAAGTCTTAATTTTCCCATCGAAACAAATAAATACACACACGAAACGATTCAACAGCGTTGGATTTACTGTACTTCAAACAATTTGTATGTCCGCGTAAGTTATAAACGCCTTGAAAATATATGTAAGTGCACATGCATCCACGTCCACATCTGCTCGATAAAGAACAATCAAAATCTGTATTATTTGTCGAGCTGCTCGATAAATAACGGACAGAGTTCACGTTATTTCTCGAGCTGCTCGAGAAATAACGATCAGATTTGGGGTTATTGGCACTTGTGTAGAATCCAGACCCACCTCAATTTTGTTGTTATACCTTGAGTTTTGCCTAACTTTGATACCACTTCAACATTATCCCAGGCTTTAAGAATATTGCGCCTTAGCACATTTTTGAGGCGTAAACAGCGTCCTGGTTTGCATCAACATATGCCACTATATTGCTCATTTTACGAACACGATGTGGTAAAGCACGACCGCAGCGGTGCAGAGTAGCACAAACCGGGTTGCTATTTGGGCATAAAAAGTGCGCTAAGACACAATATTTTTGTTATATATAGATATTCCTGGGATGATGTTGAATGCACTGAGGTATCAAAGTTAGGCAAAACTCAAGTTATAACGGCGAAATCGAGGTGGGTCCGGATACTACATAAGTGCCGGGTTATTTATCGAGCAGCTCGAGAAATAGCCTGAGGCTGAGCCTTATTCGAATCGAAGTGTCTACGCGTACGTGAACCGTATCTTTAGCCTGGTGACCTAAACGTACGTGAGGATGCGCGCGCAGCTGTTTTCGATTTGTCATTTCCTGGAGAAATGTAAATTAATTCTGCGCGCGCATGTTTCCTCCTCCGCATGTGTTTATAGTCGAGATGGCGGAGTTGGATGTGGGCGCGATATTTACGAAAACGCGAATATGCCGTACCGAAACCAGAAATCTAAGGAAGCGTATGGCGTTGGGAAACAGAGGAGGATAAAGCAGTGTCAACTAGCGCGTGACTTAAAGAGGAGTGCCGCTGAGAGTGCATCAAAGGTGAAAGGAACATGACGATGCCGACGTTGAGCAGTTCCAGCACTAATCCAGCAGTGGTGATTCCGACAAAGTGGTATTTATTGATATGTTCTTTAGATGCTATAATAGTTATTTGAATGAAATACGTTAGTAGGTGTTCCGGCTCAGCTGTTGACATTTCATTTAGTATATGGGTGGACATGGACATGGTTTCACTGTTCTAGCCTGGCTATGTCACGACAACTGCCCTGGTTGTACATGTTCATAGATACACAGATTCATCTATTGTTATTGGCAACTAATAATTTAGACACTATGAAATGGACAGTGCAAATACTTTTTTTATCAGTTCATGTCATGATGTTATTGCTTTAGTTATAACTTATCTATGTATGGTGGAGATCACACATACATACGTACATATACAGTATTGTTATTGGTAACAGCATTTATTAATCACAGGAATTTGTTTCTCCATTTATTTAATAATTACTGTACACTGTAAAACATTGCATTTGTTTTGTTACAGTTATCCATTCATGGTGAGGATGATCAACAACCATCAACATTACAAGTGATAGATGACACGCAAACTTCAGCCACCAAGAAGAAGTTTCCCTATAAATGCCTGCTGAGTGATACCAAAACTTTGGAAGATGGCGATGTCGTGGAACAGTTGTCGACCATCTGCAAGCGGTCCAGTATCCTCATTGAGCTAGTGAGAGGGCTGTTGTGTAGTGCATGCAGCAGCTGCACGCTTGCTGTCCGGACTGTCGACTGCACTCTTGGGGTTGTTTGTGTGCTGGAGACATACGTGCTAAGCATGTCTTATGGCGAGGTGTTGAACAAGACGTACTCATCTGATCGACTGGGAGGCGCGAAGTTGAGTTCGACTCCATTTGTGATGGTGCGGTCCCTCGTGTCTGCCACGATGGATATGGGTGTGGGACACAGTGACCTCGTCTAGCTGTGTCGACACATGGACATGCCTTCCATGCACCACTCGACGTTCAACACCCACATGAGGGAAATGACTTCGCCCAACATTCAGCTGGCGACGTCACAATGTGATGGATGAAGCAGCACAGCTTCGGCCTACAAGGAGCTGGACCCATCCATCGACGAGAAGGGCATCATCGACATCATGTAGACTTGTGGACAGACAGTGTATCACAGACAATGTCAGATACTGAATTTCAACGTAATTGTTCTGAAATATGTGGAGTACATCTTGAGAGTATGCTGCAGGGGAAGACACGGCTGTTTTTTTAAGAACATTGCACAGTTTATATAAATGCATATGCATCTCTGCAGTCACAACAAAATTAATGACTTCCACGTTTATATGTTTTACCTGTAGTGAGTTCCGCGTATATATGTTTTACATTTGCTGAGTTTTGTGTACAAATGTTTTATATTTGCTGCGTTCCACGTATATATGTTTTACATTTAGTGATTTCTATGTATATATGTTTTACATTTACAGAGTTGCGTAAAAATGTTTTACATATAGCGAGTTTCGTGCAATAGTCTAGAGAAGATGTGATATGTTATGAAAATTTTACGATAATATGGTGCAATTTATTTATTAGTAATTTACGCAAGTCAATCACATTAGCATGTTCTATGTACACATTTTTTTATTAAGCAGTCGACTGTTTTAATGATGTTTAAGGCAGCTGTCAGTAGGCTAAGTAGGCCTATATACTAATGTATAATACTGTATCATTTACATGTTTATAATGTGGTGGTGTAATTTGTATTCAGGCAAGTCAGTCTTATTAGCATGTTTTTGTATTAGGCAGTCTTTTGTATTAATTTATATGTATACGGCAGCTGAGTAGCTAAGTAGGCCAATCAACTGATATTTCATATGATACTGTATAATTTCCATGTGTTTATAGTTAATAAAACTACTCTGATGTTTTATAACATTACTGTTTTGCGTTTAATCAATTATGTTATACCAGTACATAAATTAATTATATATTCACGCATATATGCACACTATATATATATTGTCCAAACTGTCAGAAATACGTGCGAGGGCTCAGATACGGCTTACGTCTATACTTTTAGAACCGAGGGCTAAGATACAGCGTATGTACAGAACTACATCAAAATGAACGCGTGAAATAACTCCCGTACTTTTAGAACCGAGTGCTAAAGATACAGCTTATGCCTGTACATCAACATGTACATGCAGAAAAGCTTACGTACTTTTAGAAACGAGTGCTAAGATACAGCGTATGTACAGAACTACATCAAAGTGCACGCATAAAAAACTCCCATACTTTTAGAACCGAGTGCTAAAGATACGGCAGTATGAGTGCCTGTACGTGCAGAAAAACTCACATACTTTTAGAAACGAGTGCTAAAGATACGGCAATTTAACTGCCGTACTTTTAGAACCGAGTGCTAAAGATACAGCTTACGCCTATACATCAACATGTACATGCAGAAAAGCTCACGTACTTTTAGAAACGAGTGCTAAAGATACGGCAATTTAACTGCCGTACTTCTAGAACCGAGCGCTAAAGATACGGCTCACGTATGAAAATCATGCGCATATCGACTGCCGTACCTTTAGACAAGTGATACTAAAAATACAACTCACGTAACCGGAAATAATAGCATGCGCAGAATGAGTGCTGTAATTTTAGAATGGAGGTCTAAACGTACGGCTCACGTACGCGTAATCACCGCCTATTCGAATACACAAGTCACAATGCCGCTCAGCTGCTCGTTGGCGAACGGGTCATGATTATATAATAATATATATTATATTGGGATTCCCAGAAGTCGGGTATTTGCGCTGTTCTCACGGGTGACGCAGTCGCGACTGGCGAAGTCAATTTTTAGTATGACTCAGCTAACTTCCGCACTACGAGTACGATATCTGTCAGGGCTAGTAACTTAGTTGTTTTGCATGGCAAACACTCAGAGTCAGAGTCAAACATCCCTGGCTTGCTCGGATGCCATGCCTGCTCGGTCCTGGTTCTGAAAATAACGTACCGGCTCATTTCCGCTTCCATTTCCCTGAGCTTTTGCTCAGTAATAGTCTCCATCTTTCCTTCGAATGGTGTAGGTCTACCAGAACGTGACTTACAGAGCAGTATCGACATGGGATCCCATCAACATAAGGCCACCATTTTGAAACGAATGGCAATCGGCAGCGCCACCGGGCGATCACAGCCATAACTAGTTTTGGTAGCGCGAAAATTGCGGACGCCATTTGCAGATATTAGCAGAAATATCCCAGCTTAGCCCAGTAGAAAATTAATAATTATTGTATAGATAAAGACGACGTGTGCGTCCGTGTGTGTATGGTGCACGTGTGTGTACATTGGCCCAAAATACGTTCATCCTACTGATCATACCCCTATGCTAGGCCTAGGCCAGGGTGAGTGAGTAAGTGAATAGGGGCGTACCCATGGGGTTTTCTCAATGCCTGGAAAGCCCCCCAACCCCCCAGATTTTTTTTTATAGCAACGTACAGTGAATGATGACATATAACATCCAGCTTTATAGTGATACCCATTTGGAACGTAAATACTGGGTACGCCTCTGCACGAATGAGTGAGTAATTGCATGAGTTAAGTAAAATAAATATAAGATTGCCTACACACATGCACGCACGCACACGTGTTTTAGTAGTTGCAGGGCCAAAACAAATTCAGCGACACAAGCTACAGTAATATTCTCAGTTTGGTGACTGGCGAAGAGTATATTAGCATATTGATGACGTGATTTATGTTATTGACGTCACGCTTTCTATCACAATGGCGCTTTCCGTGCAATTAAAATGACGTGTCTTTAGTGGCGAGAGTTGGGACGGGATCTTTCGACATGAGAATCGGTCATAGGAATCCGTTAAAAAACCTTTTAATTAATTTGTTTACATATTTATTATATTTTAGTAATTTGCTTATACATGTTAACACTTGTTTTAACAACGTTTTACTTATAAGGACATTTTAATTATGTATTTTATTTATTTGTGTCTATTAATTTTACATTTTGTGGAACGGCACAAGTGAAACACAAAAATAACATTATACGTTTGTCAAGCGAAAGTGCATCTAATAATAATAATAATAACACAGTCTTAATTTTAATCCAGGAAATAATACAATATTAATTTTTTATTTACACATAATTTATAGAGAATAAATTCATCAAATTTATATATTTTTCGCTGTAAATAAAATGGGTGTCCGTTTGATTCGCTAAACGACGCTTTCGGATGTTCAAGGTTAGGTAATGTCCACACGGCAAGATGCCTTGGTGTCCTTTACGGTATTTTGCGAAGGGCAGGCTTCTTCTATCTTTGCGGGAAGATGGCTTCGATTCTAAACAGTTGCCTGAAGAAGGCATCGCCAAGTAGTGTCCATTTTCTGAAGTCATCATTATTGAAGCATGTCGGCATCTTATCTTGTGCAAGGTATACTATACGTATTGCATTTGTTATTGCCACAAAGCGCATGGTTGCGATCTGCTTAAAATGTCAATAGATTGACGCCATGTTTGGTTCGTTTCCAAAAAGAAGCTGGTAGATAGGAAAGAAACTTCTCGTGCGTGAGTGAGCTATGTCAACAACATTGCATTCGATACTGTATTGTTAAGACATACTGTAGGCGATCTTTTAGTTTCTGACCTAACCATGAAAACGATCACCTACAACCGCCAAACTTCTCACATATCTTAAAAAGTTACATACATATAGTATGACACAACTACATTACAAAAAAATTAATTTTACATCTTCGAATACACGCCTAGCCTCAATATGCTGAGGATACCACAATCAAATTTCGCAAAAATAAACTCAAGTAAAACTTGACTTCTACAACGGGAACTATCCGTTGCTCCGCGGTTACTGTAAAATCGATACTGTATCGAGCTTCACAGAAATTCCGTATAGTGTCGCTATAATTACAGTATACATGTTCGTGCATGATGTAAATATATATATATCGTTAATATATATGGGCGCGTGAGTGTGTGTACGTGTGTTAGTTATAATATTGGCATTGTTTTTATTAAAAAGTATTCTGCATGATGTGTACTAATATTGTAATGTATTCATTCAGGCTGCGAAATAATGCCCATCCGATCTTACCGGATGAGTAGTTTCAGTGACTGACTAGTCCATGTTTAGAGGAACAGTCCCATCGGACTAGCTGTGATTATGTGAATTTATTTACGCTGTGTACACGCTAATTGGGTGTTGTGATGGAATAAAACAAAATAAGACAATGACGTAGCATTTTATCACACACAGCTAAATATTCCATACGACCGTTGAATGGGAAACTTGCGGAAAGCGGAGAATGTAAATGGCGGGTTACAGACATCGTTACGTGCTATCCCATCGTAGTTGCGTTCTTCCAGGCCTGGGGTAATAGTAATATGTAATAGTAACGGTTACAAATATTGAATAGTAATAGGAAGCAATGTAATAGTAATTGACCTATTATTTTTATATTACTAGTGAGTAGTGTACATTTAAAAAAAATTTCAATTACATAACAATTCCATTTGATTAGGTTCTAGATTCCACTAGTTTCCAGGTTTTATGGTTCCTCCCCCATTGTCAACTTCAACATGGCCCTGTTGAAGTTTTACCCTAGAATGTTTCATAGGAGAATGAATGACAAATGTAACAGCAGTGGTTCCCCTGGTATGTGTCAAGCGAGGTGGGCCGCCTTGCTGTTTTTCTATGCTGCCTTGCCCAAAATATGCCGAAATTGTCGCTTTGTAGCAATTTCGTGCGCCCATTTTTTTTTCACGATATATTCAGCATTGGGGAGCGGCGCGAAATGACACCACAAAGTCATTTATAGTCTTGCGAAATTGCAGATTTGTAGCAACATTGTTTAGTCGCTCAGGGCCGGTTAGGATTTACCTCATGGAATTAACTCCATTGGACAACGTGAATGACATCACTTGTCAGTTGTCCAATCACGGAATATTCCCGCGGGATCCCTGGTGTCTCCAATGGTGACACCTTGCGGAATTTTGACGTACTAGAAATCTAAACATTCATATAACATGGCGCTCGAATGGTAACTGTGTTTGGGAGACATGTGGAAATCGGAGAAAAAACGACGAAAACGGTAGATGAACTAAGATGTCTTATGCGCTCAATTTACTATTATAATGTGTGTCCACATTAAATCAGAATGCTGGTGTAGCTGATGTTGAATTTCTGGTTTATGACGGTGGTGGGACTGGAGTAAAAACCGTTCAGGCTGATGGCACTACGTTACTAATACTAGTCGGCACTTGTGAGTTGTGTCGAATCCAGACCCTTTTGAAGCCCAAATAAAAACTGTGCATCCTGTTCACTAGTTGGCATTTGTATCTCATCCGGACCCTTTTGAAGCCCAAATAGTGACCTGGTTTGCATTACTCTGCGCCACTGTGGCCGTGCTTTACTGCACAGCTAGCATAAAATGAGCGATATAGCAGCGTATATTGATACAAACAGGGGAGCTATTTACACCTCAAATGGCCGTAAGACGCAATATTCTTCAAGGTAAATATGCCTAGAATAATATTGAATGATGGTACTATCTCACTGAGGTATCAAAGTTAGACAAAACTCAAGTTATAACGGCGAAATCGACACAAGTGCCCACAAGTCTATTTAACTAATGTTCTATGCCGGGTTTTTTTATAGCAAATTAAGGAATGTGATTCGTAAGATATCTTTATGCTAAATATATAACACATATTCCAACAAAGTTGTGCAAACAAACTTTTGAGAAAGTTGATTTGAGTGAAGTATTTACGAATACAAACCACTGAAGTTCACATCTCATAAAAGATGCCTATTGACAAAAACCATGTATACTAACGGGTTACCAATAACTTGAGTTAGACAATGATATGTTTGCACAGAAGTTGGATATACTAAACAACGTATACTGTATTATAAAAAGGACACAATTAGAGAAACGTTTGTGCGATTAATAAAATTAAATAGAAACATACTTTTGTGGCATTCCAGAAATGATTGTTTAATTAATTGCAGCGCATGCTAGCAACAAATAAAATATAATCTTTGAACATAAACAACCAATTTACCATAATATTATAATAATTTAAAGGTGATGATGAAAGAGTCTGCAGATGATACCAGTGGATGCTTTCCAGAGAAGTTCAGATGGTGTTTGACTGAACAGGTCTGCCAGGGAGTGTAAAGCGCTTTGAGCAGTCCTTAGGACTAGTTACTGCGCTATATAAGAACTTACCTTTTACTGACTCTGTCAGCGTGGTAACAAGGCCTAGGGTTAGGGCAAGGAAAACATCACCACAATCAAGTACCAATGGTCAAGTGGAAACCACCCCTCAACTGAGTACCAGTAATAAAATGGAAACCATACCTCAACACGATGAAACAGTCATGATTACTGACTTTTATCAGACATGATTACTACATAATTTACAATTAGTGTCTTGTTGTTTTATATCGTCCCCTCTATATGCAATAGTAAAGGTTAAAACATACCTCAGAATGCACCACTTTTAAGCTAGTTTTAAAGAAGTCTCTGGGGAGCATGCCCCCAGACCCCCCTAGCAATGCTTCACGTCTGCGCCCCTCGCATAGCTCACCCCTACCACCTTGCCCATCATGTTACCCAAGTGAAACACTTATATAGATGGATACAACTTATTGAAACACTGTATTATCATGTCTATGTCTCATTATTTCTGGTCAGCATCACTCCCTCAAACAGGCCGAGAACACTGGCTATACAGGCCGAAGTCACTGGCCGAGTTCACTGAAACAGGCCGAGTTCACTCAGGCCGAGATTGCGAAAGACCGAGTTCATTTGGGCCGAGATCACTGACTACCGCATATTCTGTGTACAAAGTTCACCACATAAATGTGAAGAAGAAGTACAAAACGGAGCATACGTATATACAAACCATCAAACAAAACAGGAAGATAGCAGTGAAATGTGCCAGTTACAGGAATATTAACCAGTGACAACCTTTGTATCATTCAATCATTAATTCGGGTGTAGTCAGCGAAGGAAAAATGGGCACTTGTGTCGAATCCGGACCCACCTCATTTTCACCATTATAACTTGAGTTTTGCTTAACTGATACAGGTTTCAGTGCATTAGTTCCATCATTCAACTTTATCCCAGGCATATTTACGTTTAAGAATATTGCGGCTTAGCGCAGTTTTGGGGCATAAATAGCGCCCTGGTTTACATATGCTAACGCAGCGGTGCAAACTAGTGCAAACTGGGTCACTATTTGGGCTTCAACAGTGCGCTAAGAGCCTAAGACTATAAATATGCCTGGGATAATGTTGAATGATGGAACTAATGCACTGAAACCTGTATCAGTTAGGCAAAACTAAAGTTATAACGGCAAAAGCGAGGTGGGTGCGGATTTGACACAAGTGCCAACATTAAAAAAATTATCCTGGGGGTAACTGCAGATTGAAAGTATGGATCCATTTCATTTTTAGAAATTCAAAGACAAAGCGCTGTCAATGGTTAACATTGACATGCGGAAAGCAGTGCATAAGCTGTGTCTGCAAGAAACTAAATCGATGTGCGATTGTAAACCAGCATTAGGCTTACCATATCTACACACATTTACAAATATCAAAACTAGAATAAGTACTCACATATATAACACATTAAAAGGACTGAAATACTTAATTACTTTTAAATAGGGGCTATGCTGATGTGTGGGTGCCTGACAAGGAGTTTATGGAGCAGTACAAGCGACCAGTGATGTTCCCCAATGAAGAGACTTCTCAGTGGAAGCTGCCGCCCTTTAACCGTAAGTCACATTTCTTATGTTAGTATGGTATGAATACAGGGTTTGTATTGCTCGGATTACTCATATTTTTAAGTATATGGGCATGAACACAGTACTGGTACACAAAATGGGACATCAGACTTGAAAATTAAAATGCATAATTTTGATTCAAAATGCTTACAATCTGAAGGAGGAGGTACACAAATGGGCTCCCCCAGTTGCTGGGCGATGTCTTCTCCAAGAATTTCATGAGTGTATTTGATGGCCCGAAAAAGACCTTTATTCTTGCGGTCCACTTTAAAGTACCGCACTCCCAGCGGTTCTGTATGCACAATCTGAAACAAGTTACTCTAGTATTAATGTACGATAATACGTCTATGGCTTGTAGGTATTGGTTAGACCATTGGGGCCGGCATGCTTGCTGTGGATATGTATTGATGTATTTATGTTGTCGTCTATGATATATGTAAATGAATAAAACTAAAATGTCATTAAGTTGGCCTATTTCAATCTACACTTGTCTTGCATTGTTGCTTTGCATAGGAGGATGTATGTGACAGTGGCACGTACTATACTATTAGTAAGTATTTGTAAAAGTAAACTTGTAATGATCAGCCCTGAAGTAATAATAATAGTAACAATTACAAATATTGAAGTAATAGTAATAGGTTGAACCAAAATATAATGTAATAGTAATTGCTTCAAATGTAATAGTAATAGGAAGGAAACTAACTAATAGTAATATATTACATTGCAATGTAATCGACCCGAGGCCTGGTAAAGATGCTGCCAACATTAAGGTATCTATATTAAAATAAAGGCAGGATTGTGCATTAGCTTATTGGGAATACCATTGTGAATATCAATGATTAGTAAATTAACATTATATGTTAACAATAATGTAACAAACAGTAGATGCCTACACAAAACAAACAGTAGACTGAGTAGTGTAATTAAACAGTCTTAAATAAAAAAGTAAACAAACTAAAAAGAATGCATGAGAAAGTGGGATAACAACTAGGAAATGTGTCATCACAGCTGAGGAATATTGCTACATGGCTGGAGGTAACAAAGACCAAGAGCAAAGAGAGTTGGAACGGTCCAGTGACGTACATCCTCAGCGCCCGACATCGGTAGTCAACGTACCGATGTCGTCGGCAAAAGGAGTTAAAATGCTGTTCAAATTATATATCATTGAGATAAAATATCACCTACAAGGCGCAAATAATTTCTAATCAGTAATTTAGAATTATTCCTGAAAAAAGAGGAAAGGCAAAATAATGAAAATGTCCCAGTTACGTGCAATCCAGCAATTGTGCAACACATGAACACACAGATCGTCGAGGCCGAATCAAGTCCACAAATTTATATATTTTACAAAGAAATAATGACTAGATTTGATCTAAACACAGTAAACAATGTTTTAAACTTACTGACTGCGTACGTAATGAGACAATTTGGCCGAGGGGTACGTAACATTTTCGAAAAATCGGACAAAGAACATGAAAAAAAGTGCCTGCAGGTTTTCCGGCTTCCATGTTGTCGGAGATGGGTTCTTTTTGTCGAAAATGAGTTCGCGTTACATTCTGGTATCCATGATGTTATATAATGATGAAGATTTTTCTTTTATTGGAGCAAATTCCTTGGGTACGTAACTAGTAAAAGGACACGAAAAATAACTTCCCAAATTAATTAGTACCAATAAGCGATTGTTTCATGACATGTCTGATATATGTCCTAATTTTTAACTTCATGGTCGTAGTGTTCCGAAGGGGTACGTAACGAAGAAGGACACAATATTGCATACCTCTGCCACCTGATATTTTTGGTTGCTGTTTATTAACAGCTTGAGGTATTAACATTATAATTACATAGTTTAAAAAACGTGTCTTGGGGTTATTTTCCAATTAAGGTGAATCTTTTACAATCAAAAACAACCACAGAACCAGCTTCAATATACACTGGTTTTCCCGTGTCCCAAATATGACGTAAAAATCAGGTCGATTTCGGGTAGACATTTGTACATAAAACTGGGTCGAGTAATGGGATATTTTTGTGGATGTTATCTCTATGTGATGTATATTAAATATATAATAATTCAAAGAAATTTTTTTTCTTTTACTGTACAATATTTCATTTATAATTAAGGCACCACAAGTGTGTACCAGTGCCGTGTTCTTACCCATATATAGAATGAAATTGTAAATCTAGCCATGGCAGCAATAGTGCAGCAGCCAAGGGGGTAACCCCTTTTTGCCTGATATAGTTTTTTCTTTGTTGATTATTCATCTATAGCATGTATATAATGATATCCAGGGGAGATCTCACCATTGGGCATTTTGGAAAAAATGAAAAAATCCCAAATGGCTGCGAAAATCACCCTATTATATCTTTGTAACCAGACAAAATACACACATGATTAAGTTGTTTTTTGATATGTTTCCAGACATGAGGAATTTGATTCCACCATAATTGATAGGAACAAAACGGCGGCCTAAAATGGTTGCCTACAATCAGACCTGGGGTCGAGTACATTTTTATGAGTACGAGTACTTTGACGATGGACGAGTACATTGCTAAAAGCTGAGTACGAGTACATTCTCACGAGTACGAGTACAAGTACATTTTTATAAATATTAAATAATAACGTATTGTAAAATTATTAAAATTAATCTAATTTATATAACTCAGCACAAGTGAATATACAATGGCAGTTGATCAATTTTTTATTAGGAAAATTGTTTAAAAAAAAATTATTTCATCTACAATTACATTTATTTATGTGGCATCCTTTGATTTCTGACCTAGACTATCATGCCACATGGCTTCACTGGTGCCACACTAAGTTGGCACCGGATTATATTAGTGTAGGGTGTTGTCTGACTTGAGCCACCTTACTTCTACAGAGGAAGACTGGCAGTTTTTGTTCTTAGCAGTTAGCACTGTCGGCCAGTGCCAAGTGGCATGGTCTCCAGACTACATTAAATGCATTCCCTGTCTAACAGGTGGGTTAACTGCTACTAGTAGTTGGCTCTTTATGGACATCCTGGTGGCTTGATTAAACTGTTTTATGGCCTGAACTGATAGCCTACAATTATTGTTTGCTTAACAGGGTGTTTCTGACTGGGGAAAGATGCTGCCTGTTGCCATGTTAGGGTATCATAGTCATGGACTCATGGCTATCAGAGAATGAGGATGTACTATGTGTAGGGATGGCAAGGTGGCATTCTATGTGAAATAACAAAGTATTTAAAAAAATAGTTGAGCATTTCAATATTTCAGGAAAGTTTGATTTTATAACTGCAAATAAATTAATTGTTCCCAGTATATATTGAGAAAGTACTCGGATGTACTCGTAAAATCTGAGTACAATGAGTCCATGAGTACATGACCCATAAGTTTTATGAGTACGAGTACTTCAAAAATGTACTCGAGTACACGAGTACCGAGTACTTCCGCCCCAGGTCTGCCTACAATGCAAATTATCACATATTTTCAACCATGTAACGTACACATACGATTGAAACATCTTTTTACATGTTTTCAAACATAAGAAATTCCATTGTACCATCATTTCATTTGTTAAATGTAAAGAACGACAAGAAACTTTACATTACCGTGTTGCCACGGAATTGGCTGAGGCTTGACAAGAACTAAAAATATACCGTTTGTTGGAATTTCGCAACCGTTTTCATTGAGTTCTCGTCAAGCCTCGACCAATTCCGTGGCAACACGGTAATGTAAAGTTTCTTGTTGTTCTGTAGAGATCAGTTTTCATGCTAACACAAAGCATGCAGATAATTACATCATATTGCTTATTATTTTCTTTACCAGTCAATAGTTTGTTTACAAGAATTCTGCATACAATTTTTACCAAGTTGGGCATATGTAGACACATCTGGGACGTGCTACATAATTTTTACCCATCATACATCACGTGCACGAAGATGGGGAACTCAAGCAACAAGTGTCCAGTGAAATAGGTAAAGAGTATATGGTGTTCATAGCTGATCAGGAACTCAATCGAGTAGCACTACATGCCCAGTGGGAGAACCCGACCCAGCTCGATAACATCTATCTGAGACTGGGTGGTATGCACATCCTAATGAGTTACTGTGGCTGTATTGGCACGCTAATGGCTGAAACTGGCATCGTAGAAATACTAAGTGTTGCATTTGGAGGTGTACTGAAACTGCTCAGCGGTAAGAAATACCCTCAGGATGTCAGAGCTTTCAGGATGCTGGTAGAGGAACTACTTTGGCCCGTCTTTGTTAAACACCATCTGGAATGCATGAGTTATCTTCTACAAGCACTAGATGACACTCCATCCCAGAGCAGAACAACAAAGCTTTGGGTGGATTGTTTCATCAAGCCCGTCTTCGTGATTACTGGAAGTCTTACCTGATGGCATATGTTCACAATTCATCAACGGGCAGCACACGATGCACCACAACACTGATCTGTTCAATGGCATTTGGAATGACATGGCCATTGAAACTACCTTCATGAGGTAAGGTCATGGGCAGAGTGGGATCACTGGAATAACTCTGAAACAGGAAACTCTCAAAACCTGGGCTTACAGCTTTGCATACCTGCCATGGCATTATCAACGACTTGAATGAGATGAGAGATAGTGAACGACTATCTGCCCAAACTTCGCACAAAGAAGAAACGGCCGCAAGAATCAAGGGAGACGATCAAGATAGGAAAGCTCTACGTGATAAATTGGAGCTTTGCATAGACCCATTTAACCCAGAGCAACATCCACATGGGCTGATGAACATTGTCACTGGGCAAGTTGTAAATCACAAGGCGGAATTGCTGGAAAAAACATTGATGGAGTCTTTTGAACGCTGTCGGCCTGGTGGAATTCATGATTCAATATCAGAAATTGTGACCACCGTGGCTTTATCCAGGAAACACATTAAAGTGTTTGACATGGTCTTGCAGTCTAGTGCAAGCGATCTTGACATAACCACGCTAATGGGCCATGAATTTTAATCTATCCCTACGTCTGTGTTCGCTGAAAATGGAAATATGAGGGATGCCAAAATGAAATCTAATCTTAAGAATGCACTCAAGGTGGAAGTGTCAAGACGGCTGGCTGAACAAGATGTGTAGGCAACATTCCTCGATGGGTGCGCTGTCCTCTGGGTAGTGCCTTGGCCAACATCTGGCACTGTACATGACTACCTTGTCCAGTTCCGCAGTTACCTACAGTCACTTAGCGAAAAGTGACGTCTATATGGTGTTCGACAGATACACTGAGGGCAGTACTAAGGAGGCAACCCGATGCGGCAGGGATAAAGAAGCAAGCAGGGTCTACACATTACATTGCACAGCTCATCTGCCACCACAAAAAGTCATCCTAAACGTCACCATGAACAAAGATCAACTGATTGCTCTCATCGTCGAGGATTTGGTTTCGCACAAGGCTGACTTTCAAAAGCATAAACTAGTCGTCACTAAAAGAGACCCGGTTCCTGTAGAAATCGCAAATGGTTGTGTAAACAAACAATGCAGGAAGACTCTGATTGTGCAACAAGTTGCACGTGTAGAGGATGGTCCCGTCCTGGTCATTGCAGATGACACCGATATCTTTTTTCTCTTGTATTTCTGTCACCAAGGCAGTATATCCTCCAAAGTTCTAATGGTTTTGCTAATTCAAAGATGAAATGTCCTAGATATCAACGCAGCTGCAGAAGAGCACAGCTCCATCATCGCAGATCTACTAGCTGCTCACGGTCTCACAGGTTGTGATACTGTAGTGTAATACTTTGGCATTGGCAAGGTTACAGCTCTGAAATTTCTGAGACATGGCCAACGTTCTCTCAACTTACTGGAAACACAGGCAGACCACCTTTTTCGGAAGTAGTGGACCAGGCCACACACTTCATGTTGGCCTGCTATGGTTAGCAAAGATGTCATTCGATGACGGAAGCACGCCACAAATGTGGTTTTCTAAAGTAAGCAGAAGCAAGGCTTCCGCACCAAAGCTGTGTTCATTGAAGTGAAATGCCATTACAAGTGAAGAGTTCGAACAAAATGTAGCCAGAGCCCATCTGCAAGTAGCAATTTGGCTTCATGCTTTGGACCCAAACCTACCTGTACTAGACCCTACATCTTACAGTTGGTCGCACGAGGAGGGGACTACTGCATTCAGTCCAAGTACTGTCCCCCCCAGACACCTTGTTAGTCCCAAATGGGTTGCTAAAGCTGATCAAGCACTCATGTCGAAGTGAAATGCCATGTAGCACGAACAAGCTCTGACATGGCAAGCACACCATTTTGTGCATGCCAGGGTGGACAGGCCTACCAAAATGAGAGCGGCAAGTAAGTTCTACATGATGGAGATGAAGAGGACTGATGCTTAGAAAGGTAAGAATTACACGCACCGTCGGCAACCATTTGTAGCATACTTATGGCTGCCATTTTGTTTTCTTTACATTTATTCATATCAATTATGGTGGAATCGAATTCCTCGTGTCTGGAAACATAAAACAACATTTTAATCATGTGTGTCTCTTGTCTGGTTGCAAAGATATGGTAATAAGTTGATTTTGATGGCCATTTTGGATTTTTGTTTAAATGTCCAAGGTTGAGAACATCATACTCAACTGGATATCATTATATACATGCCAGAGATGAATAATCAACAAAGAAAAAACTATATCACGCAAAAAACTATATAATGGGGGTTAGGTCAAAAATGCCCTTTGGCTGCCGGACTATAAAGGCCTAATGCATTGCAGCTGTAGCCATATAGTGGTCTATAAAGGAACCATGGGCATGGCTTCTAACTATTTGAAACGATGCTGTATGCTAATAATTTGTCCTTTATTTTGTTTTAATTACTGGGTAGACAGCCTTCTTATTATACAACCTGCAAACAATTTGAAGATGGCGGCTAATTGTGAATCATATTGTGTGTTGCTTGCATTCAAATGTGGATATCTCGACAACCAGTGCATGATGATACATGAAATTAATTACACTGTACATCTAAATGATTATTTGAATAAAATTGCTATGTTGCAAGCAATTAAGTTTCAGATCTTGAAGCGAAGTTCAACAATTACAATGACAAAATAAAACCAACAAATTGACACAACCTCCTACCATAAGTGATCCAGTGAAGCAAATGTAGCCAGATATGAGTTTTTTCCCAGTAAACCATTTACCTAATTCTGTTCCAATATAAAATCACCACCCGAAATGTCGAAAGACAGCAACATCTTTCACAACTGTGTGTTCCCTTAGCGTTATAAATTATTCAATGTGATATTGATAGTAAAATACAGCACACAAAAAAAATTAAACTAGGTATGGACAGTGCCATGACCAACAAGATAGCTGCATATACCTGTACATACGATGAAATGAAGACGCCAACGACGGGTCATCTGTTGGATATCTCCGTGTCTAAAAGTCGGACTGACATAGTAGTTGGACGATAATGAATGAACGTTTATTCAGAACATTGGCAACAATATATATGCAACTGCAAGACAACCAAACAAGTGTAACTATAATACAAGTGAGAATATACAATGTTTGAAGGGGGTAAATAAAAGTCATTGACTTTTGTGTAAATTTACCCCTGACATATTTATATATATATACATATATATATATATATGTACAATATACACACATACATACATATACACACGTATATACATACATATACACACATACATATGTATACTGAGACATCGATATTATATTAATTGAACTTGCTATTCATCTAACCATCTAGCTACAAAAATTGAAAACGTAATGGAATATGTGCTTGTTCAAAATTTAAAGTAGGTGATAAGTACACATCTTTATACATATTGTAGTTTCCTCAATGGCATGATTACATTTGTGTATGATTTTGTTTAGATTTCCACAACCAGATATTTCTTAAATAAAAGGTTCTTGCATTTACGCTTAAATTCAGAAATAGTATTAGTAGTTTTTAAATGACCACAGAGAATTCCACAATTGCACTCCCTTTATACAAAGAGACATTGATTGCAGTAGAACAGACTCTCTGTCGTTCTAAGTCACGATTAGCTCGCATTGAGTGTGCTATTTCCCGTCTAGTAACCAAACACTGAATATTTGATGGCAAACAGCTATAGTAAGCTTTGTACATAAATAATAATGTTTTCAGTTCTATGATATCTGAACATTTTAGAACATGTAATTGTTAGAAAAGTGAGTTTGTATGATCCAACCATCTTGCACCAAATATAATGCGGATTACTCTTTTTTGTAATAAGAAAATACAGTTAGTATTTGTTGGGTTCCCCATATCTCTGCACAGTAATTTAAATACAGCAAAAAGAGAGAACTGTATAGAATACATCTACTATTTCTATCAAGTAGATCTATGCATTATAGCTGTACTTTTTGAAACCTTTGATTGTACGTATTTTATGTGAGCTTTCCAATTTAGTAGATCATCAATAAACACACCCAAAAGCTTGGTGACCCTTACTCTTTCGATATTAACATTTCATATTTTTATATTAACTAACCATATCATTTTACATTCCGTCGTCATGGTAACTAGCAATCCAAGATGGCCACCAAGATTTCAGCGTTTTTGCAGTTGCTGAACACAATTGTATACTAAGTTCGCTGACATCGTTATTGTATCGATCATCTGCATCTGGCAAAGATTCTTCACTAAAACTATCAAATAATCTGTCCAAAACATAAGGTAGTAAATCGCTAGTTGAAGTAATGCCGTCCTCCATTGTGGCCATTGCAGATTTTGATAATCCGTCATTAAAAACCTCGAAAATCTCCGTAAACTATTATTGAGCGATAATAAACGATGACCACTGCTGAATAGCTAATTTATTCGCCTTGACAACTGTACACAACAAGTGGCTCCACGTAGTGGACAATTATGAGTAAAAACTATTTGAATAGCAGACGTCAATGCCGAATAACCGGCCTGTCGTACTGAAGCGTCACAGACAGAGCGGCCAGAAATCTGGCTTGCATGTCGTGCTGAAATGATTAAACATGTTCGCTACATTTTCCTTATTGCTAATGGTCACGCCATTATTAACAAACTGATCTGGATAGTGATTTCCTAAGCGAGGTGTTCCCATTACTATTTTAAGTACTTTCCAGGTGCCAATAATGTCATTTTCTTCTGCGCGAGTAAACTGCTATATAATACTGTTTCGTAGTGGATCTGAGAATATCTGTTAATTTATTTTTTTTATGATTTATATCTGGTTTCCGAGATAATTGATCTGGGTGATAGAAATGCTTTATACAAATGATTTTTCTTGATTCATGCATTTCCGAGTCTTAGTAAACCACTTTTTTTAGTCCTTTGGCCGAAGGTCCAAGGGACTATTGCTATCACTCTGCGTCCGGCGTTAGCTGCCGTATCTCAGAAACCGTTCAGCAACTTTTTCTCTAATTTTGCATAGATGTATCTTAGGGTGCTGCCGCTATATACAAGACAAATTTATTTGATTGAATAATTCTAAGGGGCCCCCAAAGTGCAAAAGGTTTACATTATCTAGTGATGTGGTTTTGAGAAGGGCCCTTGAGACCACCCCCAACATTAGATGTTGTGTATTGTGCCACAAAGTCAACAGCTGTGACTAATCTCTACAGCCCAGTCCATTGAGACCTTGACTAATCTTTAATTGGTCACAGCACCCAGGCAGAGTAGACACACTTGACCCCTGTTAGACTGAACAGTTGCCTAACACTTTTAAACTGTATCTTCAAAACTTGATTTTCTATAATTGCAAGTTGTGTTTATTTTGATGTTCATTTAATTGTTATAAAATGGTGTGACTGTGGTGTCTATTGGTTAAAGATGTATTGTCTGTAGAAACCTGTAGGTGACAAACATAGAAAATTAATATTCTGTCACCTGTAGGTGACAAACATAGAAAATTAATATTCTGGACAACTATAGAGTGAAATATCCTACACTTTATTTATATCAAATGCATTCTACTGTTCTGCTTATACTTGCCATGCCTTGTGTAGACATGGTACTGTGTAAATCAATTGTATTATTATAATTACAGATTCAATACAATTACAGATTCACAATATAGTTGATTCCTGAAACAACCAAATGTCAACCATTAGAAGAGTTGACATAGTTCCGCTATACACAAGCAAGAAATCTGTATTTGATTGAATCATTCTAGTGTCATCAGCATATAGTAGAACATACATTTTCTACATCATCATCACTAAGGTTGTTGTAAATTTAACCAGCTGCCATGTCAAGTCCATTATAATTGTGACTAACAGTGTTCAAAATTATTCAGGTAAATAGCAAATAACAAATGACACAAGTTTTCTCCTTGCCACACCTCTACACATGAGAAGAAGGCTGACATAGCCTGGCCCTCATTTATACATGATTTAGCATTTTTGTACATGTTGTATACAACTTTCAACACAATACCATTAATACTGCATGGAATTATCTTAGACCACAGGGAGGACCGGTCTACTAAATCAAATGCTTTCTTATAATCGATGAAGGCACAATAAAACCTTTTGCGTCGAGACAAATACAATTCAACCAATACCCCTATTTGAACCCTGCCTGTTCTTCTCCTATTACATTCGCTTTGTTTAGGTATGTGGTCATTCTGGTGTTCTGAACAATCACTAAGGATTAATGAACACTTGTGCAGAATGTCACCCACTTGGCAGGTTTAATTGATCTATTCAGCAATGATGACACTGCTTAGGCCTCACTCTGGACACTGTCATTCACAGTGTTGTGTATTGTCTTAGTTGGTGCATTGAGCTAATCTACTTGACCATGAATCAGTGGTGGCTCTGGTTGTGTATTACACCCAGCTGTGGAGCTAAGATTCTCTGCCTGCTATTGTTTGATGGAAACTGTGACTAATCTGTAATTGGTCACTGGCAGTAGCTTGTGTCAACAGACAGCATTAAGCCACTAGACCCCTGTTAAACTGGACAGTTGCCTGTAGGTTTTAAACTGTGTCAAACAGTGAGTCTACCTTTTGCTCTCAAATAATCTGTCCTCTTAGTTTTACACATGAAGACATAATCTGGCATAACTTGATAAGTCTTTGTAGCAGCACATTTGTACTTCCAGTGTATCATTGCAACATAACATACATATTACATACTGTGTGCCACATTTGAATGTTGTGCATGTAATATTTCCATGCAATCCATTTGCATATATAATGTAAAACTTCAACAGCCGTTTTCTTCATTTTCACTTTTTGATCCCTACCATGTTCAATGCTCCATAACTTTGCCAAATTTTGTAGCAGTCATATTTTTTGAAACCGTGTAAAGCACCCAACCAAACGTTTACAAGGATGTAAGAAAACAATGTTACAATTTTTCCGACTTATCACTCATTTGGTCAGCCGGGGTCACATATAGACGTATTAGTCCAAAGGACTTCAAGGCCACTTGGCCCATTTTTTTACTAATTGTTAATACTTTAGGTCGTACAGTTGACACAGGACAATGTTTGTTGTACATTTGAGTAAAATCATGAAGAAAGTTTTCATATGCTATATTTGCATTTTCACTACCGATTACAGTATGCCAAGAATTTTGTAATAAGTCACACTTCAATGCATTGATGTTTTCTTCACTAAGATGACAAATACACTTTTTAGAATGTTCGTTCACCACTATCAATCTTGTACTCAAGTTCAGAAGTAAAAATTTTGTCTGTAAGGATTGCAGAGGTAGTGGCAATTCTGCTAGGTTTATTAATTAAAGGGTATAGACCAAGACTATGCATAAGATCTATAAATTGCTTGGTTCCACTATGACTATTACATTTAAACAAATCTATATTGAAATCAGCACATTATGCATATGGTCGATTCTCACGAAAGGTTGGCACATGGTTGAATAAGTGACTTCAATGTATCTCTTCCAACTTTTGTCTCAAGAAAATAGACATATCGGACATTAGAAAAACCAAAATGGGACACCTTAATAGCTATGCCTGTGGCCACAGTAGCACGTAAGATTTGGATGACATAGTGAAATGTATCCATACAAATGCGAGCAGGTTTGCATGAGATAACACCGACGTGTCGTGTAACTTATTCTATATCGTATATCATTTGTTGTATTTGTCCACTTATAAAGTTACATTTTCTTTTTTCACGTTTTATTTATACATGATAGCACATCAATAAGTGCAGTTTAAAAGAAGAAGCCGTCATGAACTAAATATTCAGCTCATGTTTTAGTCGAGATATTGTATATCCCAGTGGCACACTGCTACAATTTACTAATGACTGACTGTGTGTGTTATCTCACTAGATAGACGTATGTTGTATGGATACTCAACATCTGCTTTGGTTGAATCAACGTCATAGTTAAGAACAGGGCCTGATTAACTAACACAATTTTCTAGGAACATTTGGTATAGATAATCTATAGTTAATTACACATTTCTGTATAATAAACAGCATGTATCATTTTAAAACAACTATTTATTTTGTTTGTCAGTTGACAGTTACAAAGAAAGGACATGTTAATGCCCAATATTACGTCATTGTTGAAGCAAACACATTTAATGTAAACCGTACATAAATCTATGACTTGGCACACCATATATCATCATATGTACCGAAACAAAAACCGTAAACAAGTTGCGAAAATGCCTAAATACTTCTGAGAACAATGAATGTTGTATGGATACTATGGTTTTGTATGGATACTGTAAACCTGCACATTGGATACTCAACGTCTTACTCCATCAATATTCTTATAACTGGCTTAACCCATAACGAAATCAACGTAAACATGTCAAGGCTTCATAGTGTGCATACAAACCAGTACTATTCTTTACGCTTATGCCAAACTTGAATTATTCAAGGTCACACAGATCTCACAGCAGCGACTCCTTATCAAACAAGTATCTGTGCGTAATAAACAAATAGCACCACTAATTTAACGTAATGCAATTGAAAACATTGTGCAAGTGGCTGTATTAATGGACTAGTCCAATAAGAGGCGTTTGTTGTATGGATACACAATGTTGTATGGATACCATGTCACCCTACAGAAGCAAATGTATAGGCTACTCTCACCAGCAAACTTGCCTACTCTCACCAGCAAAGTTAACACCAACAATTACACAGTAATTAATAAATAACACAAACTAGTAATGGAAGATTACACTTTGGAATTAGCAATACAGTTCATCAATCATATGATGTCACCAAAACATGAATACCTAAGAAACAATCGACATCATTGATGAAGCACTAAACGTTCAAATGCATGTTCAACCTTTGCCTGGTCAGATGGGCAAATGTCCATGAATGTCTTGTTGACATACTCTGGTTCAGACACTTTACAGAGGATGTCCTCCTTGCCAATGTACATCTCATCGGTCTTCCCCCAGCGCCACTTGGCACGTGTTGGAGTAAGATTGGTGATGAAGAATTCGTCATCCTCTTTCTTAATTACCTTGGACACGTACCATTTCTTCCGATACACAATGGCTATGTAGCTTCCGGGTGAATGCATAATGAGGGGGACTTCGTCATCATCATTCTCGTGGTCATCACAGGGTAGTGACTCAGTGGGTATGTCGTCATTGTTTGCTGTTGTTGACTGATGACCAGTTGCAGTGATGGACATCTTTGTCTGTATCCATCATGGACACGTAGCGGAGAACTGGTCATCTTTAAAACAGCAGTCCTTGAAGCAGGATGTCTCCCTCATCCATAGCTGATGACCAATAACAACCATCGCGTGTGCCGACATGAGCCCATCTACTGGTGTTATTTTCCATGAGCCGATGATGTCACGACACTGTGACATGCACTGACATCACACGGATGAATTCCATTTTGCATTCAGCCATCCGAAAGTAATTACAGAAGGAATCTGCTTCCGATATTATGACACCTTTCTTCACTGCGTTTTCTGCCATCTTTTTACGGGACCGCCGATGCCATCAGAGGGTCCTTTTCTGTGGCCCGCCTCCAGCAACTGATCTCGCTTCTCTTGGGTCTGTTTAGGCTTACGTTTGAAGCTGCGCACAGTACTTGGTACAGCAACGACCAGTCGTTGGCTTGGATTGACTTGTTGTCTTCGACGCCTGTGACTGATGGCAATGTTTGGTGCAGGGATGTTGGCCAAGCGGTGTGACGCTCTCTGTGTTTGTTGTATATTTGACTCCAGCTTCTCCTGTCTAAGCCTGCCTCGACATTTCTGGGTCGTTATTGCCTTACGAAAGCTTTGGTGCGCGATTGCCTCCTTTGACATCTCTGAGACTAGACTGTCTTTCTGTATTTCTGTGAAAAAAGGAAAAAACCCTAAATTATCTAGTAGATAACTAACCATAGGACTACACTACACATTTATAATTACAATGAAATGGCTGAAATAAATACAAAACATGCACTAATCATCTGTAGAATATACACATATGAATTATTATCATAATTAATGTGATGTTTATTTTTTCACCACTTCTGATTACACATTTATAAAACAAAATTACACGCACAGCTGTTCGCTCTGTCTCCTTCTTTCCATATTCCGGGTTCACCTGATGCTTCTTTCCAGGCACCGTTTTGATGCAGCCGCACTCTTCTTCCTCTGCTCAACAGTGGGCACTCGTTTCGGTGGCATTCTTTAAGTGTGTGGTGAAAATAAGCAATATGTATCAGAAAGACAGTACCTTTGCAATATACTACACACAAATAGCTAGCGTACACTCAAAGCACAAACATTAGGAAGTATGTATTTTCTTCTTCATCTAAACACACTGTTTCTTATTAATTTTGCACCAATACGGAAACAATTGTGGGAAATGCTTAACAATATGAACTATAGCAGCGGAGCAACTAAGTTGACTAACCTGACTTCAATCCGACCAGAGATACAGGCACAAAGACAATTTGAGAAAATCAGCTTGTATCCATACAACAAGATGTGATATCGAGTATCCATACAAAAAGAGTCAATAATGTACACTATTTCACCCACAAATTAATAATTCTGCACACACGTAATATGTATGACTAGAGACTAGAATGTATGCAATAATACATGCAAACAAATGCCATAGACATGACAACATGTTTTTGAGTAACTCAAAATAACATGTAACGTTTGCATTGTTTCCGCAAAAAATTCCCAAATTCAAATAAATTATAATTGAACATATCTCACTAAATATAAACCATACGTAATTATCATTAATATAATACCTTTACATATTACACAAAGTCATTATGAGGCACACAGTTGCAACTTTTTTGCACAACCGAGTATCCATACAACAAACATATCGCTCCGTATCCATACAACAATCATCTTCAGATGGGCATTAACGCAGGTATCGGTGAAGGTAGACTGGCTGTATTTACCGCTCTTGCAAAGCATATTTGTTTCAAAACAAGCCTGCACGCGATTAACGCCTAAACGCTTTGTATTTTATAAACCCGCATTACCTATAAGTAATACCTGTCAAAATTACAAATTCATCTAAGCACAAAAGTTGTCAGAAAATTATAAAAACTTACTTCGTACTGGTTGATTTCGTTCGATTCGCAGAGCATCTCTAACCACTCTACCAGTGTAGTAAAAGTCAACAACACCACATGGTATCACTATTCCTCAATCCCATTTTAACACCGTGCATGTTGTATGGATACTATTCATATGGATATGGGAACACTTTCGAGTGGTACATCGACCGAACCACACGATACCAAGAAAAACAATACATGTCCATCTACCTTATACCTTATACTATATGTCCACTGAATATGTTTCTCTAATGTACGTAACTATTGACAGTGTTGACATTTTAAGAGTAGTCGTATGGATATGCATTTTTTTACCACTTTATAAAAAATATGATATGTTACCCATTCATGGAGTTATCGTCCCAGCTAAAAATATCGTACTTCATAATCAGTTTTGAGAAGGTATGCCAGTCTATTATTAAACATACTACTTACGTTTTAAAAAATAATTAAAAAAAGCCGACCTTTTGTGAGAATCGACCATATATGGTTTTGGTGCAACGTATACAACTAAACAACTGTTCAATATTGTCATTAAATGAAATCATGTTAGACCCAGGGCACCTATACACACAACTAACTAGTGCAGTTTTGTGTCGGTTAATTTCACATTCAACAGTAACACATTCTAGTACGTTATTAGTGACTTTGTTTCGCATAATCGCCCATTTAGCCTCTTTTTAACATAAATGACCACACCTCCACCTTTTCTGTTGTCTCTAACAACATGAAAAGCATCATAATCATCAAACGTATATAAAGGAGTTGAGTCCTTGCTCACGTTTCGCTTATTGCTATAATAGCAAACATTACATCAATTAATTTAAGAAGATCTTTTACTTCACTGAAGCTAGTACTCAAGTTCAGAAGTACTTGACTTCTAGCGTTAAAATGTACCAAAGACAGACCACCATCATACTTTGTATTTAGCTAATTATTGAATTGTTCTGTATATTATTTACAAGAAGTTGAGATGTTGCTATAATAATTATTTTCAGGATTGACATCCTTCTCAAAATGACACCTGGCTACACGGAGATTTGAAGATGCCTAAATGAGCAAGCTGTCAAGATTTTGTCGTGTTCTGTTTTTAGAGAGTGTTTGATGTGCTTGACTTCCATCACAAAGAAGTGACTTCCGTGACGAATAGCTCCACCAGTAAAAACACAATGCAAAAGTTGTTAAATTCTTATTATTTATTTTCATAAAATCCCAAAACACAAACAGCAATAAAAACGTAAAGTGCAAAGTACCATTTTATGATAAATGTTTCTCGAAATATTCTCATTTCCAAATCCTGTGTTTATATGAAATAAATGAATAACATATTCCATGAATTACAGTTAAAAATGTGGTTTAGTTTCATTTATTCTTGTGACTACTTGAAATAAACAGTTTTGATCTCTGGTATGCTCAAAGCTGGTTTCTTGGGTTCCTGCAGTGTCAGCAAAAAAGTTGACCCTATTATTATAATATAATTTATTAATTATATATCCAGGGTTGGTATTGCACACATATCATATCGTCGATGGGATGCCAGTTGTAGAGACTGCCTCTTCTGTTCAGGAAATTCAGACAAGCATACTTGTATATTTGTAGGTTTAAAATATGTTTTACATATCATCACAATTTGAGTGTGGGTAATTTTCTTTCACGGTTTTAGCCATATAAATGGTAGATAGTAGGTACTAAAATGAAGTAGAAACAGCAAAGCAATATGTTTGCCATAACAAAGTAATGTACAGTTTTCACCATTGTTATCGATAAGAACAAACGCAGTGTGCAACTGTAATACAGTAGGTGGACAACATCAACAAAAACAGCACAGTCGTTGAGTTCATTTTGGTGGAATCAGACACCAAAGACAAAGTCACGCAGTGTGCAACAGTAATATAGTAGATGCACAACATCAGCAAAAACAACATAGTCGAAGACGCAGAGTTCGTTTTGCCGGTGGAGTCAGACATCAAAGTCGCAGTAATCATCCATGCACTTAACGAGTCGAATCATGGCACTGTCCGCATGACCGTTCGCTTTCACGAAGATCTTGCAGTGTCTCATCCACGTTGACTGGATTTTGTCTTGCTTTCTCAGCAGACGGGCGGTTTTCGCGAGGTTCGATCTCCATGATTGTTGTCAAAACTACTGATGCTGTATACATTGATTGATGGAAAACGATTTCAATCAAATTCGCCAAATGCCGCGTGATGTCGGAGTTCATTTTGACAAATGCAACTCGGCTTCTTTCCAAATAAAGTCTCTTAATTCACAAATGCAAACTGCTTTCGCAAGATGACGAAAGCACATGTATTCTCAGGCCTCGACATTTGCACTGGCCCACTGGCCCGGTGCCTTTTTTAAGGCTGTCTGGCCAGTTCGGGCCACCAGTTTTCATATTTTACTGGCCGACCAGGCCACTGGTTTCAATCCGATTGACCACCATTGTGTTTCCGGTAACCCGACCCCACCTAGAAAAATAGGACAACACTAAAGCCTAATCTTTTTATGTGATATTTAAATCTATGTTTGTTTTGTTACATTTTTGTTATAATTTATTAAATAAACTTATAAAGGCAAACTCAGTCATGCGTATACAATGACGTGTATGCACTGCCAAAATCATTTGTATCTGCCCATATGATTGGCGAATGGCGGGGGTAATTAATTATTCACCCAATAAGCGGTCTTGTTACACATTGGCTACGGATGGCAGGCAATCTCAACTGTCTGCATGATAAAACGCTAGTGCATATAATATTCCATAATGGAAAGGCATCAAGGAAATTTTTTATACTATCAAACATTTTATAGCTTTGTTTAAAGACCATGGCTGCAACGGTGGATCTTGTAAAATTCAGCTGTGCCTTGGGCGGAATGAGAGCAAGAACTCTGGACAGCGTTCACATTGTCGCACACCTACGCGTTGTTTACCTCAGCATCAGTCATCGCCAGTCATAATGATAACATGATACACATGGTATCTGCATTCAGATGCACATTTAACATGGCATAATGTGCCTGATCCTGGCAATACCAGTCTTAGCATTGAGCTTCAGGCACAGCCAAAACCAAGAAATGCTTTTGATGTGCTTATGACAGCCAGCTAAAGTATCAAGCCACAAGATGAAAATAGGTTGGTGACGTCTCAGATTTTGCATTAATAGCAGAGTGATACCATGATTAAAAATCTGCATTTAATTTTGCGTTATCACTTCTTATAGTTGCTATCTTAATTTCATAAACGATGTGCACAACTACAAACTTCAGAAAAGTCAGCATGACGTCTCTCCAAGCGAACCTCAGTCTTTGTGGACTTCTTCAGTGAAGCGACCGACTGACACCTCGGTATCGGCCCATTTTTTTTTAACAAATTCCCGGTCAATAACATTTTGGGCAGGCCAGCAACTTTTCAAACTTACTGGTCCCCTGGACCAGTGGATGCAAAACTGTAATGTCAAGGCCTGATTCTTGACCTGCATAGAATCTAGGTTACCAATTTGACCTGGCTAGTTAGTGTAAAAGAAGGATCTAATTGCGGTAAATGAAAGGACTAGGAGAACCAAGTTTTCTGGGCATTTTTGGCTGCTTTGCCTGTACAAAGGCATTGGCTGTTTTGGCTCGATTGTGCAGTAGAGTTAATGTCATCTATGCATTTTTCATTGACATTAAATAGTGCATAGTGTGGTGGACAAAGATTTGTAGTGTATATATTAGATTATAATAGACCTTTCAGTGCTAGGATACGTTTGTGATAATCTTTAAAAAAAATTATGTTTAACAGAGAGATCCAAGGTTGTGGAGAAACATGTTCAGAACGTCACCATCAACTTTGGACCACAACATCCAGCAGCTCATGGCGTGCTTCGGCTTGTGTTGACACTCGATGGAGAGGTAGGATGATTCATGTTTGTTGTGCAACAGTCATTCATTTTTGGGCCAAAGGTCCAACGAACGATTGCCATCACTCTGCGTCCAACGTCCGCTGTTAGCTGCCGTATCTCAGAAACCGTTCAGTAACTTTTTCTCTAATTTTGCGTAGATGTGTCTTAAGGTACTGCCAGTATGCATGGGAAATCTGGATTTTATTGAATCATTCTAGGGTGCCCCCAGGGTCCCAAAAAATTATAATTTTTTCACATTTTGCCTATTTTTTTCAAAAACTGTTCAGTAACTTTTTCTCTAATTTTTCATATACATTTCATGTGGCAGTGTCACTGTACACAAGAAATCTGTATTTGATTGGATAAATTGTTTACTGCATGAGAACAGCCTCTCTATTTATAACTAGCTGGCTACACTCCTTCACTCAACTAATCCCATTTCCTACAACATCTGTCACATGCAGAGTCTGTGTCTTGCATGGATCAGAGGTTGTCTTTTTTGTTATTTCTAAAACTGTTCAGTAACTTTTTCTCTAATTTTGCATTGATGTCTCTTAGGGTAGTGTCACTGTACACAAGAAATTTGTATTTGACTGAATCATTCTAAGGGCACCTTAGGGCCTCCCCAAAAGCTAAATGTTAACATTTTGTCTGTTTCTGCCTGGACTAGGTTGCCAATTGATTGTGTATTACACCCACCCCACCTCACTGTGGAGTAAGGTTCTCTGCCTGCTATTGTTTGATGGAAACTGACTAATCTGCAATTGGTCACTGGCAGAGGCTTGTGTCAACAGACAGCACCCACTAGACCCCTGTTACTGGACATTTGCATGTAGGTTTTAAGCTGTGTCAAACAGTGGGTTGTAACTAATGTGTAATGGGAATCCCTACTGCACTGTAGAATCTGAGGAACTTACTACAGCAGTAGACATAATTATCAATGCAATATAAATATATGACCTAGGATTAAAATAAAATAACATAGGTATACTCGAAAAAGTTAAAGCATATTTAGCCAAAAATTATAACAGGGTTCAATCTAGGTTCTTGGACAAGTGGGCCAAGGGCCCATGTAGGTTGTAAAAGGGGGCCATTTTTAGTCCTTTGGCCGAAGGTCCAAGGGACTATTGCCATCACTCTGCGTCCGCCGTCCGCCGTTAGCTGCCGTATCTCAGAAACCGTTCAGCAACTTTTTCTCTAATTTTGCATAGACATATCTTGGGGCACTGCCACTATGCACGAGAAATCTGTATTTGATTGAATCATTTTAAGGGCTCCCTAGGGCCTCCAAGGACCCCAAAACTTGTAAAAATGTAACATTTGGCCTATTTTTTCAAAAACTGTTCAGCAACTTTTTTTCTAATTTTGCATAGATGTATCTTAGGGTGCTGCCACTATATACAAGAAATCTGTATTTGATTGAATCATTCTAAGGGCACCTAAGGGGCCCCCGAAGTGCAAAAGGTTTACGTTATCTAGTGATGTGATTTTGAGAAGGGCCCTTGAGACCACCCCCAACTTTAGATGTGTATTGTTCCACAAAACCAACAGCTGTGACTAATCTCTACAGCCCAGTCCATTGAGACCTTGACTAATCTTTAATTGGTCACAGCACCCAGGCAGAGTAGACACACTTGACCCCTGTTAGACTGAAGGGGTCATGTTCTAGTTAGACTTCCTGTCCATTGCACACAAAGAAAAATGCAGTGTATTTTTGAGAAATGATTTTTTACAAAATTCACATGCTGTGACATAAGTGCATTTGAGTAGGGAGATTTTCATGTGTGTTGACTATAAAATGGTGGATTTCTAGATGATTTGAATAAGCGGAAGGATATTTGGCAGCAATTTGCCTGTGTGACCTGTTTGCGGAGTAATTCTTGCCGGCATTTGTAAATATTGACAGGTGTCACACATACAGGCATTTTACGAGAGCTGGAAGTTTGCAATTTTTGTTAAAATCTATCAGCATGTCAATGAGATGATGATGACAGCAGGTGAGGAGTTTAAGACATTTTATACGTCACGTTTTCTTATAATCAGACAAAACGTTAACATGGTCGCCTATGGGAAAACCAACAGTGGGCTGACCCCAATAAAGACCCTGGCAACGGAAGCATGCTATTGTCATTGTACAGTCATGGAGGACGGATTTTACTTAAAATATCTTGAAACAATCATTGATATGTATGGTAACACAACAGTTGAACGGGACAAACCGTTTTTGGATATTGCAGACATCAGTCTGCAAGTCCAAATCAGTGTCGGAACACATGTCTTATAAGGAGGGTGGGGTGTGTATGCTACTAGTTAAGCATCAATTTGCAAATCTGTATGATAATGAACCAATTACATTGCAGCAGGGTGATCCATCAATCTTTTTTGTTTACTTCTGCTAGTTAAACACACTTAAAGATCCTGTCATTGACCCTAATGAAGCCTGATGACAGTGACTAGCTGGAGTAGGCTGTAGCCTGAGACTGTTATCAGATACTGTCTACTGGCAGGACCTTCTGGCCAATCAAGCAAGTGGCATTGTTTTCTGAATGTCTGCTAATTAGGCTGTGTAATATTATGTAATTGAACTGCAAAAGACGGCTGGCCTTTTGAGAATTCACACCCTAAGGTGACTTTTTGTTTATATTTACCTTTGTAAATAGGGCGCGAGGTCATAAAATCAATATAAATTTGAATGTAACAAATAACAAATCGCTGTATTGAATATTCTTATAAAACACATATTGGACTTTCTGGAAAACTGTTATAGGAGTTCATACGTGCCACCTGAGAATGTTGTGCTAGATTAAAAATTGTCTGACAGTGAAATGCTTATTCACACGGTGCTCTGTCAAGTAGGGTGGCTCTTTGAAATGTGTATAAAAAACAAACACGTGGATGAATTACAAAAAAAATACCACACAGTGTATGAGATAGGAGAGCCTATCAAATGTGTTAGTTTCAACATTTTACTCCAAACTTGCCTTGCCTACTTGGGGTCATGTTCTAGTTAGACTTCCTGTCCGTTGCACACGAAGAAAAATGCAGTGTATTTTTGAGAAATGATTTTTTACAAAATTCACATGCTGTGACATAAGTGCATTTGAGTAAGGAGATTTTCATGTGTGATTGTAGAATGTGTTGACTATAAAATGGTGGATTTCTAGATGATTTGAATAAGCGGAAGGATATTTGGCAGCAATTTGCCTGTGTGACCTGTTTGCGGAGTAATTCTTGCCGGCATTTGTAAATATTGACGGGTGTCACACATACAGGCATTTTACGAGAGCTGGAAGTATGCAATTTTTGTTAAAATCTATCAGCATGTCAATGAGATGATGATGACAGCAGGTGAGGAGTTTAAGACATTTTATACGTCACGTTTTCTTATAATCAGACAAAACGTTAACATGGTCGCCTATGGGAAAACCAACAGTGGGCTGACCCCAATAAAGACCCTGGCAACGGAAGCATGCTATTGTCATTGCACAATCATGGAGGACGTATTTTACTTAAAAATATCTTGAAACAATCACTGATAATATATGTATGACAAAACAACAGTTGAACGGGACAAACCGTTTTTGGATATTGCAGACTTCTCATCAGTCTGCAAGTCCAAATCACAGTGTCGGAACACATGTCTTATAAGGGGGTGGGGTGTGTATGCTACTAGTTAAGCCTCAATTTGCAAATCTGTATGATAATGAACCAATTACATTGCAGCAGGGTGATCCATCAATCTTTTTTGTTTACTTCTGCTAGTTAAACACACTTGAAGATCCTGTCATTGACCCTAATGAAGCCTGATGACAGTGACTAGCTGGAGTAGGCTGTAGCCTGAGACTGTTATCAGATACTGTCTACTGGCAGGACCTTCTGGCCAATCAAGCAAGTGGCATTGTTTTCTGAATGTCTGCTAATTAGGCTGTGTAATATTATGTAATTGAACTGCATAAGACGGCTGGCCTTTTGAGAATTCACACCCTAAGGTGACTTTTTGTTTATATTTACCTTTGTAAATAGGGCGCGAGGTCATAAAATCAATATAAATTTGAATGTAACAAATAACAAATCGCTGTATTGAATATTCTTATAAAACACATATTGGACTTTCTGGAAAACTGTTATAGGAGTTCATACGTGCCACCTGAGAATGTTGTGCTAGATTAAAAATTGTCTGACAGTGAAATGCTTATTCACACGGTGCTCTGTCAAGTAGGGTGGCTCTTTGAAATGTGTATAAAAAACAAACACGTGGATGAATTACAAAAAAAATACCACACAGTGTATGAGATAGGAGAGCCTATCAAATGTGTTAGTTTCAACATTTTACTCCAAACTTGCCTTGCCTACTTGGGGTCATGTTCTAGTTAGACTTCCTGTCCATTGCACACGAAGAAAAATGCAGTGTATTTTTGAGAAATGATTTTTTACAAAATTCACATGCTGTGACATAAGTGCATTTGAGTAAGGAGATTTTCATGTGTGATTGTAGAATGTGTTGACTATAAAATGGTGGATTTCTAGATGATTTGAATAAGCGGAAGGATATTTGGCAGCAATTTGCCTGTGTGACCTGTTTGCGGAGTAATTCTTGCCGGCATTTGTAAATATTGACGGGTGTCACACATACAGGCATTTTACGAGAGCTGGAAGTATGCAATTTTTGTTAAAATCTGTCAGCATGTCAATGAGATGATGATAACAGCAGGTGAGGAGTTTAAGACATTTTATACGTCACGTTTTCTTATAATCAGACAAAACGTTAACATGGTCGCCTATGGGAAAACCAACAGTGGGCTGATCCCTGAACAGTTGCCTAACACTTTTAAACTGTATCTTCAAAACTATTGATTTTCTATTATTGCAAGTTGTGTTTATTTTGATGTTCATTTAATTATTATAAAATGGTGTGACTGTGGTGTCTTGTCTCCTGTTAGACTGAACAGTTGCCTAATATTTTAAAACTGTATCTTCAAAACTATTGATTTTCTATAATTGCAAGTTGTGTTTATTTTGATGTTCATTTAATTATTATAAAATGGTGTGACTGTGGTGTCTATTGGTTAAAGATGTATTGTCTGTAGAAACCTGTAGGTGACAAACATAGAAAATTAATATTCTGGACAACTATAGAGTGAAATATCCTACACTTTATTTATATCAAATGCATTCTACTGTTCTGTTTACGCTTGCTATGCCTTATGTAGACATGGTACTGTGTAAATCAATTGTATCAATATAGACTAATAATTACAGATTCATAATATAGTTGACACATGAAACAACCAAATGTCAACCATTAGAAGAGTTGACATAGTTAAGGCACAATAAAGCCTTTTGTGTCAAGACAAATACAATTCAACCAATACCCCTATCTGAACACTGCCTGTTCTTCACCTATTACATTCGCTTTGTTTAGGTATGTGGTTCTTTTTATAGAAAATTGTAGTTTCTCTCTGTATCTGTCTATGTATGATAACCATTTGTCCGCCCTGCTCACAATAAACATCACATGAATGATAAAAGGAAGATCACTACCACTTAACTTGTGGATTATTATTATTATAAAACTGCTCTGCTACTGCTTGGTGGACAGTTAATTAGTGGATCAAGTTCAAATACATCAGCACGTTTTTCACACCTGCATGGTAGTTTAGGCTCAGTAGTGTGCTGGCAGCTACTAAACCTATAGGCTTGTGTGAAAAGGATAGTTGGCAGAAGAACTAACTTCAAAACACCATTGCATCCATTTAGCCAGGCAGCAGTCACACTTTCCCAGTGTCTGCTGCTATGTTTATATAATAATTATATAGGCTTAATGATCCCAATACACCAATCTGTTGGCACAATGTCAGATAATGGAACTAGGTTAAACATCTTAACAATAACTATAATTAGTTCTGGGGAAGCTGTTTTTTTCAGTGAACAGTAAACATGTAAACATTTTACTTCCATCATAACCCTTAATGATCTGTAACTACGATTCACCAAAAAACATTTGATTAATAATTACCTACAGGGTTGTTTGATTTATGCCGGGCAGAAACTGTTTCTGCCCGGCAGAAACAGCAACAATAGGAAATACATGCCATTGATAGGCAAACGTGTTCTTTTTATAGAAAATTTCAGTTTCTTTCTGTACCTGTCTACGTATGATAACCATTTGTCCGCCCTGCTCACAATAAACATCACATGAATGATAAAAGGAAGATCACTGCCACTTAACTTATGGATTATTATTATTATAAAACTGTTCTGCTACTGCTTGGTGGACAGTAAGCTGCAACTGTCTTTGAGTTTGTTTACATTTTGACAAACTACTATTATATAGCACTAATTGTTGAATGAATCACATTTTGAGAATGCATGTCATTGTTTGCGGTGTAACTTTTGTATGCTTCATTTTCTGCTGCTACAAGTTGTGTTCATCTGAAAGATTATTCAATTACCTATCCAATGATAATACATATGTTGTGGTGTTAGAAATATATAGCTTTGGTATGTTGTACACGAGGGTTGTGATAGGAAACTATTGGACATTGCGACAGTCCAGAAAGGCAGTATGAGATGTGTCACTCAATATGTGAAGTGTGACTTTCAGATACTTCATTTTGTAGTGGTATGGATGATGGGCCTCTCCATTAGCTCCCTATATAATTATGTGAAATATATCATTATGTCATTAAAATATTTCAGAACAGGCTAACGCTAAGCTGCAACTGTCTTTGAGTTTGTTTACATTTTGAGAAACTACTATTATACAGCACTAATTTTTGAATTGGCACGACTAATGCTGATATATCCCACAAAATGACCTTTACGGGAAACAACGTTGGTGTAAATTATCATCCCATTATTCTTACTGACAAAGACTTGTAAGTTAGGTGAGTAACACCTTCGAAGTTCTGACAGCAGGACACCGCCATCGGTGAAGTCGAGACAAAAGTTTGACAAAGGCTTCAAGTTCAAACGGTCTATCACCGTCCAGCTGACCCATTTCTAATTTTCTTTAGACTACCTTTTGTTCTCAAATAATCTGTCCTCTTAATTTTATACATAAAGACATAATCTGGCATAACTTTATAAATTTTTGTAGCAGCACATTTGTATTTCAAGTGTATCATATATTTATCACTTGTTGTTTATTACACCCAGCTGTGGAGCTAAGATTCTCTGCCTGCTATTGTTTGATGGAAACTGTGACTAATCTGTAATTGGTCACTGGCAGTAGCTTGTGCCAACAGACAGCATTGAGCCACTAGACCCCTGTTAAACTGGACAGTTGCCTGTAGGTTATAAACTGTCAAACAGTGAGACTACCTTTTGTTCTCAAATAAGCTGTCCTCTTAGTTTTACACATAAATACATAATCTGGCATAACTTGATAAGTCTTTGTAACAGCACATTTGTACTTCCAGTGTATCATTGCAACATAACATACATATTACATACTGAGTGCATGTTGTGCATGTAATATTTCCATGCGATCCATTTACATACAGCCTGTATATAATGTAAAACTTCAACAGCCGTTTTCTTCATTTTCACTTTTTGACCCCTATCATGTTCAATGCTCCATAACTTCGCCAATTATTGTAGCAGTCATAATTTTTGAAACCGTGTAAAGCACCCTATCAAACCTTTACAAGGATGTAAGAAAACAATGTTACAATTTTTCCGACTTATCACTCATTTGGTCAGCCGGGGTCACATATAGACGTATTAGTCCAAAGGACTTCAGGGCCACTTGGCCCATTTTTTAGTCCTTTGGGCCGAAGGATCAACGGACTTATGCCATCACTCCGCGTCTGCCGAGCACCGTGAACCCCAGAAACCATTCAGCAACTTTTTCTCTAATTTTGCATAGACATATGTGTATCTTAGGGTACTGCCACTATGCATAAAAAATCTGTATTTGATTGAATCATTCTAAGAGCCCCCCAAGGCCCCCAAAACTGGTAAATTATAACATTTTGCTTATTTTTTGAAAAACTCCTAACTTTTTCTGTAATTTTGCATAGACATTTCATGTGGTAGTGTCACTATACACAAGAAATCTGTATTTTATTGAATCATTCTAAGGGCCCCCCATAATGCTAAATTTTCTTACTAAATTCTCTACTGCTGCAGAAGCTGGCTGCTGCCTAGCCACTGAGCTCTATAACTGGCTGGCTGGACACCTTGATCTCTGATCGCTGGGCTGGCTGAATGGAGCAGACTGTGTATTGCACATTGGCTGGGCTCCTGCCTGCCATTGTAATGAGGCTCATGGATGTTTAAATAAATCAGTAGAACACAATTGTGAACTCTTTGGAAGTGATATCATTGGCTGGATGACTGTAAAACTACATGGCGTCATGGCATAAACAACCTTTAACTGTGCTACTTGCGAGATTGCAGCTCACCAACTCTCCTGCAATGTTTCTACAACCACTGGAAATCGGCATAAATAGCAGAGTATTGGAATAAATTTCTACAGTATTTAATAACACATTAACTAATATATACAATCTACACGAAACGGTCTACTCGAATATTTTATTTCCAAGTATATTTTCAAGGGCCTCACCTAGAGAACCGTCCACCCGTCATTTGGACAGGGTCAAAGTCGTAAATCGCGTTTTTGGAAGGGTCTGCTGGACTGGCCCTTCCATATCCATCCATGCCGTATTTTTGCGTTGGCCAGCCAGTCCATACTATTTTAACAACATCATTGAAACTGCCGCGAAGCCAGTTACAAAATCTATGGAGATTGGTTTTGAAAATCGATCACCCTGGCCAGCCAACACACCAGAAACCAATTAAGGCCTGGACTTGCTAGGGTAATTGTTACCTAACTGCTAGCAGTGGTTGCTTGAAAAGCAGACAACATTTGCATAGTCCAAATAATCAGGGCCCGGAGATATAACAGGCACTTGTCGATTGCAATGAGACTCAATTGAACAGTTTTAGTGAACTGATTGGGTGATGTCACGCAACTTTCTTTACAATGGTATAAAGTTTTTTGAAGTATTCCTTTATTTGACGAACTTGTCATCCGTGATTTTTAAAAATGCGCACCAAGAATTGCATGCCGACGGCGCATCGCGAAGGTACAGTTTTCGCAAACACAGGTAGCGGCAAATTGAAAACCCACATTTGTAATCATATTTGAATTGTATGGTTTTTAATCAACCAGTGAGGAGATGTGTTGGTGTTCATTGTTCAGTCGATGTTACATGAAATCGATGCCGTCAGAGAAACAAAAGTTACGATCAGTTGAAGTGTAAACATGTCGGTTCACCTATATTATCGCCCGATATACAACTTCGTGAATCACCAATGCCATTTGTCAGTTTTCCACCATTCAAATTATGTATATTGTGTGATAATTGAACATGATCTACAAGTGCGGAAACTAGACTTTGTTCGATGATGTCGCATCATTTTTTAACAGGATTGTGATAATCAGCCTGCAGTGGAGCATGCAGGCTGCATGTGCAGCGACTGTGCTAGATTTAGCCTGTGCTATTTTTAGCGCGTTGCCGTGGCAAGTCCCACTCGTCGCACGTTGTTTGGTCGCCCGTTGAGTGGTCTAAGGCATGGAGCTAAGCTTGCTAAATAAATTAACTAATGTTTTGACTGATTTATAGTTTAACAATTGAAACATTCACATCAACATGAGTACACAATGTCTTAATTAATAACTGTAACTTATTAACTTATTGTAATTGCATATAAAAAATTGGGATTCCACATTAAATATGTTTGCTAATTTGTTATAGTTTTCTTAGTAATTTAGCAAATTGTGACAATTAAATGTGTTCTAGTGAAACAACTGATATGTTATGCTATATTGTAAGTGGCATTAAAATGTGAATCACATGCTTTGAATAAAAAATATACATACAAATTAGGAATTCTCATTCAATACGTTCAATCTCGCGTCCGATCGCATGCTGGACCGTGCTTTGTAGCATATCGGAAAAAATATGGACTGACAAAATTTTGATCCTGGGTGAGGCACTGCTTCACTGGCTTGCATATAGTCTCCACTAAACGTGTCAACATTTTACTTCCATCATAACCCTTAATGATCTGTAACTGTGATTCACCAAAAAACATTTCATTATTAAGTACAAACTCGCAATATAGTCCAAAGGACTTCAGGGCCTCTTGGCCCATTTTTAGTCCTTTGGGCCGAAGATCCAAGGGACTATTGCCATCACTCTGCATCCACCGTCCGCCGTTAGCTGCCGTATCTGTTCAGCAACTTTGTTTCTAATTTTGCATAGACGTATCTTAGGATACTACCACAATGCACGAGAAATCTGTATTTGATTGAATCATTCTAAGGATCCCGTAGGGCCCCCAAGGGCCCAAAAAGCTGGTAATTTGTCACATTTTGCTTATTTTTTTAACTGTTCAGCAACTTTTTTTCTAATTTTGCATAGATGTATCTTAGGGTGCTGCCACTATACACAAGAAATCTGTATTTGATTGAATCATTCTAAGGACACCTCAGGGGCCCCCAAAGTACAAAAGTTTTACATTATCTAGTGATGTGGTTTTGAGAAGGGCCCTCGAGACCACCCCCAACAGTAAATGTTGTGTATTGTGCCAGAAACTGTGCCCTGGCCTCACTCCACTCTGCATTGTTCCATTGAGACCTTGACTAATCTTTAATTGGTCACAGGCAGGGCAGACACATTTGACCCCTGTTCAACTCAGTTGCCTGCAGCTTTTAAACTGTATCTTCAAAACTATTGATTTTCTATAATTGCAAGTTGTGTTTATTTTGATGTTCATTTAATTATTATAAAATGGTGTGACTGTGGTGTCTATTGGTTAAAGGTGTATTGTCACCTGTAGGTGGCAAACATCGAAAATTAATATTCTCGACAACTATACAGTGAAATATCCTACACTTTATTGATATCAAATGCATTCTACTGTTCTGTTTACACTTGCCATGCCTTGTGTAGACATGGTACTATGTAAATCAATTGTATCAATATAGACTAATAATTACAGATTCACAATATAGTTGACATCTGAAACATCCAAATGTCAACCATTAGAAGAGTTGACATAGTTCCGCTATACACAAGAAATCTGTATTTGATTGAATCATTCTAGTGTCATCAGCATATAGTAGAACATACATTTTCTACATCATCATCACTAAGGTTGTTGTAAATTTCACCAGCTGCCATGTCAAGTCCGTTATAATTGTGACTAACAGTGTTCAAAATTATTCAGGTAAATAACAAATAACAAAGGACACAAGTTTTCTCCTTGCCATACCTCTATATCACATGAGAAGAAGGCTGACACAGCCTGGCCCTGATTTATACATGATTTAGCATTTTTGTACATGTTGTATACAACTTTCAACACATTACCATTAATACTGCATGAAATTATCTTAGACCACAGTGAGGACCGGTCTACTAAATCAAATGCTTTCTTATAATCGATGAAGGCGCAATAAAGCCTTTTGCATAAAAAAATAGCTAATTGCACCTGGAACATTCCACAGAATAACTAGTGAAAATTTCAATTCTCTATCTTGTATAGTTTTCCAGTTTTTTAGTCAAAAGTATCGTTTTGATAAAATGGCCAAAACAAAATAATTAGGTCATTCGTTAAACAGGGCGGACAGGTGTACATCATCTCATTATAGGTACTCGTGATCAGAATCTTGAAACATGCAATGTATTGGAAATGCATGGAAAATTATGAAATCCCAAAATGGCAACAACAAAAATCAAATCTAGGACCAGCGGCTACCCTTAATGCTTTTTAAAAACTTAATAAATAAAATACATGTTTATAAATCAGTGAATATGAATCGTGTCTACATCTTCTATAGAGCATCATGTCGAGTGTGTCTGCAAGTTTCCATGCGTGAATGTGTGTGCATGTGACATGCCAACAAATGTTGAATTTGTGAGATCCACAGGCAATGATGCTGAACTTTGCCTTCAGACTGTCGTCAGGGCTGATCCTCACATTGGACTGCTGCATCGCGCCACTGAGAAGTTGATTGAGTACAAGACTTATCTGCAGGTACCTATCGCACCAACACTACCATTCTTTTGTAGCTCTACCAACATCTAGTATCTACCGGTACCTATCACACCAGACACTCATTCTTTTGTAGCTCTAACAACATCTAGTATCTGCAGGTACCTGTCGCACCAACACTATCATTCTTTTGTAGCTCTAACAACATCTAGTATCTGCAGGTACCTATCACACCAGACACTATCATTCTTTTGTAGCTCTAACAACATCTAGTATCTACAGGTACCTATCACATCAGACACTATCATTCACTTGTAGCGCTAACAACATCTAGTGTCTGCAGATACCTATCACACCAGACACTTATCATTCACTTGTAGCACTAACAACATATAGTATATGCAGGTACCTGTCAAATCAGATGCTCGTTCTTTTGTAGCATTAGCAACATCTAGTATCTGCAGAAGGTACATATGCCTGTAAATGATTCAAAATTCCACATATCATTTACTAGTCATTTAACTAATTAGTAGTACTCCAAATCTGATTAAGATATGGTCAGTATGAACAGAGATATGGCCTGTGGCTGTTTTGAACACTAGCTATCCTTTAGTAATTGTATACATGAGGTTATACTTACAGTTCAGGATCCATTCAAAACATTCTGTTAATATCTACAGGTGTAATTAAAAACAATTACATAGGTAAACCTCGCAAGAGAAATGACCAAACGTAGGTTGTCTGCTACTATTATTGATAATTTATGTGTAATAGACACCGATTTGGTTTTCAAAACTAGTTCTTGTCATTCATAATCTCTTTATTGTTTCCTTTCAGTGATCTTATCTCCCAATGTTACTGTTCTGCCACCATGCTGGCTTATATCGCAGAATTTTCTCCCCATTTTAATATTAATCATTCGGAACTCCTCGGCAGAACAGATAAGACCAGAAGTCACATAATTTCTGTCCAGTTAGTGTTATGCTTGTATGCTACACAGTGTTTAACAGTTATAATTGACCCAACCCTGTATTTTATGCTCATTGTTTGTGAAACTAGTTTTGCTGTTTGTGCAGGCACTGCCGTACTTTGACCGCCTTGACTATATGTCGATGATGTGCAATGAGCAGGCTTACTCACTCGCAGTGGAGAGACTCCTCAACATTGATATTCCAATTCGTGCCAAGTACATCAGAAGTATGATGTCAAGCTTTCTTCTTTCACCAGTAAACATAATATCCTGTATGTGTGTGCGTATGAGTGTCATGTTTGGGGGTGTATGTATTTTGTGTGCATGTTGCAGAAGTACTCAGCTGTGGCCAATTAAAGTGAGTCAATCTGTTCGTTTTTATCTTAGAATTATTACTGTATAAAATATATCAATTGTAACATGTTGTCTGCCCAAATGAACGAAGCAGAAACAACTGTAAAATTAAGTGTTTAAAAAAATGGCTGTGCTGTCACTAAAATCCGTGACTCCAGAAAAAGCAGAACTGGGTCAATCTTGGTCAAAACAGTGATAATACAATTCAAAACGTTTATAACAATGGCAACCAATATTTATCAAAATGGCATTGATCTATGCCTATATATATATATTATTTAATTTGTCGCCATTTTTGTTTATTGCTATTTTGGTTGTCCCCAATTTTATTTGTCACCGTTCTGACCTGCATCACATATAATAAACTAATACCAATATGACCTGTTTCGTTTATATGACATTAGTTATAGTTAAAGTCTTAATAGGTAATAATTAAACTATATTGTATGTGTCTACCAGTTTTTTTAAGTTGATAGGATGTAGCATCATTTCTTTTGAATGCATTTGTTTTGGATTACGATTCCTGTTGCACCTGACACAGCCCCCTCGAAAATGGCCCACTGCCACATAAAACAAACTAATTCTGCCAAAATCATTTAAATTTCAACAACAAAAATCGTTTGTTAAGACAGTGAGTATGTTATGATAGATATTGATTTACTATATTTACTTGATTTTACAATAATAACATTAAAATAATCATTGGTTAAAATTTAAATCAATTCTGGGCCTTTTGACCATTGGTTGACTTGACAAGGAATGACCCATCTATGTTGTGGCCCTTGTGGGCAAGGACAGACATCACTGTTAATGCCAACTGTTTTGCTAGTGTTTTATTGCTGCACAGATATTTATATATCTGTATGTTGTGTGTTTGAAAGCCATGTTTGGAGAAATCACACGTCTGCTGAACCACATACTGGCCATTGCATGTCACGCTCTTGATGTTGGGGCCATGACACCCTTGTTCTGGCTCTTTGAAGAACGTGAAAAAGTAAGTTCAGCACCAGTCTTAACCCTTTGAGTGTCTCGGGACTAAATTCGGCCCAACCATACCTGCCTTTGTTGTAACAGTTTTCATTTCCTTCAGCCACAACTGACACATATGAACATTTGGTATCTATGGGTAGCTGACAGATTTTTTGAGATCGTGTATATGTATTCATCAGCAGATTCAATGACAGCTGCTCACAATCTAGCTTTCAAAACATGTGACGCAGTTGACGCCCACATTTTGGTAATTTTACTATGTCCTATGTACTGAATTTACGCATCCACTCATAAAGTCTAGACACCCACACACGTGGTATCAATGGAACGCTCTGTCATTGGCCGATCTGCCAAAAATTACAATAGTGGGCTGACTTGATTCAGCAAATCAGAACCATGGTTTCAAATGTAGCATCATCAGTCCTCCAAAGCGAAAGTTGAAAACAAAATGGCATATCAGTGTTTGGCAACTTATCCATTTCGAAAGTTTACTTTGTATTATCTCAAGTTTCTGCATTAATATTTTGACAAATGCCTGACAGTATTCATAAATAAGGTTATTATACTAGTTCAGATAGTTAGAACGACTTTGGGCTGTTTTTTTATGTGAAAATTCAACAAATTAGCAGCGCAATGTTTCTCCAGGCCATCGCATGGGTTACAACAGTAGCAAGCGCGGTAGTAATCGACATATTTGAATCGGCCTATTTTTATATTGGAAAAAGTCATAAAAATAAAAGTTCTCAATGGATTTGTTTCATTTTTTTGTTATTTGGCAGCTAACATATATGGCTACCAGACCTGGGGCGGAAGTACTCGTACCCATAAAACTTCACGTACTCGTACACATACTCATTGTATACTGGACCACTCGGTTTCTGCCTTACACAAGCATAATATGCAGTTGTAACCAACAGTTTTTGAAATCGTTCAGCAACGTGTCAATATTATTAATCAGAACCACTTATTTCATCAATGGCATGCAAACGAAGTGTCAAATAAGTTGTTTTAAGTGAAATACTTACAATATTCATAAAACTATTTTTAAACACTTTGTTTTTTCTGATAGAATACCACCTTACCATCTCTACACATAGTACACCCTCATTCTCTAATAACCATGACTATGATACCCAAACATAGCAACAGGCAACATTTTTTCCCAGTCAGAAACACCCTGTTAAGCAAACAATAATTGTAGGCTATCAGTTCAGGCCATAAACCTGTTTGTTTAATTAAGCCACCAGGATGTCCATAAAGAGCCAATTAATAGTTAACCCACAAGTTAGACAGGAAATGCTTTTGATGTAGTCTGGAGACCATGCCACTTGGCACTGGCTGACAGTGCTAACTGCTAAGAACAAGAACTTCCAGTCTTCCTCTGTAGAAGTAAGGTGGCTCAAGTCGAACTACCTCCTACACTAGTATAATCCGGTGCCAACATCCTGGCTAAAAAGTCCGAAGGGGATTTTGAGCCTGTTATATGGACATGTGCCAACCCTTTCAACAACCAATAGTCTACGATCAGAAAATATAAATTACAAACTTCTAATATCGGCAGATTGCTGATTGTAGATGTGAATGAATACCTCTGTCATCCATGTACAGATCGTCCCAGTGACCCACTGCAATTCTGGAAGGGTCAACGCAACAATTGTCCAACTCTGGCTCAGTTGGTCCCTCACCATCTCAGCATTCCAGCCTCATCAGCCGCAGTTGAAAGGGTATTTAGCATAGCCGGGAAAGTATTCTGCTCTGAACAGTGCAGTCTGAAAGACTCAACTTTTGAACAACTCAATTTTCACTCGGTGCAATGGCAAATAGATGATAAGTTCATAGGATGCCACTGAAATGAATGCCAACGGAGTGAATTTCATTGTTGATGAAATAAAGAGGTTTTTAGTTCTTTGGGCCGAAGGTCCAACGGACTATTGCCATCACTCTGTGTTAGCCATCCGTCGTTAGCTGCCATATCTCAGAAAACGTTCCCTAACTTTTTCTCTTATTTTGTATCTGTATCTGTAATAATATAATAAAATATTTGTAATAAAAGAAGATGTGTTTACTGCCTGTATGCAAGGTTCTTTGCACCATAAAAATATATATTTAATGTATGAACACATATGCCTAGAACATTAAATTAGTAAACCTTTTCTTCTTCATACTGTGTGCCACATTTGAATCTCATGCATGTAATATTTCCATGCAATCCATTTGCATATGTAATGTAAAACTTCAACAGCCATTTTCTTCATTTTCACTTTTTGACCCTTACCACGTTCAATGCTCCATAACTTTGCCAATTTTTTTAGCAGCCATAATTTTTGAAACCGTGTAAAACACCCTATCCAACCTTTACAAGAATATAATAAAACAATGGTAACATTTGTCTGACTTATCACTCATTTGGTCATCTGGGTCACGTATTAGTCCAAAGGACTTCAGGGCCTCTTGGCCCATTTTTTGCAGTTTTCCTCATGAAAAATTGATCAATTACCATTGCATATTCACTTGTTCTGAGTTACGTACAGCCACTCGGTAATTATCTGGCAGCACAATGAAATGTTTTTTTTTTAAATAATTTTTGGATGTAGTTGAGATAGTAATATCTCCATAATTTTAGTATGTGATATACAGTAAAACCTGTCCATAACGGTCATCGTTTGGACTGCGCAAAATTACCGTTATAGACAGGTTGCTGTTATGGAGAGTTTCATGACTTGGATACTCACTAGGTGGAGCCACAGTATTATGAATGGTTACGTTGACGTTTGCTAGTTGGTACTCTCATGAACAATACAAACCTAGAATTAACAATAATATTAAATAATACACTATACAACTTGCTATATTTAACTGATGTTCCTTTTTTCTTTTGGGCCATGGTGAAATAAATCATGCCCTCCAAGTAAAGGCGAACAGAAAAAGCTTTGATGTCCAACAGTAAATAGGAGGGTGTGAACGAGTGCAAGGCAAGCATTGGCCCAGATTTTCTCGGGATTATCAATACAATTTGAGCTACGGGCCATTGTGATATTTACCTAGGCAGTCTCTCCAGCTATGCCAATCCACCTAGGTAAATATTACAAGGGCCTGCTTCCATCAGTGGCTACATGCTCATGGTTTGGACATCAAGATGACTCTAGGTGTTACTCGATTGCAATTTGAAACTCTCGCGTACACGCGATGACACCGACGCAATGACGTTTTATTCAGAGAAATTATGGATTCCCTCTTACCTGCCCACAAGCCGTCCAAATTAACTGACCGTTATACGCAATAGACAGCTTACCATTATGGACAGGTAGTGGGCAGTGCAAACTAACAGGAAGTCATTCGGGACTTTCAAAAGTGACCGTTATATCCAGGTTATCATTATGGACAGGTGGCCGCTAAGACAGGTTTTACTGTAGTTATTATAATTTTATTATAATATAGCATTCCTTTTGCAATAAAATTATACCTGATTCATATTTCTATGACAAATATTAGCAAAGTTATGATTTTTATAGGAACAGTATGCTACAGAGGATTTTCAGTAGTCACTTCTCATGTTAAGGGTTGCTATGGCTATTATATGCTTGCTTTGAATTGAGCAGCTTAAGGGTAGCCACTGGCCTTAAATGTGATTGTTGTATCTGTGTGAGTTCTACAAGAGACTGTTTCTCTGTTGTAGCTGTGTGAGTTCTACAAGAGACTGTTTCTCTGTTGTAGCTGTGTGAGTTCTACGAGAGACTGTCTGGAGCTCGCATGCATGCAGCCTATGTTCGGCCTGGTGGAGTTGACAGGGTAGGTGATTGGAGAATTTCTAGTCTTGCTCTACTCATACCACCATGGCTGTGGTGGTACAAGTCTCACTCTATTAATGCTACCATGGCTGTGTTGGCATTAGTCTTGCTCTACCCATGCTACCATTCCAGTGTTGGTATGAATCTCATATACTCATGCCATCATGGCAATGTTGGCATTAGTCTCACACTACTTATACTACCATGGCGGTGTTGGTATGAGTCTCGCTCTAGTTATGCCACCATGGGTGTGTTGGTACAAGTGTCATATACTCAAGCCACCATGGCTGTGTTGGTACAGGTGTCATGTTCATGCCACCATGGCTGGTTGGCATAAGTGGATGAGACGTGTACAATCACCGCCATGGTGGCATGAGTAGATGAGACTCATACCAACTCAGCCATGGTGGCATGACTGGATGAGACTTATACCAACACCGACATGGTGGCATGAGTAGATGAGTCATCTACACATGCCACCATGGCTGAATTGGTATGAGTCTCATCTACTCATGCCACCATGGCGGTGATGGTACACATCTCATCCACTCATGCCACCATGGGTGTGGGGCAGTGCCAGTGCCAGCGCCAGCCTATTAACTGGTTGGTCTGGAGAGTCTGGTGGTGACTCTTCACTGAAAAAAATGAGGTGCATCCATATTGTGGTTATTTTGTGTATGCGTTCTGGTGACTCGTTTCATTAAAATAATGTGGGGTTTAAAGGGTTAACAACAACAAGTAGTTGTTTTATAACAATACATATAAACTATGTTAAATCTCGTGTTAAGTTCACGTTGTACTTGTATGTACATTAACTGTTCATACAAGCACCAATAAATTTGTTCTTGAAAGTATCCAACAATGATCTAGTAACTTTTTCGAAAGCTGTTCTTACGATTCCTTCTCCCATATCCCACCATTATTTAATACGCGAACTAGGTGACATGTGATTACAGTTTTATTACCTTGTAATGAAATGATGTTTGTAGGACCTTCCCCTTGGTCTCATGGATGACATCTATGAGTGGATCAGCAAGTTTGGCCAGCGACTTGACGAAGTGGATGGGGTGCTGTCAGGCAACCGCATCTGGATTGAGCGCACCAAAGACGTGGGCATCATTTCAGCTGAAGATGCACTCAACTATGGCTTTAGGTGAAATCACAAGTCCCACTCTACTCATGCCATCATGACAGTGTTGGCATTAGTCTCACTTTACCCATGCCACCATGGCAGTGTTGGTACAAATCTCACTGTACTCATACTACCATGGCGGTGTTGGTATGAATCTCATCTACTCATGCCGTCATGGCAGTGTTGGTACAAATCTCACTCTACTCATACTACCATGGCGGTGTTGGTATGAATCTCATCTACTCATGCTACCATGGCATTGTTGGTACAAATCTCACTCTACTCATACTACCATGGCAGTGTTGGTATGAGTCTCATTTACTCATGGCACCATGGCAGTGTTGGTACAAATCTCACTCTACTCATGCTACCATGGCAGTGTTGGTATGAATCTCATCTACTCATGCCACCATGGCAGTGTTGGTACAAATCTCACTCTACTCATACTACCATGGCAGTGTTGGTATGAATCTCATCTACTCAAGCTGTCATGGCAGTGTTGGTACAAATCTCACTCTATTCATACTACAATGGCAGTGTTGGTATGAATCTCATCTACTCATGCTGTCATGGCAGTGTTGGTACAAATCTCACTCTACTCATACTACCATGGCGGTGCTGGTATGAATCTCATCTACTCAAGCTGTCATGGCAGTGTTGGTACAAATCTCACTCTACTCATACTACCATGGCGGTGTTGGTATGAATCTCATCTACTCATGCTGTCATGGCAGTGTTGGTACAAATCTCACTCTACTCATACTGTCATGGCAGTGTTGGTATGAATCTCATCTACTCATGCCACCATGGCAGTGTTGGTACAAATCTCACTCTACTCATACTACCATGGTGGTGTTGGTATGAGTCTCATCTACTCATGCTACCATGGCAGTGTTGGTACAAGTCTCACTCTACTGATGCCACCATGGCTGTGTTGGTATGAGTCTCGCTCTACTCATGGGTGTTGGTACAAGTCTCATATACTCATGTCACCATGGTGGTGTTGGTATGAGTCTCACTCTACTCATGCCACCAAAGATGTGGGCATCATTTCAACTGAAGATGCATTCAACTATGGCTTTAGGTGAAATCACATTTCTTTACAAGTGTGCACATGTGGATATATACTAGCCACAAAAAGAAACCGTGCATAGGAAGAAAGGCACCGAAATGTAATGGATTGATTTTGTTCAATGTCGATTAACATGAAACAGGGACATGTAGACTATACCATGACATGACTTTCATTGGAAAGTTACATAATGCAAGGTCAGGCAATGCCATTGTGTGAAAACAAAGAAAATGCTCCTGTAGGGTCTTTCGTAACAGGCATGGTTACATAAGGCAGACGTTTGGAGAACTGCTGGTACACCCAACTGGAAAAACACACGAAGCACAAGCCTGACATTCCACAAAGGTTCCATACCCACATTTCACCAACGAGGCGCCGATGCACTGCAGTGATCAACGCAGTTGGACAACACACCCGTAATTAATCTTGTGACGTTCAAGTTTACCGCTGAAACTTTGATCCTAAAGATTAGGCATAAACGTAAAGCCATCATGTTATTGTCACGTGAAAATAATGGCATACATGTTACACTTACATAACACTTTTGTGTGGACAGTTTAAACAATTTTTTTACAATATAATGACGTGTATCATGCACAGTTTCTTATTGTGGCTAGTATATGTGCATGTGAATTTGGCGGAAGCGCAGCAGTGTTTTATGCAATGAATAAACATTTATTTAAATGTATGTAAGATTAGCGGGAAGCAGCAACGGTTGTTTAATCAAGTGTTATTTGTTGATAGTGGTATCATGCTGCGTGGGTCTAATAGTAAATGTTAGTTGTTGACAGTGGTGTCTTGCTGCGTGAGTCTGACATCAAGTGTTAGTTGTTGTTGACAGTGGTGTCATGCTGCATGGATCAGACATCAAGTGTTAGTTGTTGACAGTGGTGTCATGCTGTGTGGATCTAACATCAAGTGTCAGTTGTTGTTGACAGTGGTGTCATGCTGCATGGGTCTGGCATCAAGTGTTAGTTGTTGTTGACAGTGGTGTCATACTTTGTGGGTCTGGCATCAAGTGTTAGTTGTTGTTGACAGTGGTGACATGCTGTGTGGGTCTGGCATCAAGTGTTATTTGTTGTTGACAGTGGTGTCTTGCTGCTTGGATCTGACATCAAGTGTTAGTTATTGTTGACAGTGGTGTCATGCTGTGTGGGTCTGGCATCAAGTGTTAGTTGTTGTTGACAGTGGTGTCATGCTGCATGGATCAGACATCAAGTGTTAGTTGTTGTTGACAGTGGTGTCATGCTGTGTGGATCTAACATCAAGTGTCAGTTGTTATTGACAGTGGTGTCATGCTGCATGGGTCTGGCATCAAGTGTTAGTTGTTGTTGACAGTGGTGTCATACTTTGTGGGTCTGGCATCAAGTAGTTGTTGTTGACAATGGTGTCATGCTGCATGGATCTAACATCAAGTGTCAGTTGTTGTTGACAGTGGTGTCATGCTGTGTAGGTCTAGCATCAAGTGTTAGTTGTTATTGACAGTGGTGTCATGCTGCATGGGTCTGGCACCAAGTGTTAGTTGTTGTTGACAGTGGTGTCATGCTGCGTGGGTCTAGCATCAAGTGTTAATTGTTGTTGACAGTGGTGTCATACTTCGTGGGTTTGGCTTCAAGTGTTAGTTGTTGTTGACAGTGGTGTCATACTTTGTGGGTCTGGCATCAAGTGTTAGTTGTTGTTGACAGTGGTGTCATGCTGTGTGGGTCTGGCATCAAGTGTTATTTGTTGTTGACAGTGGTGTCTTGCTGCTTGGATCTGACATCAAGTGTTAGTTATTGTTGACAGTGGTGTCATGCTGTGTGGGTCTGGCATCAAGTGTTAGTTGTTGTTGACAGTGGTGTCATGCTGCATGGATCAGACATCAAGTGTTAGTTGTTGTTGACAGTGGTGTCATGCCGTGTGGATCTAACATCAAGTGTCAGTTGTTATTGACAGTGGTGTCATGCTGCATGGGTCTGGCATCAAGTGTTAGTTGTTGTTGACAGTGGTGTCATACTTTGTGGGTCTGGCATCAAGTGTTAGTTGTTGTTGACAATGGTGTCATGCTGTGTAGGTCTAGCATCAAGTGTTAGTTGTTATTGACAGTGGTGTCATGCTGCATGGGTCTGGCACCAAGTGTTAGTTGTTGTTGACAGTGGTGTCATGCTGCGTGGGTCTAGCATCAAGTGTTAATTGTTGTTGACAGTGGTGTCATACTTCGTGGGTCTGGCTTCAAGTGTTAGTTGTTGTTGACATTGGTGTCATGCTGCGTGGGTCTAGCATCAAGTGTTAATTATTGTTGACAGTGGTGTCATGCTGCGTGGGTCTGGCATCAAGTGGGATCTCAGGAAGATGCAGCCATATGATGCATATGACCAGGTCAAGTTTGATATTCCAATTGGAAGAAAAGGCGATTGCTATGACAGGTAGGCTACTGCCTTTTTACCCTTTAAGAACAGGTGCTACATTTGTGTTTTTGCAGCCTGCAGGAACTTGACCAAAATTATTTAACAGATGACTGAAATATATGTGACGCACTCCAACAAAATCAGGAATATGTCGTAGGTGTAGATGCTGGCTATTCAGCTTTGAAGTACTTGAATGGGTAAATTTGAATGGTTGATTATAAGTTTTGGCTGTTTTGAATTAGCCTGCCTACCCTAAATTGTAGTCATGCTATTATAAAATCATAAAATGAAGGATAAGTTTGAAAAAATACAATGTTTTGTAGAGCTGTGGTGATCTGAAGTGAACAAAAATGAAGGAAAATTAACTCAATTCCAACATGTTGTACCTATCACTTCTGTAATTGAATATTTTTAATTTGCTGTGATATGATCAAATGTATTTTCCTTTCTTGGAATGAATAAATATGACTATTGTACATCCTGTCTACCCCCACCAAATTGGCATCATTTGAGAACTAGAGTATTAAGGAATGCATCTCCATCAACATTAAATGTGTGGCGACCTAGGAAAACCAGTCACATTGACAAAAAAACAGATGTATTTTAATAAAGAAATGGAAAGCAACACTATTTCCAATTCCAATACAGTTTACTGTATTCAAATATTCCCACTAGAACCAAAATTACAAGAATTTAAAGAAGGAACCTATCAAAAATTAGTTCAGGAAAAAAATCTGTTTTGAAGTCGAGAGTCATTATTCATATGAAAACAAAATTTCATGATGGTATAACAAAATATCTGCTGGTATTACCATATACAATCCAGTGAAGCAAATGTAGCTTTAACTTACAGAAATAATTATTAAATTCTGATGTCTACTTTTAAAATTACAATAATTTAAAGAGGGCACCTGTCAAACATTATTGCAGGAGAAAAGTACTCGTAGTGTCTGGAATGGGTGAATCATCATAATTCATGTCAAAATAAAATGTTGCTGCAGTATTATGACAAAATATCCAGTGCTATTACCATGTCCAATGTAGTGAAGGAAATGTAACTATGTATCTTAGCTTTGGAACACTAAAACTATTCTCAAATTCTGATGGTTACTTTTAAAGTAACAATAATTTAAAGTGAGCACCCATCAAAAAAGTTGTAGTTGTTTGTTAGCAAAAATGTATATTACTAATCAACACGCAATAGTTAGCAAACTCTTCCATGAATATGTGGTTAGCTCTGGAAAGAACTGTTGTTGTTTGGCTCTGAAGAGAGGCGTTTGTGTTTTTTCCACCTCATCTTGCACCTCGGGTCGTCATCAACAGTTCCACTGTCACCTGTCACCATTGACAGGTCCACTCACGTCCTCTGCCAGCTCCGGGTCAAAGTCGTCCTTGCTCGAATCAGACAAGTCTGAATCACTGTCATCATTGCCGATCGGATGTGTCACAAAGTAGTCATTCACAAGTTCGTTGAGGGTGTCCCCACTTGCAATATGCTGCATGTTCATCAATGTCAATGCGTTGAAAGGCCGAGCAACATCGTTCGACTTCGGTCCATCCATCCCCATGGGCGTAGCCATCTTTGATTTTTCGAAGATCGTAAACACGAAATTCGTCCCGTAGTCTGTATTTCCAACGAACTGTTAAGAAATATGTACAGATATAAACTACAGCAACATCAAACTAAACTAATAATTAATCGAACTACATAAACAACTCCAGTCCAACTTCCACTTCCAAATAAAATCCCATTAACTTTCATTGCGCACTCAATTTTCTTCCAACGTATTCATGCACACTGCTGCTAGGGAACTGCGTGCTGTAAATAGCTTTCGAACAGTATGCCATTTATGGGCATGGAAACTTCTGTTGGTTGTAAGCGTTCGCCAAATAGTGCGCCTTTAATTCTAAAACGCTGCAACTTAGAAAAAAAATTTACTTTCACTTAGGTAATCAGGAAACTACTTGGTGAACTTATTGTTCATTAAAATACATCTGTTTATTGTTATTGTTATAACATAAGTATGTTAACTAAAAGATTGCAGTGAAATCTCAAAATCAACCCAGGCAATTACGCCGGGCGACTTCTGACTGGTTTTCCTAGGCCGCCACACAAATGACTCGCTGACATCTTGTTATGGATTGAAACAAGTAAATTGGAGCTAAAGCCATTTAAAACTGATGTAATTATTATTGACACAAAATGACAATGAATCAGGGTTGTCAACTATTTTCTGGTTAAATTGTTTGGTTATAGAACACCACCATCATATGTCGTTCAAAATCTTTGTGTTGTTTTTGAGAGTGATTTAAGCTTTCATTAGTATATTATTTCTCAAATATGTTATCCTGTTTCTACCATGTACATGATCTCCATCGAATTCGGTGTAATTTATATTTATTTATAGCTAAAACAATATCAGTAACTCTAATTAGTATTTGCCTTGACTATTGCAACCTGCTGCTAAACAATATTGCTAAGAGAGACTTGGCTAAACTCTAGTGTGTTCAGAATTGTTGATCACGAAAGATAATAATACTGTATTTATTAAGTACTAATTCACACTTACAGGGCTGCCTACCATTGCGGATTTTCCGTAATCATTACGGAAATTCACCTCAGATTACGGCATTACGGAAACTGTTCCTAAAACTACCCTTAGTATTGGCAAATGAGCTTTCTGTGTTGCTGCACCCAAAATTTTGAATCAACTCCCCACTACTCTAAAATCAGCTGTAACTATTTTAGAAAGAACTCTGACTTATTTGTTTGAGATGTGATCAATCTCACCCTAACATTTTGGCAGTCCTATGCTCTAATGATGATTCTTGCTTGTCCCTGCTCACGATTGTGCTTAAAAATTCTTGTATATTACGCCTCGTGAGATCAGATTCCTGAAGTGCTGTAGAAGTATCCTTGTTATTATTATGCCACAGGCAGCCACAAGGCAACTTGTGGCAAAGTTATGTAAATATGTTGTCAAATAATCTTTGCAGATCTGTTATAATTACGGCTGAATAATTGCTGAGCTTGAGAGACTGCTCAAATGTAAAGCAACTCAGATTCTGACTAGTGTCACAAATAGATAAAAAAATAGCTGCTATTTAATTTCATCCCTGCATTAGTGTAACAAATATCAATTTGAGAAGAAACCTTTAAGGTTTGAGCAGCATTTATTGTGTCATCTGATTTATTTACATTTTTAGTCTTGGGCCAAAGGTCCAACGGACTATTGCCATCACTCTGCGAGGAATGTGTATTTGATTGAATCATTCTAAGGACATCAAAGGTCCCTTAAAAAGCAAAATTTGCTAACTAAATTATCTACTGTAGCAGTAACTATATTTATAACTTGCTGGCTAAACCTTGTCATGTAACTAATCCCTTTTCCAAAAACATCTGTCACATGCGGAGTATGTGTCTTGCATGGATCAGAGGTTGTCTTTTCTGTTAGTTCAAAAACTGTTCAGTAACTTTTTCTCTAATTTTGCATAGACGGCTCTTAGGGTAGTGTCACTGTACGCAAGAAATTTGTATTTGATTGAATCATTCTAAGGGCACCTCAAGGCCTCCCAAAAAGATAAATGTTCACATTTTGTCAGGCTTCAGGGCCACATGGCCCATTTTTTAATAACACAGTAACTAATACACTGTATATACAATATTCACGAAATGGTCTACTCGAATGCTATATTTATTTCCAGGAGTATCTTCACTGGCCTGCATATAGTCTAGAGAGCTACTAAACATGTCAACATTTTACTTCCATCATAACTCTTACTCTGTAACTACGATTCACCAAAAAACATTTCATTAATAATTACAAGCTCATAATATAGTCCGAAGGACTTCAGGACCTCTTGGCCCATTTTTGTTTGTAGAACAGTAGATGTTGGTATGAACATATATACTACAAAAGAAAACATGGCATTATTGCCATATGCCACCAGTCCGTCCTTTAAAAACTAATACTTTGTGTGTCTCAGTGGAATTCCTCTTCAAATTCTTGGAAACTATAACAACGTTTCCATAGAAACGATGACGTCAGTTTCATGCCAGCAAAGATGTCTGCTAGTGTAAATTCGCTCGCCTTGAATGCATATCATATAGTCTGGTTATTCTGGTACCAGTATCTTGTTTTATGAAGATTATGTAATTGCATCACGATGTTAAATATCCAATGCTGGCAGTGGTCTTCTTGTTTTGTGACTGAACGCCATTCCATGCTCGACAAAGCTGCCATTTGTCAGTAACCCGGGGTTGACCTCTGACCAATCAGGAGCCACCAAAACACAGACTAGTATGTGGGGTCATAGGCCAGTCATAAACAAAAAGTTGTTCAACATTTAGTCATTACAAATACAGATTGTAGGGCCTAGTTGGCAGAAAAACAGTTATCTCAAAAACAGATGTCTCCGTCAATTTGTATTAAAATAAACTGGTTGCCAATAAAAAAGTCACATTTTAAGCAAAACCCGCCTATCTGGTGACATATCTGTTATCAATGACAACCAGGAAGCATTACTTAAAGTAATTTTTTAAACTTCAATAGTTACGAAGCTATAACTTGGCATGCAAGCTTACATGTGCGCCAAATTTCACGGGATTGATTTACGATCGGTGAAAGGATTGTGCCAAAATACATTTCAAGTTTTGGCTGTCTTTCAACATTGTTGTAACATTTTTATGAAGCTGTACCATGCTTCATATGCATTTGTTCACAAAACAAAACTTACTGGGTAATTCTTTTTGGACTAGAGTATTATTGCTTGATGTCTTAGGCAGAGTCTGAGAATAAAATTGTTAGTCTATCTTCAAAACTTTTATTAGAAATGATTACTTCAAAACAAAACAAAAAATTTGCCACCAGGGCCCCTTAACATTTTACACTATTATTTGTGTAATACCTAAATAAGTACAGCCTACTGTGAATGATTTATCATTAAGGCTTAACAACGCAAAGATATAGTTTTTAAGAAGAACATTTTATATTAAAATTGTGCAACAATAATTTCTGCACATTAAAAGGTGTTCATAAAAATATATAATGATGCATGCGTTGATGTTTGTGTTGTGGAGGTACCTGATTCGCATGGAGGAGATGAGACAGAGTATTTCCATCATTGAACAGTGCCTCAATCAAATGCCACCAGGTGAAATTAAAGTGGACGACCGTAAAGTGGCTCCTCCGAAACGTGCTGAGATGAAGGCAAGTTATAATGCATTTTATGAAACCGTTGAACGTATCATGTTTATCAACCAGTCAGCAATTTGTTTTGTCTTTTGTTTGTTTTTGTTAATTTTAACATGCCGACCATGATTTTTAGTCCTTTGGGCCAAAGGTCCAAGGGACTATTGCCATCACTCTGCATCTGCCGTTAGCTCCCATATCTCAGAAACTGTTCAGCAACTTTTTTTATTTTGCATAGACGTATCTTAGGGTGCTGCCACTATACACAAGAAATCTGTATTTGATTGATTCATTCTAAGGGCACCTCAGGGGCCCCCAAAGTGCAACAGTTTTACATTATCTAGTGATGTGGTTTTGAGAAGGGCCCTTGAGACCACCCCAACAGTAGGTGTTGTGTATTGTGCCAGAAACTGTGCCCAGACCTCACCCCACTCTGCATTGTTCCATTGAGACCTTGACTAATGTTTAATTGGTCACAGGCAGAGCAGACACATTTGACCCCTGTTAAACTCAGTTGCCTGCAGCTTTTAAACTGTATCTTCAAAACTATTAATTTTCTATAATTGCAAGTTGTATTTATTTTGATGTTCATTTAATTATTATAAAATGGTGTGACTGTGGTGTCTATTGGTTAAAGATGTATTGTCATCTGTAAGTGACAAACATCGAAAATTAATATTCTGGACAACTATAGAGTGAAATATCCTACATTTTATTTATATCAAATGCATTCTACTGTTCTGTTTACACTTGCCATGCCTTGTGTAGACATGGTACTATGTAAATCAGTTGTATCAATGTAGACTAATAATTACAGATTCAGAATATAGGTGACATCTGAAACAACCAAATGGGACCATTAGAAGAGTTGACATAGTTCCGCTATACACAAGAAATCTGCATTTGATTTAATCATTCTAGTGTAATCAGCATATAGTAGAACATACATTTTCAAGAAAATGTCTATATCATCATCACTAAGGTTGTAAATTTCACCAGCTGTCATGTCAAGGCCCTTATAATTATGACTAACAGTGTTCAAAATTCAGGTAAATAGCAAATAACAATGGAGACAAGTTTTCGCCTTGCTGTACCTCTACATCACATGAGAAGAAGGCTGACACAGACTGGCCCTGTTTTTTTTAAGTATTCATTTATAACATTATCAATACCACATGCCTTTTTGTTTTTTGATTTGCATTAGTACCTCAATCTTGCGTGAATGGTCTGTTTATGTGTTCGTTTGACTGGGAAATCTTTCTTGGATCAAAAGGTATCTCACTAGCTACAGTTTCAATTTCAGGTTTTTCACCGAGTTTTTCAAAGTGGTTCATAAACTTATCCAGTGAAATATTTCCACATTTTTCACTGCTGTTTCTTGCTTTATTAAGTATATCCCACTACTCTGCAGGCTTGCTATGTTTAGGTTGCGCAAGTTTTCATGTAACTGTTTATGGTAGCATTTTGATATTTGTTTTATAAAGCATTTATATCCACTAGCCAATTCTCTTAACTCTGCATTAGCTTCGTCATTTTTAATTTTCTTTAGTCTACCTTTTGCTCTCAAATAATCTGACCTCTTAGTTTTACACATAAAGACATAATCTGGCATAACTTGCTAACTCTTTGTAGCAGCACATTTGTACTTCCAGTGTATCATTGCATCATAACATACATACTGTGTGCCACATTTGAATGTCATGCATGTAATATTTCCATGCAATCCATTATATATAATATAAAACTTCAACAACCGTTTTCTTCATTTTCACTTTTTAACCCTTACCATGTTCAATGCTTCATAACTTCGCCAATTTTTGTAGCAGTCATAATTTTTGAAAGTGTGTAAAGCACCCTACCCAACCTTTACAAGAATGTAAGAAAACAATGTTACAATTTTTCCGGCTTATCACTCATTTGGTCATTGGGTCACATAACAACGTATTAGTCCAGAGGACTTCAGGGCCCCATGGCCCAATTTTTTTAATGTTATTATTTTAATTATAATTTGTTAATACAGTTTTGTGTGTGTTATAATGTAGTGTTTGGCAGTGCACAACAAAAAACCAACAGTTAACATCAAACATATTAGTTTCCTCTTTCAAATAATGCTATTATTATTGATTTATCTACAGAACTCGATGGAAGCTCTTATTCATCACTTCAAGTTGTACTCGGAAGGTTACCAAGTGCCCCCTGGCGCCACCTACACAGCCATTGAAGCACCAAAGGTATGCCATTTGCTGTTTTACACCACATATTACTTGATTACAACTTTATGAGTGTTGAAGGTCTCTATATATATGTATATAGGTCTCTATATATATGTATATATATATATATATGTACATACATATATATATATACCTCTCTATATATATGTATATATATATATGTACATACATATATATACCTGGTAGATGTTAAAATGGTGTGCACCATGAAAAATGGCAGCCATCATTGGTGTTCAGGAACTTTTTGAATGTGTGACAATAAACCTTTTAATTAACTGAGTTATATAATTCTCAGTTTTCATTTACTTTTGGTACACAGAGGCACAGCCAGTAGGTTATGCCTGCACCTTCAGCACGAAATCTTAGAATAATCTTTGATGATAATTTCAGTTTTAGATGGCATATTTCTCAAACTTGTCACTGCTGCTATTATCATATTTGTGATTTACGTACCAATCCATCTGTTGACGACTTTAATATGGCTTATCAATTCTGATATTGACTAACCATTTTGTATTGATACGCCTCTGAACTTTGTTTCCAAGGATTTTGGCACAAAAGAAGCTACCTCATTATTGTGACAAGACTATTCCACGATAAGTCACCTTGACTATTGAAAATATATATTGTTAAAATATCGGCCATCATGAAAATATTGCAGTCATTTTGGATGTTCAAGTATAAATATCAAAATATTGAGAAAACAGCGGTGGTTATTTAAAAAACAATTGCTGCCATCTTGAATTTTCAATTGGCTTGTCGACTGAATTTAAAGAATTGCCCAAAAGAAATATCTATGCCACGTTTCATGCTTGTATTACCATTAGAACAATAGACTTCATAATGAGCCGTGATGTGCTGTGGTAATAGTGAATGTGTGTCTGCAGGGCGAGTTTGGGGTGTACCTTGTCTCTGATGGCACCAATAAGCCGTACAGATGCAAGATCAAAGCTCCTGGGTTTTCACATTTGGTGAGTATTTAATTTTTATAATCATTTTAAATAAAACCAGTTAACTGTTTTAAGCCCACAAGCACCTTGACATACCTGTATACTTAGATCTCAGCAACTCTTCAACATTTTCACCATTTGGACCCTATAAATAGACATATTGTATTTGACTTATATCAAATATGCATGCCCTGATGAGTGTACGTACACTTTTTTGTCCTTTGGGCCAAAGGTCCAACTGACTTATGCCATCACTCTGTGACCGCCGTGCTCCGTCAGCTGCCATACCTCAGAAACCGTTCAGCAACTGTTTTTCTAATTTTGCATAGATGTATCTTAGGGTATTGCCACTATGCACGAGAAATCTGTATTTGATTGAATCATTCTAAGAGCCCCATAGGGCACCCCAGGGTCTCCGAAGCTGGACAATTTTCACATTTTGCCTATTTTTTCAAAAACTCTTCAGTAACTTTTTCTCTGATTTTGCACAGACATTTCATGTGTGAGTGCCACTATACTGTATTTGATTGAATCATTCTAAGGGCGCCCCAAAATGCTAAATTTTCCTATTATTTCCTTCTGCTGGATAGTGGACTTTGCCCTATCTCTGATCACTGGGGTGGGTGACTGGAGCGGCCTGGTGTCAGAGATTATGCTGTAATCCTGTGTATTGGACTAGCCAGGGCTCACTGCCTGCAGTTGTTCCAATGTCAAACAAAATGCCTCCATATGGGCTCAATTGTCAATGCAATATAAAGATATGATCTAGGATTAAAATAAAATAACTTAGGTATAAAATAATATATAAAGTAAAATAACTTAGGTATACTCAAAAAGGTTAAAGCATATTTAGCCAAAATTATAAGGAATGTTATTCAGATGTTTTACTATACATGTTGCAGCTATTACTTCACTCCAATTCAATCAGTATTATGTCATTATTTGCTACTGTTTTAAGTCAAAATGCATGCTATGTATATGTACATTGTGAACAAATAAAATGTTATTATAGTTCATCTCATTCTTCTTTCCATTCTGGGGGAGGGTGGTAGGGTCAAAATGAAAACAGAAAATGTGTGCACATTTTCTTAAACACCCTTTAACTGTGCTACATGCAAGATTGCAACTTTCCTGCAAAGTTTCTACAACTACAGGAAATCGGCCTAAATAGCAGAGTATCGGGATAAAATTCTACAATATTTGTAATAACACATTAACTAATATATATAATCTTCACGAAACGTTCTACTCGAATATTTTATTTCCAGGTGTATCTTCACTGGCATGTATATAGTCTCCACTAAACATGTCAACATTTTACTTCCATCATAACCCTTAATGATCTGTAACTATGATTCACCAAAAACATTTAATTAATAATTATAAACTCACAACATAGTCCAAAGGACTTCGGCCCATTTTTTACTCAATCAGGCATCTCCAGTTTTGGCTGACTATATCAATACCTTAGTTTTATCATCCTCTTTATTGATGTCAAGACCGAGCTTTAACAGATCGTATCAGCAGACTTTGCACTGCTCTGGGTTTTTTTTGCCACAACTGTCTACAAGGTGTAAATGCCAGTTCCTTCAATGCTTCATTAAATCACTTCTGACGAGATGTTTCCCAAATGTTCATGAAGCACATATACGTCCATCTTTAGAATGGCTATACTTCACATCTGAATGCTTGCCTCCATCACCACTGCTATCCTTTCTCCAATGTTTGAGTCATTCGGCAATCCCTCATGGTTGACCAAAATGTGTTTTATCCAACCTAGAATGACACACTGTGAAATGCCATTACAGATAATGAAAAAATTAACCTTTGTGTTTTAACTCTAGGTGGCACCACTTTCACCCACATATCTGCGTAGAAATTGGTACTTTATCTGAATGTTGGTGTACACTTATTGGTGTGTCTTAAATATTTTGTAGGCATACAGTACATTTAATAGAATAAATATTGTATTTGAAAGTGTCACACTCACAGACTCGTATCATATTTTTTCAGGCGGCCATTCACAAGCTGTCAAAAGGACACATGCTTGCTGATGTGGTTGCCATCATTGGTGAGTTTTGTTTTTTCCAGGTTTTACAGTTAATTTTGGTCAAGATTTGAGTAGGCAGGATTTTCCGGCCATTTGATTTATTTACCAAAAGTCTTGGGGAGGCTCAGCATTTCAAAACTTTTGTTGGATCTGTTTTTTCTATGTCATTGTACAAATAACTTTACTAATGTAGTAGTGGTTAGTGTGACTCGAGAGACGATGCTTGTTGTAGCTGCATTCATGTAGGTGAACTTCTGGCATGATGCCTCCTACGACAAGGATAATAATGACACCTACAAATATGTCACTGGATGTATGCAGCAATTTTTAATACTTTTAAAATGATTGCAATGTGTATATTAATGTTGCTGCCGCTGCCATGCAGTTCTTTGGAGTCATAATATTTACACGTTGTGTAGATTTACATAGGCACAGGCATAGAAGCAGTTTTGTTTTTGATCTTGACATTATTGACATTGACCTTTTTCCTCATGTAATGCAAGGTAACTAACTCGGCTGGTATTCTAATAAAACATTTAATTAATTGACACTGTTATTGAAAATGGCCGATTAATAACGTCATTGTTTTTCCACCCAACGTACAATCAAAATCCGTTTTGGCCGAGTTCAACCTGTCGTCCTGTATTGTGGCAAGTTCAATCCATGTTGTATTTGGACGAGACCATCAAGAACGTTAGATCGTGACGTTTACGTAATTGCAAATGCCATCACACATTGGCACAAATGTGCCATTATTTCAGAGGATGGCAAATAATATGGCTACCCTCAGGTCAATACAAATATGATCAAACAATAATACAGTGTATATATAGTATAGTATTGTAATGAAACAAAACTACACAGTCCATTACATTATGTGGCTAAAATATGTACATAGTAAATGGCCATTCAGATTGACTGGTGGTTCACAAATGTTTCCATGGTGCTGATCTTGTTGTTAAATGTATGCTTGCAGGTACACTGGATGTCGTGTTTGGTGAAGTTGATCGCTGAGTCGGCAGCTTCAACTGCTAGTGTTGCTGTCTTGCAAGTCTTGTATGATGACACATCACTTGGACTTCGACTGTTTACAAACAAAATTACAACTGTTTGTTGTGGACTTTTCTTATTTATATCATGGCCACAGGTTATTTAAGTTTAGTTTAAAACAAAGCTACTTGTGGCCGCAATCAGGTCATGTGATTTGTGATTCCATTGGAACAGTTAGTCAATCAGTGACAAGTGCCAGTATTGGCTTTGTGTGGACACTACTGTTGCTTAGTGAATAAATAATTATAGATATCCTGTGGTTGCTGTTGTCTGTTAGTAGACATGAATGCACACCAAAGTAGTTGACGTTTGCATGCAAGCTAACAGTTCCCAACATGACTGGTAATAGTAATATGTAATAGTAAAGATTACAAATAGTCAAATAATAGTAATTGTAATAGGTTGAACAAAACACAGTCTACTTGTAATAGGAAACAATTGCTATTTACTATTGCTGCATGGCCAAAGGGATTCAATGGTGCTTTATTATCCTGTTCTCATGCCATAAATTGTTTTTATAGTGATTCTCTTTTCACACAAGCCTGTGGGTTTAGTGGCTACCTGCACATTACTGAGTCTAAACTACCACAGATGTAAAAAACGTCCTCATGTATTTGTACTTGAGCCAGTAATTAACGGTCCACCAACCGGCAGTAGAGCAGTACGGTTTAAATATGCTGATTATAATCCACTTTTAGTGACACAGAATATTGCTTTCATTCCTACGGACCTGATATATATAAAATGAAAAATGTGTTCTATCCTTAGACAATGTAGTTAGTAGATAATAATGACTAAGTAAATATTATATTGATGCATAATAAGTACTATAAATAATTCCAAAATAATTTCCTTCCTTTTTAGCACCACAAATGAGATGACAGGGTGTGCAAATAAATTAAACATTATGCACTCTAAATCACCTGTATACCTTCCAACTACTGCACTTCGAAATCCAGGAGAATTGCAGGCTCACCAAAAAAGCTACTACACCTATCCTTTAAAACCTCCAACTGCACCTTCTTGAGGCTCACTAAAAACTTCTCAAATACACCCTGCTTGGGACCACCAACTGCACCTCCTTGAGGCTCACTAAAAACGTCTCAAATACACCCTGCTTGGGACCACCAACTGCACCTCCTTGAGGCTCACTAAAAACTTCTCAAATACACCCTGCTTGGGACCACCAAGTGCACCTCCTTGAGGCTCACTAAAACCTCCCAAGTACACCCTGCTTGGGACCACCAATGGCACCTCCTTGAGGCTCAATAAAAACCTCCCAAGTACACCCTGCTTGGGACCACAACTACACCTTGAGGCTCACTAAAAACCTACCAGGTGCACCCTGCTTGATACCACTAACTGCATCTCCTTGAGGCTCAACAAAAACCTTTGAAGTGCACACTACTTGGGACCACCAATTGCATCTCCTTAAAGGTCACTGAAAACCTCTAACTGCACCACCCTTTTAACCGTGGGACTCACCACAACCCTCCAACTGCCGTTTAAAGCCTACAATCCTGGAGATTTACATAGTTTCTGTGAGGGCGGGAGTTCCACAACAGCAGTTGGTTGGCAGGTATACACCTGTCAATTATGACAAGATTGACCCACTAATTCTTCCAACACAACTCATTGGTGTATGTTTAAACACGTTTCACTTGTTCTGTGAAGCTCCTATATAGCTTGCGTTAGGTACATGTTTCACAACCTTTGACATAATTAGTAGAGAGGCAGATCTTGAGCGACATTACCAACTACACTCCACAATCAGTCCGCAAATGCCATGGCAGCCAGCGAGATTAATTGACTGAGGTCATATTAGGAACATTTTAGAAATGGCACACACAAAGCTGTCCCCATTTGTTGTGAAGCAGTGGTGCAAAAGTGGGATCACACATCAGACCTGTGTTTGTCAAAAAAGCCAATAGTTGTGTCCTCTGTAAGGAAGTTTCCATATTTCCAGGAGAGACCGATCATTATATTGACCATGTCGTACATATATACTGGGTAACTCAAAATAACTGTTGTGTTTTTAATGCATTGCCAGTTTGGTTGATGCGAATATAGAAAGTGGTGAGTAGAGGAGAGAGCCTTACATGACTGGCAAGTAAGTGTAATAATATTGGTGATTTTAAAGGAGTACACCATATTATCCCAATTTTTAGCAGGATTTGGCCACACTATCTGTAGACAACTTTCACAATCTTGGAACTTTGCTGGCAACGTGAACAATCATTTGAAGACTCGCGTAAATGTCCACACTACTTAATGCATAACTTGACAGTACATGCTAGTAACATAATATATTGGGGAAAGCCGGGCATAACTGCATAACTAACGGAAAACGTAGTAAAAAGTTTGCGCAGTGCAGCTGCCCAAAATTTGTGTGGTTTCATCCAATCAAAATGTCGGCTTTCCTACAAATGTTAACGCATCTAGTTTGCTATTATATTCGTTTTACAGCAGCGGTTCTTAATCCTTGGGTTGCGACACCACCAAGCCATTTTGAGTGGGTTGCCAAGAGTTTCCAGTGATTTTCTGAGCTTTCCTTTATTGTCCCGCTTGCCTATTATACCAGATGAATGAGAGACAAATAATGTATGCCAAATATTACATGAATTTGAAATTTATATAGTTTTATAATAGCAGTGTTCTTCAGATTTGGCTAAATTGTTTTGTCTCACATGCATGTAGTACGGGAATGTCATATTCTGTTTAAAGTTCATTAGCGTAATATAGTTCGAACATTGTTGACATTGTACGATCTTTCCGACTCCGTCTGCCATCTTTGATTTAGTTTCGCAACTGGTGCATGTTCTCTTTATACATAGTAGTCATGGGGCTTAATCATAAAATTGTTCACATCGTTCTACAAGCACCATTTTTGGACCAGCACAATATATGGCCATGACATCTCATTTTTTCGCGGAAGCCAAGGTTCCTGCTGTGGCGGCCATATTTGACAAATCCAAGATGGCTGCCGTCCAGAGTAAGTCTGTGTAATAACTTGAGAACAAAAAGTAGTAGAACCATAAATGATTCCACCTTTTAGGGGTTTTCTACCATGGAGAATCCATTTCTGGTGTTAGATTGCTGATTCTAGGTCGAGGTCACGTGATAAGATCAGATCCGAAGTCAGTTTGGCTCAAAATATAGATATTTTGAGCCCAAAACGTACTATATCAGATATTCACCGTTCTGGTGTCATTTTCATCTAAAAATATGTTAGGTGGACAATAGTCATTGTAAATGCCTCTGCTGAGGATGCACCGCAGACATGTCTGCTGACTGCATTTGAGCCAGCCACTGAGGCTGAAATTGGAATGTTGTTGAAGTCATCGCCAGTGAAATCTTGTGAACTTGATCCCATTCCGACATGGCTTCTTAGAGACTGTGCGCACGATGTTGTACCTGTGCTCATGACAATTGTTAACCTGTCTCTGAGAACGGGGGTAATGCCTTCACACTTGAAGGAAGCGCACATCAGGCCAGTACTCAAGAAACCGAGTCTAGACAAAACTGTCTTGAATAACTACCGACCCGTGTCAAATCTACCCTATCTATCGAAGACAATAGAACGTGTCGTTGCTGCGAGATTGTCAGCTCACATGTCAGAGCACAATCTCTGTGAGCCCTATCAGTCAGCGTACAAGCCGAATCACAGCGTTGAGACGGCCCTTGTCTGTGTGCAGAATCACATCCTGCACGCAATGGACAATCAGAATGTTGTCATCATGGTTCTCCTGGATCTATCGGCTGCGTTTGACACCGTCGACCATGAAGTGATGTTGCATAGACTCTCACATGATATCGGAGTGGTCCAAGATGCACTGGACTGGTTTAAGTCATACCTGAGAGACAGAGTCCAGTCAGTCCACATTCATGGTGCTACATCGCCTGCTCGTCCTCTGGTATACGGGGTACCACAAGGCTCCGTGCTGGGTCCTCAGCTGTTCTCCATCTATGTAGCACCAGTTGCTAAGATTATTCGCAAGTACAATTTGATGTGTCATTTCTACGCGGATGATACTCAAATCTACATTCCAGTGAAACCCCACCAAGAGAACATTGCTGCGGCTGTCGTCCGTATTGAAGAATGTGTAGCGGAGATCAGGACGTGGATGATGACAAACTTTTTAAAGTTGAATGACTCAAAGACAGAAGTCATCGTGTTCGGCTCTGCGCAACAACTAAGAAAAATTGAGCTGCGCACACTATGCATTGGAGACTGTTTGGTCACTGTAACTCAGAATGTACGGAATCTTGGTGTACAGTTCGATGCCGAGATGAAGATGGAGACGCACGTGATTGCGGTCTGTAAATCTGCAATTTTCCATCTCCGAAATATTGCAAGAATAAGACGTTATCTAACACCTGCAGCGACAGAACAAGTCATACATGCGTTTGTTACCAGCAGACTTGACGTTGGCAATGCATTACTCCACCGACTGCCTGTGAAACAACTAGAACGGTTGCAGAGAGTACAGAACTGGGCGGCTCGCCTTGTCGACGGCGCCAGGAAGTTCTGTCATGTCACACCTCTATTGATCAAGCTGCACTGGCTGCCAATAGCAGTTAGAGTAGAGTATAAGATACTTCTACTCACGCACCGAGCACTGACTGGCTGTGCACCACAGTATATCACCAAATGTGTGACCCGACGTCAGCCAACTCGATTGTTGCGCTCCAGTGAACACAATCATCTATGTGTACCACGTGCAACGCGTCGCTGGGGTGATAGATCCTTTTGCGTGGCAGGCCCAACACTATGGAACTTGCTGCCGCAAAAGCTGACTGCAACAACAATGACAAACACTGATTTTAAATCAAACCTTAAGACTTACCTGTTTTCCCGAACATTCTGTAAGGCGCCGTGAGCAACGATTGTTGGAACGGCGCAATATAAATGTCACGATTTGATTTGATTTAGATGAACCTGGAATGAGCTCTGGATACAGGTCTCTTCAACCAAGGTCATGGTTAAATTTGCCCATAAATGCGTAAAACCCCATGTATCTGTTGATGATTCAATTGATCTTACTGCGTGAGCAAAGGTTTATATATTTATTATAATGTTGGAACCGATATTGAAAATGGAATGGCGAGGTCATAATCAAGGTCAAGAACAATGATCATTTATTATAGAAATTGTTCATTATGCACAACTGGGAATGTAACCCACTCCAACATGTAACCCACTCCAACATGTAACCCACTCCAACATGTAACCCACTCCAACATGTAACCCACTCCAACATGCATGAACAATACTGTTATTCTAGAAATAGCAATTACATGTCAATTGGATACACAACATTCAATGAATGTACCTAAAATAGTACAATGCTATTTTACTTATTCACTCTACTCATATAATCAGACAATATCATCCGTCTATCTGACGTCATCATCCGTCTTCAGTTGTTCACATCGTTGTCATCATTGTTTAGGCAGCCACCCTCGCATTTGCAGTGTTGTACAACGAAGACCTGCATTGCAGCATTTGCAATTTCCCTTCCACGCTTTCGTGCAGCCGCAGTTTAGGAGCAGGGCACAAGCTTTACTTGCGTCGGCGAGAATGGTCCAGAAAGGGGGCCATTGCTTGCTGCGTTAATCCTGTTCCCATCCCCAGTGATCAAAGACAGGGATAGGCAATCCCTGTATTTGATTGTGGTTGTCGTTGACTGCTTCCAAATGAAACTGGCTTGGAGCAAGGACCTCTTTACATGCTCGAAGAGACCGGCCTGGGTCGGCGGCATATTGTCGAGTGAACGAATGCCATTGGAGAAGAGTTGATGCTTGGCATCATTGACAGTTGCAGAACCACACGTCTTGTTGTACATGAGCACAAAGAATCGCTCGAATCGTTGCATCTGAACAGATTCCAGAGTGAACTCCGGATCTTCGGTCAGCGAGATCATCGTCTCTGTAAGTCCTGGTGTACTGATCCATGCAGCCCACGCCGTCTTCTTACCGCAATAGAGACACTGAGAGGTCGTATTGCAGCCCGTTATGGCGTGAAAGAGGAGTAGAGCCAATGACTTTGATGGACCGAGCTGGGAGTGCATCCTGTGCATCGGGATATCTCGCTATTTCTTGCTGCTACCAAAGCTAATCCAAAGCTCTGAAAAGTTCTTCAAAGAAAGCGACGGAAAGAACAACGGTGTCGCTGTCGACAGTGCACAGGAATGTTTTCTCTGACCCCGAGATGAGGCATGAGCTAGATGCAGGATGATACGCGTATCTGCCTCTGCGTGGTTGCAGGGCTGGAGTACTGACACATGAAACAGCTTGTTGGAGAGCACCAGCTCAGACTCTGTGCTGAGGAGGAGTCTTCCATCCATGTCAGTCTCGACGAGCTGCTTACTGGTAAAGGAAAATTGCTCCTTTTTGTTTTCTAAATTTTTCAAGTACGGTTGCCAGTCCCTTTTTGGTATGGGAGTGCAGCCATCGCCATCTGATTCGAATCCGACACCGCTGCTGTGTCAGTGATTTCAGGCTATGTTCAGAGTAGGTGTCGCAGACTGCATCGACGCTTTCAACCGTGGCGGTCACGTGAGCTTCCATGAAAGGCACAACGTGTACGTGTACATATTCACCGGCATGCTGCCGCTATAGTCGAACGCACCGTGTGGATGACGGCAGCCATGTCGAACACTTGAACTGTCGCTTGTCTCGCTGGATTGGCGCGGCAAGTAGGCGCGTTGATGCACGCGAGGATGTGCGACTTGGTCCCAGCGCTTAACGAAATTCAGTCTGATAAAAAAGGAGGCTCTCGCTGGTTCTCAAATTGAAGAATTCGACAATATCCGCGTCCGAACTTGATTGGAGAGAAAGGAAAAGTTGAGTGACAAGCACGGTATTCTGTTTCAGTATCCCGCCTTTGCTTCCCTTCTTTTGGGGGTCTGGAGTAGGTTGTTTCTCTTTATTGACCAACCGCATGGATTTTGGACAGGGACACAGCTACTTTATGCTCCATTACACCACGTATATCATGAGCGACGAGCTCGTGACCTGTGGCTAAGAAGGGGTTGCCCACTCCGGTCACCACCTTCATGAAAGACTGCACGTCATTCAGAAACTTAGACTGCAGCCTCTTCGTGGTGACTAGTTGTTCTTCAATCATTCTGACGCAATCTGGACCAGCCAACATGTACAATGTTATGGCGTCTGTGTCATCATACAGGTCAGAGGCTCATTGCCCTGGAGTATTTTGTTCATCGGTTCATCAGGGATTGATATATTGTCATGAGGCTGAACGTGTGCTCGTATTTTTGAACTGTGAAGTTTCCTTTGAGGTACTCCGCATACTCCGTTGGATGCGTCACTGCGAGCTCGACCATGTCTCTGACGTGAATCGACGACCAGCGGGCGTAGTTGGAGTGGTCAAAAATAAAGAACCACGAACAAAGCTCATCGCACACCTGAACGTAGAGAAGGAAGTCACCCTCTCGCAACGAGCGCACATAGCGGCACATCAATAGCTCAAGCTCGATCACTAGCGATCAATATTTGAACATGTGAACATCAGCGGATTGCCTTTTGCTTCACATTTCGAACGACTGAGGAGGTCCCTTCACATTGGACGTGTACTGATAGTACGCATTTTGCTTCAACATAGAGAGAGAAACGAGTGAAACTTGATCAGCGTGGCGCATGCGCTTGATGTGATGGTCTTTGATAACAGACCGAGCGCGACCACAGGATAGGGCGTTCGCCTGATTGAGAGCAGTGTCTCAGTCAGACTCGTGTAGCATCTTGCCCATCATCAGCTGGCACTTAGTCTCGATATGTAAGGCTCCCAGCTGCATGATGTACCTATCCTCGCCCAGGATGTCGGGAAATTGCCATTGCAATTGTTTGCATATGGCGTAGAAAGGCTGATCGGCGCCAAGGACAGGGGTCTAACCGGGGTTGATGAACTCGGTGTTTTCCTTCACTATCTCCAAAGTATACATCATCAAAGATGGAGAGGCGGCCTTATCAGAAAATAAGGGGAGGATACCGATTTCTGCCCTCGGGTTTATAAACGCACCATCCATGAGCAGCGAGTTGAAACCCGCTCATGTGACCACATCACCCTTCTCCAGCTGACCATTTTCCAACATAAGCATACTGCAAGCTCGTATGCCTAAGTCTTAAGTCGACAGTGATTAAGGTACATTTTCCATTAGGAGCATCCATTGTCAAAACATATATTATATTTATTGCAACACATTGACATTGATATCGTGATAACATTTGGATAACATGTTTGCGATTTAACGCTGTATACAGTGATCCTAAGCTAAAAAAAAATTATTTTGAGCCAAAACCTGGGATCGGCCAAATAACACCAGGAATGGATTTCCATGCTCGAAAACCCCAAAGGTGGTCTCATTTATGGTTCTACTACTTTTGGTTCTCAAGTTATTACACAGCCTATCTCTGGACGGCGGCCATATTGAATTTGTTCAATATGGCCGCCACAGCGGAAGCTCAGCTTGGCTCCTGCAAAAAAATGAAAGGTCATGGCCATACCTAATACTGATACAAAAATGGTGCTTGTAGAAAGATGTGAACAATTGAGGTGTTTTTTAGGATAAGCCCCCTAACTAATATATAAACCAATGAACGGCACTGATATGGCGAATACTCCGTGTTCAGCAAGAAATTTTAATAAATTATCATTTATCTCAAATTCCCGTGACAGGGATTTGGGTCGCAGCCAAAAAGGTTAAGAACCGCTGTTTTAAGCCTAACAGTACATTTCTGCCAACTGCCCCGGGAAATCCAGGAGTCTCCTGGATTTTGGGTGTTGGACAGCTACAAAGTTAGCTGTCCAACACAATCGACTTGTATAATTTTACTTTAATGAGTATGCGTCGTAAATTCGTGCGAGTGTAGAGAATTTTTAGCGTATGAACGCGTGAAAGTCGTAAATTCTCGTCACATTGGTACATTACCGAGGTAGCCTTATAAAACTTTAGCTGTCCAACACACAAGACTTGTACAATTTTCTTATTTTAACGCGTATTTGTTGTAAATTCGTGCCAGTGGTGAATTTTTAATGTATGATTTCGTGAAAGTCGTAAATTCTGGTCACATAGTACATTACTGAGGTAATATTGTAAAACTTTAAATGTCCAACACGCTGGACTTGTACAGTTTTCTTACTTTAAAGCAAATATGTCGTAAATTCTTGCCAGTGTAGTGCATTTTTAGCGTATGAAAGCGCGTATGTTGTAAATTCTTGACACATTAGTACGTTACCGAGGTAACTTTGTGGAACTTTAGTTGTCCAACACATACACAAGACTTGTACAATATTCTTACTTTAACGTGTATGTATCGTAAATTCTTGCCAGTGTAGTGAATTGTTAGTGTATGAACGAGTCGTAAATTTTCGTCACATTAGTACATTACCGGGGACACTTTGTAAAATGTTTGCTGTCCAACACACACATCTTGTACAATGTTCTTACTTTAATGCATATGTTTCGTAAATTCTTGCCAGTGTAGAGAATTTTTAGAGTTTGAACGCGCGTAAGTCGTAAATTTTTGTCACTTTAGTACATTACCAAGGTAACTTTGTAAATCTTTAGCTCTAACACACTAAACTTGTAAAATTTTCTGACATTATTGCGTATGTGTCGTTAGTTCGTGCCAGTGTAGTGAATTTTTAGCGTATGAACGCGTGTAAGTCGTAAATTCTTGTCATTTTACTACATTACCGAGGTAGCCTTGTAAAATTTTAGTTGTCCAACACACTAGACTTGTACAGTTTTGTTACTTTAACGCGTATGTGTCGTAAATTCGTGCCGGTGTGGTGAATGTTTAGTGTATGATCGCCTGAAAGTCGTAAATTCTGGTCACATTAGTACATTACCGAGGTAACTTTGTAAAGCTTTAGTTGTCCAACACTCTAGACTTGTACAGTTTTCTTACTTTAACGTGTATGTGTCGTAAATTCGTGCCAGTGTGGTGAATTTTTAGTGTATGATGGCGTGAAAGTCGTAAATTCTGGTCACATTAGTACATTACCGAGGTAGTTTTGTAAAATTTTAGTTGTCCAACACACTGAACTTGTACAATGTTCTTACTTTATTTCGTATGTGTCGTAAATCCATGCCAGTGTAGTGATTTCTTTTCAGTTTAGTACATTACCGAGGTACCTTTGTAAATCTTTAGCTGTCCAACACGCTGGACTTGTAGGCCTACAATTGTCTTACTTTAAAGCGTATGTGTCCTAAATTCGTGCCAGTGTTGTGAATTTTTAGCGTATGAACGCGCATAAGTGGTAAATTCTTGTCACTTTAGTACAAAACCGAGGTAACTTTGTAAAACTATAGTTGTCCAACACAATTTTTAGTGTATGAACGCGTGAAAGTCGTAAATTCTGATCTCATTACTACATTACCGAGGTAGCTTTGTAAAACATTAGCTGTCCAAACACATTAAACTTGTACAATGTTTTTACTTTAATGCGTATGTGTCGTAAATTCTTGGCACTGAAGTGAATTTTTAACGTATGATCGCGCTTAAGTCGTAAATTCTCGACACATTATTACATTACCGAGGTAATTTTGTAAAACTTTTATTGTCCAATACTCTTGACTGGTACAATTTTCTTACTTGAATGCGTATATGTCATAAATTCTTGCCAGTGTAGTGCATTTTTAGCGTACGAAAGCGCGTAAATCTTATATTCTTGACACTTTAGTACATTACCGAGGTAACTTTGTAGAACTTTAGTCTAGTGTGTTGGACAGGTAAAGTTTAAAAAAAATTCCTCAGTAATTTACTAAAGTGACACGAATTTATAACTTACGCGCGTTCATACGCTAAAAATTCACTACACTGGCACGAATTTACGAAATATACGCATTAAAGCAAGAAACTTGTAAAAGTCTAGTGTTTTGGACAACTAAAGTTTTACAAAGTTATCTCGGTAATGTACTAAAGTGACAAGAATTTATGACTTACGCGCGTTCATACGATACAAATATTCACTACACTGGTAAGAATTTATGACACATACGCATTAAAGTAATAAAATTGTACAAGTCCAGCGTGTTGGACAGGTAAAATTTTACAAAGTTACCTCGGTAATGAACTAAAGTGACAAGAATTTACTATTTTCACGCGTTCATACGCTAAAAATTCATTACACTGGCACGAGTTTACGACTCATACGCGTTAAAGTAAGAACATTGTACAAGTCTAGTATATTGGTCAGCTAGTTTCACAAAGTTACCTCGGTAAGACCGGAGAAGATGCAGTTCTGACTCAGGTGTTCAAAGGGCGAAAGCAACCTCATTTGCAGCTAGTTTCTAAACATGAGTAGGCAGATATCACCATGACCCTGCAGGCCATTTTCATTGGCCAGGATCCACAAGCAAGGGTCTCCGTCGTTGTCACATATGTTTTTGCGCTACTTCTCCATCATTATGCAGCCCAAAACCTGCAGTGTCCCATGATCATGCAGTCTTCTATCCGTGGCCGAACATGTGTTGACGTCCCAGTAACTGTGAAGAAGCACTCCGATATCATCTCACAGGATCTTTCACTGCATGCCATAAATGGCGGCCACTTACGGAGTTAAAAAGATAACTGCCATATCAGTAGCAAAGAAGGGATTGAAACTCGACACTATCGGTAAAGTTGATTGTAATATGGAACAGGTTGAGAGGGAGGCAACTGCATTTATGGTTGTATGTTATGGTAGCAAGCTGAAGTGTGACTCCATGACTAGAGTGCCGTCAACGCATGTGGGCGCTGAAAACTGGAACGAGTACTGCTTTTATCCCCAAACTATGCTCTCTCCCACCAACAACTCAGGCATTTGTCCAGAATGTGCTCAGATGCCATTACAAGGTTGCACAATGTTATGGTGCCCTAGAATCGGACCCCCTCCCCTCAACCCAGTAGAGTTGGGATGGGAGGCAGACCATGCCAACAAAGCCCTACATCCTTGCTCTGTTCTTGGGGGAGTATCCCTAGCTCCTGAGTCTCTACTCAAGCTCATACGATGCGGTTGTGAGTCAGAGCGACCCTGTAAAAGCAATAACTGCAGATGTACTGGACACAGAGTAGCATCCACCATCTTTTATGCCTGTGTGGGAGGACTTGAATGCAAAAACCCATTCAATAGGAAGGCGTCTACTAAGGATGAAGATGACGAGGATGTGTCAGATGAGAACCAGCATGTTATTGATGAGTCTAACAAGGATCAGGAGGAATTGTGCCATAATGTTAATGAGGCAGAAAATGAAGGCGTTTTGGTTTATTTTTAAAAATAAAATTGTGTCCAGTTGATCATCCAATAGTTCTACTGTACTTGGATAGTGTTGTATACAGGTACCTGATGCGCTCTATCATGAAGTCGGAGTAGTATTTTCATAATAGTAGTAATAATAATAATATATTGATATGTAGGTTTTCTGAAATGGTCACAGGTCACTGTCATTTACATTATATGTTTACCGACAATACGTTGAGGAGTTCATAATGGATGGCAATCAATAAATAGCATGTTCATTTGATATATCCGTTTCAATTTGATTATTTTGTATCAACAGACAAATACAAAACAAATAGTTGTTGGCTTCAGATATTTAATCTTTAGACATCCGTTTTGGAGGACATATGATCATTTGTCCGCATAGTGATTCCTCAAATCGCCATGAAAACACCAGAATCGGAATCCGTGACTCCAAAAACCTATATCCAGACACCAATATCGTCGTTCTATATCAACTAACTCCTAAATTATGGCATATTAAAGCATTTTTAGCATTTTGGCAGGCCTGTTGGATTGTTCTGCAATAAGAACTCAACCAATCTTGATGAAAACCTCAGAAATAGATTCCTTGCCCCCCAAAAAAAATGTCTAGACCCAAGATCACCTTAATAAGTAAATTCGTTCAGAAGTTAATCCATTTCTAACATTTCGGCGGACATCTTGTCGGCCATCTAGGATTTTGAAAATGGCAAGCGGGTGTGAAGCCCACACACAGTGGATTTTGTTACTAGATGACATGCACTAATCAAAACTGCAAAGAAATGGTTTTAGGGAGACATGACAAAGTCTTCTGGTTGAGCTACTGGACTATAATGTAATGTCCCCCCCGGTTCTTTGAAAATCTTCCACCTCCCCAGTACATTCACACTATCGCATAAGCACTAGCCAGAGATGACGGTACATAGCGTAGAGGCGCGTCCCTTGGGTGGTGAATGGGGAGCCCTCCCTCGAGGGGTTTGCACGTGAATAATACAGAATAACGTGCCGTGGGTCAACGTACCATAGGAGAATGGAAAACTAACTTCAAACCTGGATAGATGAGGCTCGTCAGTCTGGAAGGACACCTCATCTAGGAGACGAAAAACTCTGATTTAAAACCTGGGCATTTGGCGTTCATCAGCCTGGGAAGGCAGCTCAACTTGGAGAAGGGAAACACCGACTTTAAACCTCCGCTGCCTTGTGGCTATACCCACCTATAGGAAAGGCTTCAGGAGGAATAATCTGGAGTCGGAGTCCCAAATGCAGTAGACGTTGACTTTAACGTTCTTTTAGCAACTTCTGCGACGCCGCTGGTGCCAAATTGTATCAGCTCTTGTCGTTCAGTTGGATCCATCAGCTGCGTGGAGATGGAGAACCCGCTGCATGGGCAACATCTCTTTCTTCATATTATTGCGCCCATACGGGAATGCGTGAAAAAAGTGTAAGTCCGAATGTGCATCCATACGAGATGCGTAAAAAGTCTAAGTGCCGACTTGCGTGAAAACGACTAAGTCCGAATATGCATCTATACGAGATGCGTGAGAAAGTCCAAATCCCGACTTGCGTGAAAACAATTAAGTTCGAATATACACCAATACGGTTTCGTTAAACCCTTAATAAGTAATATTATTATAATAATATAACATCAGTATGATCTGTTTCGTGCATACTACATATCGTTAAACCCTTAATATTATTAAAATAATATAATACAAGTATGACCTGTTTGGTGCATACTGCATATCGTTAAACCCTTAATATGTAATATTATTATAATAATATAACACCAGTTATGGACGGTATAATAACCTAAATAATAAGTAGGAATATAGTTTTCAACGTTTTGTTCACGATTAAAAAGCATACAAGATACAAGAACGCTGTGTTTATATAATACATATAAAATAATCGCTATATTTGTCACTCAAAAATAACACATTTTATTGTTTCGCTAAATTCGTTTATTATTACCGGTGATAACAACAACAAAAAACGATAATTATAAGCGAACGTAGTCCGGCGCGCAGTTCTCCAAGACGTCTCTCCGTCCAAGACCGGTCGCTTGCTCACGTCATCGCCACGCACGTTAACGCTACCGTCGTTCCCCGGAACCAATGCCTTGTTGCCGGCGAGCCGTCGCTAGCCCGGTGTACCGGTCTGGAAGGAGGTTCCGGTTTGAGAGTAAGTTCCGGTTCCGTTTTGCATATTGCGCATGCTCGCGCAAGCGCAGTACATCAAATGCGACCCACGATGAGCAACGTTACCTCAGCTGACCGATCAACTATGACCCCGTGCCAGAAGTATGTGGCGACTGAGTTACATCGCGGTGAGCAACGTGACCACAGGTGACTGATCACCTTTGATCCTTGCTCGACGCTCGCGGCGACCGAGTTACACAATTTATAATTTTTCGCTTGCTGTAACGACCGTTACTCCATTTACCTACTTGCCCCCCCTATGGTGCTTCATACATGCCAAATTGACAGAGATATGTGTCACTTATAAATTGTTACCCCCCAGGATCCCCACCCCCGACGAATTTTTTAAATATATTTTAATATAAACCTACGAACCACCCTCAATGGGCCTGCTAGATTACACACACAATTTCAGCTTCATACATGCCAAACTGACAGAGATATGTGTCATTTGTGTTTACCACAAAACCCACTGTGCATATAAACAGCGCTTAAAACTGCAGCTTTGTATGACGAAGTCGTAAGATGCACAACGCTCTGAGACAATGACTTCAAAATAAAACACATTTTTTGTAAATAATTACAAGTTATGCTAATTATGAGGGTTTGTTATGTATACTAACAATTATAAAAGTAACCGTATCATTAACGTAAACTATAATATAACTGGGTCACGCATAGTTTCGGCAAACATCGTGTTTAAGCTAGCCAAAAATAGGTCTTTGTGTACACATAACGGAACTGGAACTTACTCTTAGACCGAAGCTTACTTCCAGACCGTACAGCTGCGGGCCGAATTAGGCGCTAACCTTTGACATGTACAATCGCATGCGCAATACGCAAAACGGAACCGGAGCATACTCTCAGACCGGAACCTCCATCCAGACCAATACACAAGGACCTTCTGACGTCGTTGTCGTCGCTGACCGGAACCTCTTCCGTGCTGCCGGCGAGCCGTCGCTACCCCGGGACCTCCTACCGTCGCTGTCGTCCCTCCCCGTCCTCGGAAATCAACCAAATTGGGCACAAGTTGCCAAGACCTCCTGTCTTTTAACTATGGCAAGTGTCCATTTTTGCTGATGTGACGGACCAGGCTTGCCACCTAGCGGTATCCTTTGTGTTTAATTTGTTTGTGAGTGTTGGGAGCGTTTATATTGTTTTTGGTAATATGACGTAATGACCGTGTGAAAATTCGTTGATTGGTTGTGGGGGGCCCGCCTTAGCTGTTAGTGCCAACTGTGGGTTTTTATTGTAGAAGTTTATGAGTGAAAGAATGTAGGTGGAGTCAATGATGGTTGCGCAGCCTTTGGGTCGGTTGAGATATCGCCGTCGGGTGGTGAAGAGAACGAGCGGTGTTATGGTTGGAGCGGAGGCTAGAATGAGGTGTATAGTAAGGCGTGATGAATGAGAGGTTTTGGGAATTCGCCGAATCGTTATCTATTCGACGTGGTGTGTGTGGGAGCTGGGATAGGTATATGCCTATGTTGTAGAGGAGTGGAAAATTCCCTGCTAAGTAAAATGATCGATCGACGCGAGTAGTTATATAGGTGGACCAGCTTAGTCAGTTGGATTGCCCCTGGAGGAATCCCATGTTAAAAGATAGGGATTTTCCTCCGGGGCGCGCCCGGGTTAAGAGATAGGACATTTTTCCCCATGTTAAAACATAGGCATTTCCTCCGGAGCGCGCCCGGGTTAAGAGATAGGCCATTTTTACCCCATTTTAAAACATAGGGATTTCCTCCGGAGCGCGCACGGGTTAAGAGATAGGCCATTTTTTCCCATGTTAAAAGATAGGGATTTCCATTGAAGGCGCGCCTGTGTTAAGAAATAGGCCATTTTTACCAAATGTTAAACGTCAAATCAATTTATCGTACAGGTATACGACGACTTTTTGAGTTGGAGGTATCAATTTTTACCCCAAATTATACTCTGAAACCTGTCCTACCAAATTTCCCTATGTTAAGAGATAGGCCATTTTTACTCCATGTTAAAATATAGGGATTTCCACCAGGGGCACTCCCGGGTTAAAAGATAGGGATTTTGCACCAGAGCACTTCCGGGTTAAAAGATAGGCCATTTTTACCCCATGTTAAAGGATAGGGAATTGTCCCCCTGTTAAAGCATAGGAGCTATTGTCGTAAACGTATACGACGAAATTTTTGAATTTTCCCCATGTTAAGAGATAGGTAAGATATCGTAAAGGTATTCGACAACTTTTTGAAATAAAATATACCGAACAGCATTTGAATATGTCACACACGAGATTGCTTGGCCCGTAGGCCGAGGCTCCGCCAAGGGATCGAGCCCTTATTTGGTTGACAATGACATGTCTAAAATGTGGTGTTATAATAAGGCGTAATTTATAATAAAAGGATTATAAATTCAGCAGAGGTCGTTTTATCTGAAGTAATGTATACAACATGTAGACTACATATAGGACTATGTTGTAGTGTTCAACTCTGTATTGTTCAATTACTGACTAACTGAGTGACTGTTATCGCCACCTAGCGTATCGAGTTAAACTTAACATCCGGGGGAGCTACATCCGGGCGGCTACAGTAAATAAACGTTTTCTCAAAGCTCTCAATAAACAGACTCAAAACATCATATTTGGCGACGAGTGATGCAGGTGTGAACTTCGCAACAAAGTTAAGTACTGCAATAATGTCCGATCTGCCAACGTATCCACACTTCGATGTTAGTGCAAGCGGTGACGTCGCAATTCGCTGGACCAAATGGGTCGCTCGCTTCAAAAATCTCATGACGGCGTGCAACATCACGGACGACACACGTCAACGCGCACTACTGCTTCATTATGCGGGTGAAGAAACGCACGATATCTTCGACACGCTGCTTGTCGTCGCTGGTGACGATGACGAAAATGAACTTGAGAAAGCAGTCAAAGCACTCACAACACACTTCGCTCCAAAGAGAAACCGCGAGTACGAAGTCTACAAGTTCAGACAGGCAAAGCAGGAGAAGGGGGAAGACATCACCGCGTACTACACGAGGCTGAGGCAGCTTGCAAAAACGTGTGAGTTCTCCCATATCGACAGATAAATCATGAGCCAGATCGTACAGAACTGCGAGTCTAGTCGGCTTCGACGGAAGGCACTAAGTGACCCCGACATAACATTGACCAAACTGGTGAATGTCGCAAAGGTCATGGAACTGTCCGAAATGCAAGCCAAGGGCATAGAACGCGTCAATCACAACAGTCAGTCGGTGTCTGTCAACAAGATGTCAACCCACAAACCCAAACAATCACAGTGGGTTACGAAACCGAAGGACGAGAATAACGTGTGCCGCAACTGTGCGCAGACGTGGCCGCACCCTGGAGGGAGATCGTCCTGCCCTGCCGCTGGGAAGGAGTGTATGAACTGTCACAAGATCAATCACTTCGCTTCATGCTGCCTGTCTAGACCAACAACGCGCAGACCGACGAAAACGGAGAAACGTAAACCGAACACGCGTAAACCACAGAAGCGAGGTGTACACATCGTTGCGGCTGAAGACAGTTCGAGTGATGACGCGTGTGTCTACAAACTATCACTGTGCAACGTCGGTGTCAACAAACGCGATGCACGTCCACACTTCATTGTCAATGTCAACGGCCACGAACTGAACGTCATTGCTGACTCGGGAGCTGAAATCAACATCATCGATGAATGCGACTACGCCACGATGACACCGCAACCGCAGCTGAGCCGCGATGACACGAAGATCTTCCCGTACGGATCTGCAAAGCCACTTCCTGTCAAGGGTATCTTCACGGCCACTGTGAAATCTGCAACACAACAAAGTGACGAACTGTTCTATGTTGTAGCGGGCTCAGGTGGCTCACTTCTAGGATGGAAGACGTCAAAGCGACTTCATCTGGTACGAGTCGTGCAACCGCTATCGACCAACCAGCCACAGGCTACAGCTATCGATCGCTTAGTCTCCGAGTATGACGACCTTTTCCAAGGTCTCGGTCAACTAAAGAATTTCAAAGTGAAATTACACGTCGACGAGACGGTGCAACCTGTTGCGCAACCACACAGGAGGATCCCGTTTCACGTCAGGCAGCAACTGGAACAGGAGTTGAAGCGAGACGAGGATCTCGGCGTCATCGAGCGCGTCGAGGGGGCAACGCCCTGGGTATCGCCATTGGTCGTAGTACCGAAACCGAAAAGTGAAGGTCAGATCCGGGTGTGTGTCGACATGCGCCAAGCGAATCAGGCGATCACGCGAGAACGTCACATCACGCCGACCATCAACGAGCTTGTAAACGACCTCAACGGTGCAGCTGTGTTCAGCAAACTCGACTTGAACCAAGGCTACAATCAGCTGGAACTCGAACCGTCATCGCGACCTATCACCACTTTCTCCACGCACATCGGCCTGTGGAGATATAAACGTCTCAATTTCGGTGTGTCTAGTGCAGCCGAAGTGTTCCAGAATGCCATTCGCGAAACACTAAGTGGCATATCCGGTGCGATCAACATCAGCGATGATATTCTCGTGTTCGGCGCAACGCAGAAGGAGCACGATCAGCACCTGAAGGCGACGTTCCAACGACTGCGCGAACATGGTCTCACGCTGAACAAAAATAAATGCTCTTACAACAAGGGCACGCTTGAGTTCTTCGGGTACGTCTTCTCCCGAGGAGGACTCTCTGCTGATCCAAAGAAGGTGTCAGCGATCCAGAATCTCGACACTCCGTCAAACGCAACGCAGGTCAGAAGTCTCCTCGGCATGTCCAACTTTTGTGCGAGATTCATCCCTGGTTACGCGACGATGACGCAACCTCTACGAGAGTTGACGAAGAAAGATGCGCTTTGGAACTGGACGGATGAGTGCAGCACGTCTCTCGCCTCTATACGTCAATCGCTATCGAAGGCGCCGGTGCTGGCGTACTTTGATGAGCGAAAGAAAACGGCAATCTACGTGGACGCCAGTCCTGTCGGCCTTGGCGCAATCCTCACACAGAGTGCCGAGTCAGACGAGCGTGTCATCGCGTACGGCAGTCGTGCGCTAACCGGCGTGGAGCAGAGGTACTCCCAGACCGAACGCGAGGCGCTGGCCGTCGTATGGGCCTGTGAACACTTTCACCTATACGTCTACGGTCAACCGGTCGTGGTATTCACTGACCACAAACCGCTAGTGTCGATCTACGGCAACCCAAAGTCTCAACCAACATCGAGCGGGGGGCAATCAGGCTGCAGCCCTACAACGCCACCGTGGTCTACCGTCCGGGGTCAGATAACCCTGCAGACTTCTTGTCACGACACCCATGCCAACAAACGCGTCAGACTTCCCGTGAAGAGAAGGTCGCTGAGGAGTTCATCGATTACATCTCGATCAACTCCGTGCCGAAAGCGATGTCGATCGAACAAGTGCGATGCGCAACAATGGCCGACGCGACACTACAAGCTGTAGTGCAAGCCCTACGCACTGGAAAATGGCAGCAAAACTTGTCAGACAAGGTAGACGTCGAGTCGTACAAGTCCTACCAACTGCTGAAGAACGAGCTGACGACCACAGTTGACGGTGACACCATTCTTCGTGGTCATCGGTTGGCCATCCCCGCAACACTGCAGAAATGCGCGGTCGACCTTGCCCACGAAGGTCATCAGGGAATCGTGAAGAGAAAAGCATTGCTGCGAGAGAAGATTTGGTTCCCCGGCATCGACAAGATGGTCGAACGTCGTGTCAAATCATGCATTGCGTGTCAAGCGGCTGTGCCAGAGGTCAAACGTGAACCTTTGCAGATGAGTCCACTACCCACAGCGCCCTGCACAGAAATCAGCGCAGATTTCGCAGAACTACCCATGGGACAATACTTGCTGGTCCTAATGGACGATTACTCAAGAATCCCGATCGTTGAAATCGTATCGTCAACATCGGCAAATGTGGTGATCCCTCGTTTGGACAAAGTATTGTCAGAGTATGGTACGCCCGACACACTTCGAACGGACAACGGTCCACCGTTTAACAGTCGTGACTTTGCAAACTTTGCTTCAGATCTCGGTTTCCGCCACAGGAAGATCACTCCGTACTGGCCACGAGCGAACGCCGAAGTCGAGCGTTTCATGCGAACGGTGAAGAAAGTCATCAAAACATCTATCTGTGAGCAGAAAGACTGGAGAGCCGAGATGAATCGGTTCCTTCGCAACTATCGCGCAACTCCACATGCGACAACCGGATCTCCTCCAGCAACACTTCTACACGGACGATGGATGAAGGTCAAGTTGCCACAAACGACACCCGAGCCGTTCAACAGGAAGGACGTACAACAACGCGACCAGAACAACAAAGCGAAGATGAAACGTGCAGCTGACGACAAAGCGTACGTCAAGCCTTCGACCATCAAGGAAGGTGACGCGGTCATCATCAAACCGCCGATGAGGAGGCGCAAAATCGACCCAGCCTATGATCCACGTCCGTACCACGTCACACACGTCAAAGGTTCCATGGTCACTGCGCAGCGTGGAACGCATTGAGTGACGCGAAATTCGTCATTCTTCAAACACGTCACGAGCGACGTAGTCGAATCGGAAGATGAGTCGTGCTGGGATGATGACATCAGCACCGGTGACATCGGTGACGCCGAAGATCAGCAAATCCTGCCTGATGACGTCGACGAGATGCCTCGCTATCCAGCTCGCATGCGCAATCGCCCGCGACATCTCGACGACTACGATGTGTACTAATTCGTATCACTAACATAATAATGCCTTGTCATACAGACACTACCCATAACAATGTTGTAGTCTGGCTAGTAATTGTTTTTTTCCATGCAAGGACACTATGTAATCGGGCCTATGCATTTTTACTAATGTGTTTTTTCCTGAACGCTGTATCTTTTATCCAGTTTGGGGAGGGATGTAGTGTTCAACTCTGTATAGTTCAATTACTGACTAACTGAGTGACTGTTATCGCCACCTAGCGTATCGAGTTAGACTTAACATCGGGGGAGCTACATCCGGCTACAGTAAATAAACGTTTTCTCAAAGCTCTCAATAAACAGTCTCAAAACATCATATATGTTATATCAGAACCTATATCCTCGTTTTTTCGAACAGAGCGACCATCTTGGAATTATACCTTTGATATCATTTCCGTACAATAGTACCTAAATTCGTGTCTCTTATAAAACCCGTACTCGAGACGTGTCTGGACATGTTTGTTTGTTGCGAGCGTGAGCGTGCGCACCCTGTATGACGTCATCAAACTGCTACGCACAGTAATTTTGTACGCGAGGTGATTTGGTCAAACAGGTAGTGATTTGGTTAGCCATCGTTTTGAACTTGCGCGCTTGAATATAATTCCATCATGTGACGTCATGGTACGCGCAGTAAATTTGTGCGCGAGATGAGTTGGTTATACAGGTAGTGATTTGGTTAGACCTTGTTTTGAACTTGCGCGTATGTAATTTAATCCCATCATGTGACGTCATGATGCAGTGACATCATTAAACTATAAACTGCTACGCGCAGTAATTCTATACGCGAGGTGAGTTGATCAAACAGGTAGTGATTTGGTTAGCCAGCGTTTTGAACTTTCGCACTTGAATGTAATCCCATCATGTGAAGTCATGATGCAGTGACATCATTAAACTATAAACTGCTACGCGCATCATAGGTCAAACATATTGGCTAGTGTTATTAGGTACTGGTTAAATTCGTGTCTTTTATAAAACACGTACTCGAGACGTGTCTAGACTTGTTTGTTTGTTGCGAGCGTGAGCGCACACTCCCTGTATTACGTCAAAGCTATCATTGTGATTTGGTTAGCCAACATTTATAAGAACTATATTGAACTGATGGTGTAAACTGGTATAAACTGGTATTGAACCCTCTGTGTGTTGGAAGAACAGCCGGGTATCGACATATAACATTTATACTTACCAGCCGTATCTCACTTGAGCGTCGTTTGAAAACTGATCGCAAAACTGGTTCCAAACTGTTTTGAAGTGATACTCCCTAGGCAAGTGATATCGACTTTGTGGCCTTGACACCAAACTTATCAAATAAAGAATTAGTTGGAAATCTCTTTTTTCGAATCAGGTGCGTAACAAAGTGAAGCATTATGATAGAACAGTACAGGAACATAATAACCTTCCAGATAGGATATACCAGTATTTATATAGTTTACCGTATTAAGGGTCAAGTGTGTAAAGACCCATTAGAACGTTTTTATCTTTATTCCATACTGTATTGTTTAATGTCGTGCTTCTTCGGTAAACTTTCAAACTTGCTTCTGTTATAAAACACCTAACGTGGTATTGGTAACCAAAAATGGACCCATAGAGGTATACATACATAGAGACATACATAAACACAGACATAGAGACATACATAAACACAGACATAGAGACATACATACATACATACATACATACATACATACATACATACATACATACACAAATACATACATACATACATACAGACCACCCAACATTAACCTTCAACATATAAGCATACCTTCAAATATACTTTTAAACATACAACTTTGCAAACTTTCACTGACAAACGTTCAAACAAACGTTCAAACACACTCTTAATCCTGTTTGCAAATTGGTTTGAACTGGTATTCGATTCACAAGTCTGATCTTTTCTGCAATTCGTTCGTGTACTTTCTACTCTGAGGTCTGTGCTCGTTCGGCACGCCCATGTGACCTTTTGGCACATTCACTATAACTATATAAACGTGGAGCTCTACCAGTCGGACCATCATTCGTATCACAACGACACTACGGCTAACATCATCATGTTGAAGATATCATATTACTGCCCTCGCGACACATCAGACTCGAGTGATATGGTTCGAACGACCGTTACCGATGAGGACTCCCTTCCGACCCCGAGACAACTACCACCATCGCGAAGACCCTTCACCTGCCTGGACTGTGGGAGATCGTTCACACGGAAATGTAATTCCAAGCAACATATCACCAGCGGATGTTGTGCCCGCCGGAAGAGGACGGCCGAGGAGGCCAAGTTGGAAGCGCTTGTGGTGAGTCATACTTTATATTGTTTTACTATATGCTTACACCTAAAATGATTTTTTGGTGTCTATGCTTCCGCTAAAATGGTATTTCCGTACCTATACTTCCCCCAAAAATGACGTCCCCTGTTATTATTTCCTATATGGTTGGACTCGTCTATTACTTGTTAACATCCGGGTACACAATATTCTTTTACGTCTTTCCTTCCAAGATTATGGCTTCCCCCAAGTTGTTCTTCATATCAACATCTGGCAACGTCTTAACTCCCTATACAGTTGCGTCCACGGGTAATTTTTGTCGACAATTAATTTTTTTGTATCCATATAACTTGTCACCTTACTTCCTATCACGTCACTTCTTATCATTGTTTCCTACCTATCCTTGTATCACCGTACTCTAGCAACGGTGTATTATTCCCATGCAATCTTTAATATTTTTTAATGTTAATGAAATATTCTTGCAGGGCTACAGTGAAGGTCCGCTACCAGCAAAGCGACAACGAATGGTCTGTGTCGACAGAAACGATTAACGACAACAGAACAGCATCGATACCAACTTTCGTTCCTAACGACATCACAACTACTCACGCTGTCAATATCACAACTTCTACCCATGCTGCCAATGTCGCAACTTCCGCTCCTGACTTTGCTGGTCCGAACTTTACCATTGATTTCCCTGTGACCGAAATGAAGAAGACGTTTGCACGTCACATAGCATGCAGCATCTTTGAACTCTCAAGACGTCAGTGCCGTGGTTGCAAGATAGACCATCCTAGTCAATTTCATCACGATTGTATGTTATCTGATGACATTAAAATTTGCATGTACTTTTACGAGGCTGTCGAGGTCATTAATTCAACTGCAGTGGTGAAAGACTGTTTGAGTGTTTTGTTAGACGCAGGTGTGAAGCTAGCCGACGTGACAGTCAAACAGTTGTGTAATATCAATACTTGGTTGCAAGAAGCCGTTTCGAAACAGTGGCGAAACACTACGAAACATATGGTTCTGGCAGTAATAGAGGGTGACATGTAAAGAACTTTCTTTTGTCTTGCAAGACTCTGTATCAATTTCTAGTCTCTGGTTCTTGTAGTTATGGAGCGTGACATGTAAATACGTTTGTGTTTTTCACGAATAAACTGTGCAAACCTTATCTTGTGTCTTTACTTAACCAAACTAAGACCAACGACTTGCACGAATCAAACATTGACTAGCGAGATGCACGAACCAAGCATTCAAACAAACTTGTCGGACAAACGAAACACCAATCACTTAGACCAAAGAGTGATAAGAACCAAACTTGTCGGACAAACGAAACACCAAACACTTAGACCAACGAGTGACAAGAAACAAACTTGTCGGACAAACGAAACACCAAAGACTTAGACCAATTTGGCGGAATTCCACCAGAATAGACGGGTTACCGCGTGAGATTCCACCAATTTGGCGGAATTCCACCAGAATGCTATTACGATAATAGCTCCTATCCTTTAACATGGGGAAAATTCAAAATTTCGTCGTATACGTTTACGATAATAGCTCCTATGCTTTAACATGGGGTAAAAAATTGCCTATCTTTTAACCCGGGAGTGCTCTGGTGCAAAATCTCTATCTTTTAACCCGGGAGTGCCCCCGGTGGAAATCCCCATCTTTTAACATTGAGTAAAAATGGCCTATTTCTTAACCCAGGCGCGTCTTCAGTGGAAATCCCTATCTTTTAACATGGGGTAAAAATGGCCTATCTCTTAACCCGGGCGCGCTCCGGAGGAAATCCTTATCTTTTAACAAGGGGAAAAAATGTCCTATCTCTTAACCCGGGCGCGCCCCGGAGGAGAATCCCTATCTTTTAACATGGGATTCCTCCAGGGGCAATCCAATTGCCTACGCTGGACCACCTATATAACTACTCGCGTCGATCGATCCTTTTAGTTAGCAGGGAATTTTCCACTCCTCTACAACATAGGCCTATACCTATCCCAGCTCCCACACACACCACGTCGAATAGATAACGATTCGGCGAATTCCCAAAACCTCTCATTCTTCACGCCTTACTATACACCTCATTCTAGCCTCCGCTCCAACCATAACACCGCTCGTTCTCTTCACCACCCGACGGCGGTATCTCAACCGACCCAAAGGCTGCGCAACCATCATTGACACCACCTACATTCTTTCACTCATAAACTTCTACAATAAAATAATACAATAAAAACCCACAGTTGGCACCTACAGCTAAGGCGGCCCCCCACAACCAATCAACGAATTTTCACACGGTCATTACGTCATATTACCAAAAACAATATAAACGCTCCCAACACTCACAAACAAATTAAACACAAAGGATACCACTAGGTGGCAAGCCTGGTCCGTCACATCAGCAAAAATGGACACTTGCCATAGTTAAAAGACAGGAGGTCTTGGCAACTTGTGCCTAATTTGGTTGATTTCCGAGGACGGGGAGGGACGACAGCAACGGTAGGAGGTCCCGGGGTAGCGACGGCTCGCCGGCAGCACGGAAGAGGTTCCGGGCAGCGACGACAACGACGTCAGAAGGTCCTTGTGTATTGGTCTGGATGGAGGTTCCGGTCTGAGAGTATGCTCCGGTTCCGTTTTGCGTATTGCGCATGCGATTGTACATGTCAAAGGTTAGCGCCTAATTCGGTCCGCAGCTGTACGGTCTGGAAGTAAGCTTCGGTCTAAGAGTAAGTTCCGGTTCCGTTATGTGTATACACTGAACATTTCAAAGGTTAGCGCCTATTTTTGGCTAGCTTAAACACGATGTTTGCCGAAACTATGCGTGACCCAGTTATATTATAGTTTACGTTAATGATACGGTTACTTTTGTAATTGTTAGTATACATAACAAACCCTCATAATTAGCATAACTTGTAATTATTTACAAAAAAAATTGTTTTATTTTGATGTCATTGTCTCAGAGCGTTGTGTATCTTACGACTTCGTCATACAAAGCTGCAGTTTTCAGCGCTGTTTATACGCACAGCGGGTTTTGTGGTAAACACAAATGACACAGCACTTTGACATGGCACATGTTAGTCCAGTGAATACTGAATGTACTACTGCATTATGAGGGGGTATCTGCGCATGCTTGGAGTAGCCATGTTTTTTCTTTCGTATGTGATTGAACTCTCTATTTTCATTTATTTGTGGCGTTTATTTTCATTAATAAATTTAAACTTTAGGTAGAATATGACGAAGAGTTAGGTTTATATAGTTTTGTAAATTTTGAGGGGATAGCTTAGTCAACATTTCTGAATATCGGTACTTTGAGCGGACTACGTCAAGTTCGTGTTGTGAACTCAGAGATCGTCTGTGTGGGTTTGTAACATTGTTTAGTTCCGGTGATCTCGAAGGTATGTTCCAACTCAATATCTCATTTTTTATGTTGGTGACCTTCATCTTCTGTTTCAACACTTTCTCTTCTGATGTTTTCGACCCCCTCAGTATTATGACATCGACAGCATTAGCTTCCAAAACAAAACTGTATTTCGGACACTGGGCACCTGCTACAGCTTACTCGTTCAGTCTCTCGATGACTCACTAAAACGACAACCTAAGCGCACCGTTTATCGCCAACGACTTGTCCTGCTTTACTTGGCGAGCCTCCTGTTTAGTAACTCGTATGCTCCGAAGCCGAACCCCGGCCCTAATGACTGCCCTTCCTCCTCAAACTCCAACAACTCTCAACACTCCGCCTGGAAATGTGGTACTTGATTTCCCAGTAAAATGGACGGACAGAGGAGTGGCCTATTAGACCTGTGGCCAATGGTTCCACACCCACTGCCATAGCATTGACACATTGACGTACCAACAACTAGAAGACAGCAAAGAGGATGTTCCCTGGCATTATGCCACCTGCGGAAATCAGTCAGACTGTGTTTGATCTCCATGGAGATGACTGATCAGTCTCTGATTTGTCCTCTATTAACTTACCCAGCCGCACTGATTCCTGCTCTACCCCAACTGAATCACACTTCCAATGTCCCCAGCATGCCTTCACACCAACCCAAGCCAGTCAATAGAACCGACGAAAAACAGACCTCTGAGAGTGGTCAATATAAATTTCCAGTCAATTGTTGGGAAGAAGGCCGAGATGCTTAATCTCCTCGACAGTGTGAAACCAGACGTAGTCAGTGGAACTGAAACGTGGCTTACTCCTGACATCAACAGTGCGGAAATCTTCCGTCTACAGGAAAGACTGAGAAAACAGAAATGGAGGAGGTGTCCTAACATTGACAGCAACATCGTACCAGAGCTGGAGGTCAACTGTGAGGTCCTGTGGATCAGGTTGAAACTCCAAGGCAGAAGAGCCATCTACATTTGCGCATACTACAGACCAAACGTCTCAGACGAGGTGAGTATGTTGGAGTTCCACCGATCTTTATCTAACTCTCCCCAATGCCCACCTCCTAATTGGCGGTGACCTCAACTCCCCAGACTGGGACTGGCAACAGATGACTCTGAAGCCTAAGCCTGCTTGCCCTCGACTCCGCACTGACTTTATCGACGTCATCCAAGACCACGGTCTTGAGCAGACGGTGGAGGAACCAACACGCCTCAACGACACACTGGATCTGATCATCACCAACACACCACAGCTCATAACCCGCGTCAAGGTATTCCCGGGAGTCTCAGACCTGTCTACTGCGAATTCATCATTCACTGCACAAAGAAGAAACAGACGGCACGGTCCATTCCACTCTACAACAAGGCTGATTGGCGGGGACTCAAACAGGCAATGAACATCCTGGCTGCCGAATTGGAGGGAGTGATGACTGAAGCCAACACTGAAGAACTCTGGACCAAGTTCAAGACTTCACTGTTGGAAGCCATCCAAAAATTCGTCCCACACAAGACAGCACGCATAAAAGAAAGCAAGCCTTGGGTCAGCCCAGCACTCCGCAAGCTCATCAAGAGACGAGACCGGGTATTCAAGAAGATGAGGAAACACGGCACAGAATAACTGAAGACCGAGACACGGCAACTGAGAAGAGATGTCCAACGCCAACTCCGCAGGGCAAATTGGACCTACCTGAACAACTTGTTCACAGATGAGGATCAAGAAGAAGACCAGGCTACAAGGAACAAACGCTTCTGGTCCTTTATGAAGCATCAGAAGTCCACCAACTGTGGCATCGCTCCCCTGAAGATGGAAGGAAAATTGGTATCGGACCCAACAGCACAGGCCGACATCCTCAACAGGCAATTCCAGTCGGTGTTCAGTGAAGGCAGGAGCTATCCCTATGAAGAATTCCAGGCCAAGTGCAACATGGGCTCATCACATGATTTCCCGGTTCTCGATAACATCCAAATCTCAGTAGAGGGGGTGCGGAAACTTCTCCAAAATCTGCAGCCCAACAAAGCAAGCGGCCCCGATACCATCAGCCCCAGAATCCTCAAAGAGCTGGCAACCGAAGTGGCTCCAATCCTGACAGCTATATACCAGTCCTCCACCAACAACGGAGTAGTCCCATCTGACTGGAAGGATGCCCACGTGACACCGGTCTTCAAAAAGGGAGAACAGTATGATCCATCCAACTACAGACCAGTGTCACTCACAAGTGTGCCATGCAAAATGATGGAGCACATCGTCACCAGTGCCATCATGAACCATCTTGAGAAGCATACAATCCTGTGTGACCAGCAACATGGATTCAGGACGAACAGATCCTGTGAGACTCAGCTCTTAGAACTTACCGACGAACTCTATACAAACATGGAGAAAGGCGAGCAGACGGACATCCTAATAGTGGACTTCGCGGAAGCCTTTGATAAGGTCAACCACAGTCTGCTCCTACACAAGCTCCATCACTATGGCATACAGGGTACCACCAATGCACGGATCATCAACTTCCTCAGAAACCGGAGACAGGCAGTGGTCGTGGAGGGCACTAGATCCAGCTTCATTGATGTCCGTTCAGGAGTACCCCAGGGTTCCGTCCTGCGTCCCTGTTTGTTCTTAGCATACGTCAACGACTTGCCTGAGAACCTGATATCACCAGCCAGACTGTTTGCTGATGACACAGCAGTGTACATCGTGGTAAAGGCACTGAAAGGCCATGAGCAACTACAACAAGACCTCCAGCGACTTGCCGAGTGGGAGAAGAACTGGGACATGACTTTCCACCCCAGAGAAGTGCACCACACTGCCTGTCACCAGAGCCAGGAAGGTCCTGAAGCACCCCTACCAGCTCCATGGACACACACTTGATACCACAGACTCCGCAAATTACCTTGGCATCACCATCAACAAGGACTTGGGCTGGAACACTCACATCGACAACACCTGTGCAAGAGCCAATAAGACCTTAGGCTTCTTGCGGAGGAACTTGAAAATAGGGTCGACCTCCATCAAGTAGACAGCCTATAAGTCCTTCGTAAGGCTCATCCTACAGTATGCCTCAACGGTATGGGACCCCATACCCAACGTGACATAAACAAAATTGAGGCTGTACAACGAAGAGCTGCCAGGTATGTCCTTAGACGCTACCACAACACCTCTGGCGTCAAGGACATGCTTGAGGAACTGCAGTGGCCCTCTCTAGAACAACGCCGCCAAATAGCTCGACTGATCATGCTGTATAAAATTCACACCAACCAAGTCAGTGCCACTGGACTGAAGAGAAAGCTGAAGCCACCACCACCACGCCAACGATGCGGCCACAGCCATCAGTTCTCACAGCCGCAATGTCGCACTCAGTACCATCAGCACTCGTTCCTGCCCAGAACCATCAGGAAATGGAACGACCTTCCAGACCTAGTAGTGGAGGCCAACACAGTCGACACTTTTGTGTCAAGGATCTCCAGATTAACACTCAACTGCTAGGGTCCTTGTTAGAGAGCTGTAGATAACTAGTATTAATAGTAGCTTTGTAGTTGTTTTATTTTTGTGTCTGTTTGTTCTGTTCTTTTGGGCCTTGACACTGCCTTGTGCACGTTTTATTAGTAGGGTGTATTTTTATATATTTTGTAGGAGGTGGGTTTTTCTTTCCAAATGCCAGATCCCCAGAATAGTGGCAGATTAATCATATATTGATTGTGGCCACTTAAGGGGTAAGACCACTTTTATAATTTACATAGGCGGCCATTACAACGTTTCCTTCATTTCCTGCAAAATTTCTCTTACGATTTTCTTGAAAATTTCACAGCATATTTAACCCCCATTTACACAAGTGCTGTGGAAAACTCGTAAAATTCTTTTAAACTTTCACGCCACCAAAATTATCACTTTATTTTCCATGCATATCACATAATAACTGGCTTATTAATTACTTTTAAAACTTCTTTTAGGTGTAATACTAACAGTGTGCAATAGCTGCACGATATTCTGGTCTACACCAGCTTCCAAATACAGCCGAAAAACCATCACCCGTCGCTCAAATCACATTTTGGCAGTTTTTGTGATAACACGGGCGTATTTCTAATTTGGGGTAAGACCACATTTAAATTTTACATAGGCGGCCATTATAACGTTTCCTTCATTTCCTGCTAAATTTGACAAACAATTTTCTTGAAAATTTCACAGCATATTTAACCTCCATTGACACAAGTGCTATGGAAAACTCGTAAAATTCTCATACCTCAGTTTTCAGAAAAATCCACCCAAACCTGACACCCCTCAATTTCGCCCCAATCTGGTGACGGATTTAGAAATATTGGTGTGTTCTGCAAAATAGCCACTGTGCGAATACGCGAGCGACTAGAGTATATTTATTGCTATCTCGTGAAAGATTTAATGCAGGAGTATATTCAGTATTCACTGGACTAACATGTGCCACGTCAAAGTGCTCGAATAAAATTCACACATCACACCAAAACGGTATTTTCAAGGGCACTCTTTCGATCGGTAATGGCGGACGAATCCTTAATGTGGTCTTACCCCTTAACGGAAGAAGAAGATTAGATCTTTCACGAGGTAGCAGGGGTAAGACCACATTTAAATGTTACATAGGCGGCCATTATAACGTTTCTTTCATTTCCTGCAAAATTTGTCTTAGGATTTTCTTGAAAATTTCACAGTATATTTAACCTCCATTGACACAAGTGCTGTGGAAAACTCGTGAAATTCTCAAACATAATTTTTCAGAAAAATCCACCCAAACCTGACACCCCTCAATTTCGCCCTAATCTGGTGACGGATTTTGAAATATTGGTGCGCGCTGCAAAATAGCCACTGTGCGAATACGCGAGCGAATACCGTATATTTATTGCTACCTCGTGAACAATCTAATGCAGTAGTACATTCAGTATTCACTGGACTAACACGTGCCATGTCAAAGTGTTCGAAACAAATTCACACATCACACCAAAACGGTATTGTCAAGGGCACTCTTTCGGTAATGGCGGACGAATCCCTAATGTGGTCTTACCGCAGCAATAAATATGCGAAACGCTAAATGCCCGACTGTTCATGCACATGACGTCACCCATTTACGTGCACTTTCTTTATTTACATGCCGCGCATGAATATAGTCAGATACGGCGCCGTTAGCGGGTTAACGAACGGAAAATGGAGGGAAACGGTTTGTGAAATGTGCCAGTTTGTGAAATATGTTAGTTTATGTTTTAGTAAATCATGATAATGCATGCTACCTTCGATAGCTTGTTGCGTTCTTATTCGAAAAGTGAGTATGCCAAGTAGAATGCGTCAACCGTAGCTGACTAGAACACAATTATGATGATTATGTGGGACGTTCGGCAATCGGCATATACTGTCAATGTCATTATTAATCACGGGCATTATGGCTTATGCCGATTATGGTGATTACCGGACGTTTTGCCTATTATATAGGCTTTAAGTTTAATTGGTAATGGCCAGGCTGCCATACATAATCAGGCCTTCGCAGACCTGCCATATGATACGGATTACCCGTATCCGATACGGATTTTGACCATTTTTTGAGTAATACGGCCGTACTCCATTTTGATACGGATTTCAATAAAATTTATAAAAATCTTTATAGAGGTACACTATTTACTTGTATGCGTCACAAAACCATATTGCAGTCATATCAGTAAAAAAAACGTATTTTGGAGCAATGAAGTAATCGTTTATATTAGTGACTAGCTACATCGAAAGAACGTCAGTGATTTAGTTCGTTGTAGTGCGCAAAAGCCAATAGACGGCGCGCTTATAAATTGTAGTTCTGAAAAATGCGGCTGGTGGCTCAACGGCGGGACACAGGTAATGGCCACACCCGTAACGTTGTTGACCTGCGCATCATCAACTTCGACGATCCACCCAGCACGATGACTCGACCATCGCGGTCAGTTTGAAGGTGCGCTCCTTCTTCGAGGGTGAAGTTGTTACGCCAGCCGTCCAGGCGTCATTCATCGTGTCACGATGTGCGCGCATTTTACTACGCGGTTGTGCGCAAGATGGTCTAACAGTGTTCAAAATTCAGGTAAATAGCAAATAACAATGGAGACAAGTTTTCGCCTTGCTGTACCTCTACATCACATGAGAAGAAGGCTGACACAGACTGGCCCTGTTTTTTTTAAGTATTCATTTATAACATTATCAATACCACATGCCTTTTTGTTTTTTGATTTGCATTAGTACCTCAATCTTGCGTGAATGGTCTGTTTATGTGTTCGTTTGACTGGGAAATCTTTCTTGGATCAAAAGGTATCTCACTAGCTACAGTTTCAATTTCAGGTTTTTCACCGAGTTTTTCAAAGTGGTTCATAAACTTATCCAGTGAAATATTTCCACATTTTTCACTGCTGTTTCTTGCTTTATTAAGTATATCCCACTACTCTGCAGGCTTGCTATGTTTAGGTTGCGCAAGTTTTCATGTAACTGTTTATGGTAGCATTTTGATATTTGTTTTATAAAGCATTTATATCCACTAGCCAATTCTCTTAACTCTGCATTAGCTTCGTCATTTTTAATTTTCTTTAGTCTACCTTTTGCTCTCAAATAATCTGACCTCTTAGTTTTACACATAAAGACATAATCTGGCATAACTTGCTAACTCTTTGTAGCAGCACATTTGTACTTCCAGTGTATCATTGCATCATAACATACATACTGTGTGCCACATTTGAATGTCATGCATGTAATATTTCCATGCAATCCATTATATATAATATAAAACTTCAACAACCGTTTTCTTCATTTTCACTTTTTAACCCTTACCATGTTCAATGCTTCATAACTTCGCCAATTTTTGTAGCAGTCATAATTTTTGAAAGTGTGTAAAGCACCCTACCCAACCTTTACAAGAATGTAAGAAAACAATGTTACAATTTTTCCGGCTTATCACTCATTTGGTCATTGGGTCACATAACAACGTATTAGTCCAGAGGACTTCAGGGCCCCATGGCCCAATTTTTTTAATGTTATTATTTTAATTATAATTTGTTAATACAGTTTTGTGTGTGTTATAATGTAGTGTTTGGCAGTGCACAACAAAAAACCAACAGTTAACATCAAACATATTAGTTTCCTCTTTCAAATAATGCTATTATTATTGATTTATCTACAGAACTCGATGGAAGCTCTTATTCATCACTTCAAGTTGTACTCGGAAGGTTACCAAGTGCCCCCTGGCGCCACCTACACAGCCATTGAAGCACCAAAGGTATGCCATTTGCTGTTTTACACCACATATTACTTGATTACAACTTTATGAGTGTTGAAGGTCTCTATATATATGTATATAGGTCTCTATATATATGTATATATATATATATATGTACATACATATATATATATACCTCTCTATATATATGTATATATATATATGTACATACATATATATACCTGGTAGATGTTAAAATGGTGTGCACCATGAAAAATGGCAGCCATCATTGGTGTTCAGGAACTTTTTGAATGTGTGACAATAAACCTTTTAATTAACTGAGTTATATAATTCTCAGTTTTCATTTACTTTTGGTACACAGAGGCACAGCCAGTAGGTTATGCCTGCACCTTCAGCACGAAATCTTAGAATAATCTTTGATGATAATTTCAGTTTTAGATGGCATATTTCTCAAACTTGTCACTGCTGCTATTATCATATTTGTGATTTACGTACCAATCCATCTGTTGACGACTTTAATATGGCTTATCAATTCTGATATTGACTAACCATTTTGTATTGATACGCCTCTGAACTTTGTTTCCAAGGATTTTGGCACAAAAGAAGCTACCTCATTATTGTGACAAGACTATTCCACGATAAGTCACCTTGACTATTGAAAATATATATTGTTAAAATATCGGCCATCATGAAAATATTGCAGTCATTTTGGATGTTCAAGTATAAATATCAAAATATTGAGAAAACAGCGGTGGTTATTTAAAAAACAATTGCTGCCATCTTGAATTTTCAATTGGCTTGTCGACTGAATTTAAAGAATTGCCCAAAAGAAATATCTATGCCACGTTTCATGCTTGTATTACCATTAGAACAATAGACTTCATAATGAGCCGTGATGTGCTGTGGTAATAGTGAATGTGTGTCTGCAGGGCGAGTTTGGGGTGTACCTTGTCTCTGATGGCACCAATAAGCCGTACAGATGCAAGATCAAAGCTCCTGGGTTTTCACATTTGGTGAGTATTTAATTTTTATAATCATTTTAAATAAAACCAGTTAACTGTTTTAAGCCCACAAGCACCTTGACATACCTGTATACTTAGATCTCAGCAACTCTTCAACATTTTCACCATTTGGACCCTATAAATAGACATATTGTATTTGACTTATATCAAATATGCATGCCCTGATGAGTGTACGTACACTTTTTTGTCCTTTGGGCCAAAGGTCCAACTGACTTATGCCATCACTCTGTGACCGCCGTGCTCCGTCAGCTGCCATACCTCAGAAACCGTTCAGCAACTGTTTTTCTAATTTTGCATAGATGTATCTTAGGGTATTGCCACTATGCACGAGAAATCTGTATTTGATTGAATCATTCTAAGAGCCCCATAGGGCACCCCAGGGTCTCCGAAGCTGGACAATTTTCACATTTTGCCTATTTTTTCAAAAACTCTTCAGTAACTTTTTCTCTGATTTTGCACAGACATTTCATGTGTGAGTGCCACTATACTGTATTTGATTGAATCATTCTAAGGGCGCCCCAAAATGCTAAATTTTCCTATTATTTCCTTCTGCTGGATAGTGGACTTTGCCCTATCTCTGATCACTGGGGTGGGTGACTGGAGCGGCCTGGTGTCAGAGATTATGCTGTAATCCTGTGTATTGGACTAGCCAGGGCTCACTGCCTGCAGTTGTTCCAATGTCAAACAAAATGCCTCCATATGGGCTCAATTGTCAATGCAATATAAAGATATGATCTAGGATTAAAATAAAATAACTTAGGTATAAAATAATATATAAAGTAAAATAACTTAGGTATACTCAAAAAGGTTAAAGCATATTTAGCCAAAATTATAAGGAATGTTATTCAGATGTTTTACTATACATGTTGCAGCTATTACTTCACTCCAATTCAATCAGTATTATGTCATTATTTGCTACTGTTTTAAGTCAAAATGCATGCTATGTATATGTACATTGTGAACAAATAAAATGTTATTATAGTTCATCTCATTCTTCTTTCCATTCTGGGGGAGGGTGGTAGGGTCAAAATGAAAACAGAAAATGTGTGCACATTTTCTTAAACACCCTTTAACTGTGCTACATGCAAGATTGCAACTTTCCTGCAAAGTTTCTACAACTACAGGAAATCGGCCTAAATAGCAGAGTATCGGGATAAAATTCTACAATATTTGTAATAACACATTAACTAATATATATAATCTTCACGAAACGTTCTACTCGAATATTTTATTTCCAGGTGTATCTTCACTGGCATGTATATAGTCTCCACTAAACATGTCAACATTTTACTTCCATCATAACCCTTAATGATCTGTAACTATGATTCACCAAAAACATTTAATTAATAATTATAAACTCACAACATAGTCCAAAGGACTTCGGCCCATTTTTTACTCAATCAGGCATCTCCAGTTTTGGCTGACTATATCAATACCTTAGTTTTATCATCCTCTTTATTGATGTCAAGACCGAGCTTTAACAGATCGTATCAGCAGACTTTGCACTGCTCTGGGTTTTTTTTGCCACAACTGTCTACAAGGTGTAAATGCCAGTTCCTTCAATGCTTCATTAAATCACTTCTGACGAGATGTTTCCCAAATGTTCATGAAGCACATATACGTCCATCTTTAGAATGGCTATACTTCACATCTGAATGCTTGCCTCCATCACCACTGCTATCCTTTCTCCAATGTTTGAGTCATTCGGCAATCCCTCATGGTTGACCAAAATGTGTTTTATCCAACCTAGAATGACACACTGTGAAATGCCATTACAGATAATGAAAAAATTAACCTTTGTGTTTTAACTCTAGGTGGCACCACTTTCACCCACATATCTGCGTAGAAATTGGTACTTTATCTGAATGTTGGTGTACACTTATTGGTGTGTCTTAAATATTTTGTAGGCATACAGTACATTTAATAGAATAAATATTGTATTTGAAAGTGTCACACTCACAGACTCGTATCATATTTTTTCAGGCGGCCATTCACAAGCTGTCAAAAGGACACATGCTTGCTGATGTGGTTGCCATCATTGGTGAGTTTTGTTTTTTCCAGGTTTTACAGTTAATTTTGGTCAAGATTTGAGTAGGCAGGATTTTCCGGCCATTTGATTTATTTACCAAAAGTCTTGGGGAGGCTCAGCATTTCAAAACTTTTGTTGGATCTGTTTTTTCTATGTCATTGTACAAATAACTTTACTAATGTAGTAGTGGTTAGTGTGACTCGAGAGACGATGCTTGTTGTAGCTGCATTCATGTAGGTGAACTTCTGGCATGATGCCTCCTACGACAAGGATAATAATGACACCTACAAATATGTCACTGGATGTATGCAGCAATTTTTAATACTTTTAAAATGATTGCAATGTGTATATTAATGTTGCTGCCGCTGCCATGCAGTTCTTTGGAGTCATAATATTTACACGTTGTGTAGATTTACATAGGCACAGGCATAGAAGCAGTTTTGTTTTTGATCTTGACATTATTGACATTGACCTTTTTCCTCATGTAATGCAAGGTAACTAACTCGGCTGGTATTCTAATAAAACATTTAATTAATTGACACTGTTATTGAAAATGGCCGATTAATAACGTCATTGTTTTTCCACCCAACGTACAATCAAAATCCGTTTTGGCCGAGTTCAACCTGTCGTCCTGTATTGTGGCAAGTTCAATCCATGTTGTATTTGGACGAGACCATCAAGAACGTTAGATCGTGACGTTTACGTAATTGCAAATGCCATCACACATTGGCACAAATGTGCCATTATTTCAGAGGATGGCAAATAATATGGCTACCCTCAGGTCAATACAAATATGATCAAACAATAATACAGTGTATATATAGTATAGTATTGTAATGAAACAAAACTACACAGTCCATTACATTATGTGGCTAAAATATGTACATAGTAAATGGCCATTCAGATTGACTGGTGGTTCACAAATGTTTCCATGGTGCTGATCTTGTTGTTAAATGTATGCTTGCAGGTACACTGGATGTCGTGTTTGGTGAAGTTGATCGCTGAGTCGGCAGCTTCAACTGCTAGTGTTGCTGTCTTGCAAGTCTTGTATGATGACACATCACTTGGACTTCGACTGTTTACAAACAAAATTACAACTGTTTGTTGTGGACTTTTCTTATTTATATCATGGCCACAGGTTATTTAAGTTTAGTTTAAAACAAAGCTACTTGTGGCCGCAATCAGGTCATGTGATTTGTGATTCCATTGGAACAGTTAGTCAATCAGTGACAAGTGCCAGTATTGGCTTTGTGTGGACACTACTGTTGCTTAGTGAATAAATAATTATAGATATCCTGTGGTTGCTGTTGTCTGTTAGTAGACATGAATGCACACCAAAGTAGTTGACGTTTGCATGCAAGCTAACAGTTCCCAACATGACTGGTAATAGTAATATGTAATAGTAAAGATTACAAATAGTCAAATAATAGTAATTGTAATAGGTTGAACAAAACACAGTCTACTTGTAATAGGAAACAATTGCTATTTACTATTGCTGCATGGCCAAAGGGATTCAATGGTGCTTTATTATCCTGTTCTCATGCCATAAATTGTTTTTATAGTGATTCTCTTTTCACACAAGCCTGTGGGTTTAGTGGCTACCTGCACATTACTGAGTCTAAACTACCACAGATGTAAAAAACGTCCTCATGTATTTGTACTTGAGCCAGTAATTAACGGTCCACCAACCGGCAGTAGAGCAGTACGGTTTAAATATGCTGATTATAATCCACTTTTAGTGACACAGAATATTGCTTTCATTCCTACGGACCTGATATATATAAAATGAAAAATGTGTTCTATCCTTAGACAATGTAGTTAGTAGATAATAATGACTAAGTAAATATTATATTGATGCATAATAAGTACTATAAATAATTCCAAAATAATTTCCTTCCTTTTTAGCACCACAAATGAGATGACAGGGTGTGCAAATAAATTAAACATTATGCACTCTAAATCACCTGTATACCTTCCAACTACTGCACTTCGAAATCCAGGAGAATTGCAGGCTCACCAAAAAAGCTACTACACCTATCCTTTAAAACCTCCAACTGCACCTTCTTGAGGCTCACTAAAAACTTCTCAAATACACCCTGCTTGGGACCACCAACTGCACCTCCTTGAGGCTCACTAAAAACGTCTCAAATACACCCTGCTTGGGACCACCAACTGCACCTCCTTGAGGCTCACTAAAAACTTCTCAAATACACCCTGCTTGGGACCACCAAGTGCACCTCCTTGAGGCTCACTAAAACCTCCCAAGTACACCCTGCTTGGGACCACCAATGGCACCTCCTTGAGGCTCAATAAAAACCTCCCAAGTACACCCTGCTTGGGACCACAACTACACCTTGAGGCTCACTAAAAACCTACCAGGTGCACCCTGCTTGATACCACTAACTGCATCTCCTTGAGGCTCAACAAAAACCTTTGAAGTGCACACTACTTGGGACCACCAATTGCATCTCCTTAAAGGTCACTGAAAACCTCTAACTGCACCACCCTTTTAACCGTGGGACTCACCACAACCCTCCAACTGCCGTTTAAAGCCTACAATCCTGGAGATTTACATAGTTTCTGTGAGGGCGGGAGTTCCACAACAGCAGTTGGTTGGCAGGTATACACCTGTCAATTATGACAAGATTGACCCACTAATTCTTCCAACACAACTCATTGGTGTATGTTTAAACACGTTTCACTTGTTCTGTGAAGCTCCTATATAGCTTGCGTTAGGTACATGTTTCACAACCTTTGACATAATTAGTAGAGAGGCAGATCTTGAGCGACATTACCAACTACACTCCACAATCAGTCCGCAAATGCCATGGCAGCCAGCGAGATTAATTGACTGAGGTCATATTAGGAACATTTTAGAAATGGCACACACAAAGCTGTCCCCATTTGTTGTGAAGCAGTGGTGCAAAAGTGGGATCACACATCAGACCTGTGTTTGTCAAAAAAGCCAATAGTTGTGTCCTCTGTAAGGAAGTTTCCATATTTCCAGGAGAGACCGATCATTATATTGACCATGTCGTACATATATACTGGGTAACTCAAAATAACTGTTGTGTTTTTAATGCATTGCCAGTTTGGTTGATGCGAATATAGAAAGTGGTGAGTAGAGGAGAGAGCCTTACATGACTGGCAAGTAAGTGTAATAATATTGGTGATTTTAAAGGAGTACACCATATTATCCCAATTTTTAGCAGGATTTGGCCACACTATCTGTAGACAACTTTCACAATCTTGGAACTTTGCTGGCAACGTGAACAATCATTTGAAGACTCGCGTAAATGTCCACACTACTTAACTTGACAGTACATGCTAGTAACATAATATATTGGGGAAAGCCGGGCATAACTGCATAACTAACGGAAAACGTAGTAAAAAGTTTGCGCAGTGCAGCTGCCCAAAATTTGTGTGGTTTCATCCAATCAAAATGTCGGCTTTCCTACAAATGTTAACGCATCTAGTTTGCTATTATATTCGTTTTACAGCAGCGGTTCTTAATCCTTGGGTTGCGACACCACCAAGCCATTTTGAGTGGGTTGCCAAGAGTTTCCAGTGATTTTCTGAGCTTTCCTTTATTGTCCCGCTTGCCTATTATACCAGATGAATGAGAGACAAATAATGTATGCCAAATATTACATGAATTTGAAATTTATATAGTTTTATAATAGCAGTGTTCTTCAGATTTGGCTAAATTGTTTTGTCTCACATGCATGTAGTACGGGAATGTCATATTCTGTTTAAAGTTCATTAGCGTAATATAGTTCGAACATTGTTGACATTGTACGATCTTTCCGACTCCGTCTGCCATCTTTGATTTAGTTTCGCAACTGGTGCATGTTCTCTTTATACATAGTAGTCATGGGGCTTAATCATAAAATTGTTCACATCGTTCTACAAGCACCATTTTTGGACCAGCACAATATATGGCCATGACATCTCATTTTTTCGCGGAAGCCAAGGTTCCTGCTGTGGCGGCCATATTTGACAAATCCAAGATGGCTGCCGTCCAGAGTAAGTCTGTGTAATAACTTGAGAACAAAAAGTAGTAGAACCATAAATGATTCCACCTTTTAGGGGTTTTCTACCATGGAGAATCCATTTCTGGTGTTAGATTGCTGATTCTAGGTCGAGGTCACGTGATAAGATCAGATCCGAAGTCAGTTTGGCTCAAAATATAGATATTTTGAGCCCAAAACGTACTATATCAGATATTCACCGTTCTGGTGTCATTTTCATCTAAAAATATGTTAGGTGGACAATAGTCATTGTAAATGCCTCTGCTGAGGATGCACCGCAGACATGTCTGCTGACTGCATTTGAGCCAGCCACTGAGGCTGAAATTGGAATGTTGTTGAAGTCATCGCCAGTGAAATCTTGTGAACTTGATCCCATTCCGACATGGCTTCTTAGAGACTGTGCGCACGATGTTGTACCTGTGCTCATGACAATTGTTAACCTGTCTCTGAGAACGGGGGTAATGCCTTCACACTTGAAGGAAGCGCACATCAGGCCAGTACTCAAGAAACCGAGTCTAGACAAAACTGTCTTGAATAACTACCGACCCGTGTCAAATCTACCCTATCTATCGAAGACAATAGAACGTGTCGTTGCTGCGAGATTGTCAGCTCACATGTCAGAGCACAATCTCTGTGAGCCCTATCAGTCAGCGTACAAGCCGAATCACAGCGTTGAGACGGCCCTTGTCTGTGTGCAGAATCACATCCTGCACGCAATGGACAATCAGAATGTTGTCATCATGGTTCTCCTGGATCTATCGGCTGCGTTTGACACCGTCGACCATGAAGTGATGTTGCATAGACTCTCACATGATATCGGAGTGGTCCAAGATGCACTGGACTGGTTTAAGTCATACCTGAGAGACAGAGTCCAGTCAGTCCACATTTATGGTGCTACATCGCCTGCTCGTCCTCTGGTATACGGGGTACCACAAGGCTCCGTGCTGGGTCCTCAGCTGTTCTCCATCTATGTAGCACCAGTTGCTAAGATTATTCGCAAGTACAATTTGATGTGTCATTTCTACGCGGATGATACTCAAATCTACATTCCAGTGAAACCCCACCAAGAGAACATTGCTGCGGCTGTCGTCCGTATTGAAGAATGTGTAGCGGAGATCAGGACGTGGATGATGACAAACTTTTTAAAGTTGAATGACTCAAAGACAGAAGTCATCGTGTTCGGCTCTGCGCAACAACTAAGAAAAATTGAGCTGCGCACACTATGCATTGGAGACTGTTTGGTCACTGTAACTCAGAATGTACGGAATCTTGGTGTACAGTTCGATGCCGAGATGAAGATGGAGACGCACGTGATTGCGGTCTGTAAATCTGCAATTTTCCATCTCCGAAATATTGCAAGAATAAGACGTTATCTAACACCTGCAGCGACAGAACAAGTCATACATGCGTTTGTTACCAGCAGACTTGACGTTGGCAATGCATTACTCCACCGACTGCCTGTGAAACAACTAGAACGGTTGCAGAGAGTACAGAACTGGGCGGCTCGCCTTGTCGACGGCGCCAGGAAGTTCTGTCATGTCACACCTCTATTGATCAAGCTGCACTGGCTGCCAATAGCAGTTAGAGTAGAGTATAAGATACTTCTACTCACGCACCGAGCACTGACTGGCTGTGCACCACAGTATATCACCAAATGTGTGACCCGACGTCAGCCAACTCGATTGTTGCGCTCCAGTGAACACAATCATCTATGTGTACCACGTGCAACGCGTCGCTGGGGTGATAGATCCTTTTGCGTGGCAGGCCCAACACTATGGAACTTGCTGCCGCAAAAGCTGACTGCAACAACAATGACAAACACTGATTTTAAATCAAACCTTAAGACTTACCTGTTTTCCCGAACATTCTGTAAGGCGCCGTGAGCAACGATTGTTGGAACGGCGCAATATAAATGTCACGATTTGATTTGATTTAGATGAACCTGGAATGAGCTCTGGATACAGGTCTCTTCAACCAAGGTCATGGTTAAATTTGCCCATAAATGCGTAAAACCCCATGTATCTGTTGATGATTCAATTGATCTTACTGCGTGAGCAAAGGTTTATATATTTATTATAATGTTGGAACCGATATTGAAAATGGAATGGCGAGGTCATAATCAAGGTCAAGAACAATGATCATTTATTATAGAAATTGTTCATTATGCACAACTGGGAATGTAACCCACTCCAACATGTAACCCACTCCAACATGTAACCCACTCCAACATGTAACCCACTCCAACATGTAACCCACTCCAACATGCATGAACAATACTGTTATTCTAGAAATAGCAATTACATGTCAATTGGATACACAACATTCAATGAATGTACCTAAAATAGTACAATGCTATTTTACTTATTCACTCTACTCATATAATCAGACAATATCATCCGTCTATCTGACGTCATCATCCGTCTTCAGTTGTTCACATCGTTGTCATCATTGTTTAGGCAGCCACCCTCGCATTTGCAGTGTTGTACAACGAAGACCTGCATTGCAGCATTTGCAATTTCCCTTCCACGCTTTCGTGCAGCCGCAGTTTAGGAGCAGGGCACAAGCTTTACTTGCGTCGGCGAGAATGGTCCAGAAAGGGGGCCATTGCTTGCTGCGTTAATCCTGTTCCCATCCCCAGTGATCAAAGACAGGGATAGGCAATCCCTGTATTTGATTGTGGTTGTCGTTGACTGCTTCCAAATGAAACTGGCTTGGAGCAAGGACCTCTTTACATGCTCGAAGAGACCGGCCTGGGTCGGCGGCATATTGTCGAGTGAACGAATGCCATTGGAGAAGAGTTGATGCTTGGCATCATTGACAGTTGCAGAACCACACGTCTTGTTGTACATGAGCACAAAGAATCGCTCGAATCGTTGCATCTGAACAGATTCCAGAGTGAACTCCGGATCTTCGGTCAGCGAGATCATCGTCTCTGTAAGTCCTGGTGTACTGATCCATGCAGCCCACGCCGTCTTCTTACCGCAATAGAGACACTGAGAGGTCGTATTGCAGCCCGTTATGGCGTGAAAGAGGAGTAGAGCCAATGACTTTGATGGACCGAGCTGGGAGTGCATCCTGTGCATCGGGATATCTCGCTATTTCTTGCTGCTACCAAAGCTAATCCAAAGCTCTGAAAAGTTCTTCAAAGAAAGCGACGGAAAGAACAACGGTGTCGCTGTCGACAGTGCACAGGAATGTTTTCTCTGACCCCGAGATGAGGCATGAGCTAGATGCAGGATGATACGCGTATCTGCCTCTGCGTGGTTGCAGGGCTGGAGTACTGACACATGAAACAGCTTGTTGGAGAGCACCAGCTCAGACTCTGTGCTGAGGAGGAGTCTTCCATCCATGTCAGTCTCGACGAGCTGCTTACTGGTAAAGGAAAATTGCTCCTTTTTGTTTTCTAAATTTTTCAAGTACGGTTGCCAGTCCCTTTTTGGTATGGGAGTGCAGCCATCGCCATCTGATTCGAATCCGACACCGCTGCTGTGTCAGTGATTTCAGGCTATGTTCAGAGTAGGTGTCGCAGACTGCATCGACGCTTTCAACCGTGGCGGTCACGTGAGCTTCCATGAAAGGCACAACGTGTACGTGTACATATTCACCGGCATGCTGCCGCTATAGTCGAACGCACCGTGTGGATGACGGCAGCCATGTCGAACACTTGAACTGTCGCTTGTCTCGCTGGATTGGCGCGGCAAGTAGGCGCGTTGATGCACGCGAGGATGTGCGACTTGGTCCCAGCGCTTAACGAAATTCAGTCTGATAAAAAAGGAGGCTCTCGCTGGTTCTCAAATTGAAGAATTCGACAATATCCGCGTCCGAACTTGATTGGAGAGAAAGGAAAAGTTGAGTGACAAGCACGGTATTCTGTTTCAGTATCCCGCCTTTGCTTCCCTTCTTTTGGGGGTCTGGAGTAGGTTGTTTCTCTTTATTGACCAACCGCATGGATTTTGGACAGGGACACAGCTACTTTATGCTCCATTACACCACGTATATCATGAGCGACGAGCTCGTGACCTGTGGCTAAGAAGGGGTTGCCCACTCCGGTCACCACCTTCATGAAAGACTGCACGTCATTCAGAAACTTAGACTGCAGCCTCTTCGTGGTGACTAGTTGTTCTTCAATCATTCTGACGCAATCTGGACCAGCCAACATGTACAATGTTATGGCGTCTGTGTCATCATACAGGTCAGAGGCTCATTGCCCTGGAGTATTTTGTTCATCGGTTCATCAGGGATTGATATATTGTCATGAGGCTGAACGTGTGCTCGTATTTTTGAACTGTGAAGTTTCCTTTGAGGTACTCCGCATACTCCGTTGGATGCGTCACTGCGAGCTCGACCATGTCTCTGACGTGAATCGACGACCAGCGGGCGTAGTTGGAGTGGTCAAAAATAAAGAACCACGAACAAAGCTCATCGCACACCTGAACGTAGAGAAGGAAGTCACCCTCTCGCAACGAGCGCACATAGCGGCACATCAATAGCTCAAGCTCGATCACTAGCGATCAATATTTGAACATGTGAACATCAGCGGATTGCCTTTTGCTTCACATTTCGAACGACTGAGGAGGTCCCTTCACATTGGACGTGTACTGATAGTACGCATTTTGCTTCAACATAGAGAGAGAAACGAGTGAAACTTGATCAGCGTGGCGCATGCGCTTGATGTGATGGTCTTTGATAACAGACCGAGCGCGACCACAGGATAGGGCGTTCGCCTGATTGAGAGCAGTGTCTCAGTCAGACTCGTGTAGCATCTTGCCCATCATCAGCTGGCACTTAGTCTCGATATGTAAGGCTCCCAGCTGCATGATGTACCTATCCTCGCCCAGGATGTCGGGAAATTGCCATTGCAATTGTTTGCATATGGCGTAGAAAGGCTGATCGGCGCCAAGGACAGGGGTCTAACCGGGGTTGATGAACTCGGTGTTTTCCTTCACTATCTCCAAAGTATACATCATCAAAGATGGAGAGGCGGCCTTATCAGAAAATAAGGGGAGGATACCGATTTCTGCCCTCGGGTTTATAAACGCACCATCCATGAGCAGCGAGTTGAAACCCGCTCATGTGACCACATCACCCTTCTCCAGCTGACCATTTTCCAACATAAGCATACTGCAAGCTCGTATGCCTAAGTCTTAAGTCGACAGTGATTAAGGTACATTTTCCATTAGGAGCATCCATTGTCAAAACATATATTATATTTATTGCAACACATTGACATTGATATCGTGATAACATTTGGATAACATGTTTGCGATTTAACGCTGTATACAGTGATCCTAAGCTAAAAAAAAATTATTTTGAGCCAAAACCTGGGATCGGCCAAATAACACCAGGAATGGATTTCCATGCTCGAAAACCCCAAAGGTGGTCTCATTTATGGTTCTACTACTTTTGGTTCTCAAGTTATTACACAGCCTATCTCTGGACGGCGGCCATATTGAATTTGTTCAATATGGCCGCCACAGCGGAAGCTCAGCTTGGCTCCTGCAAAAAAATGAAAGGTCATGGCCATACCTAATACTGATACAAAAATGGTGCTTGTAGAAAGATGTGAACAATTGAGGTGTTTTTTAGGATAAGCCCCCTAACTAATATATAAACCAATGAACGGCACTGATATGGCGAATACTCCGTGTTCAGCAAGAAATTTTAATAAATTATCATTTATCTCAAATTCCCGTGACAGGGATTTGGGTCGCAGCCAAAAAGGTTAAGAACCGCTGTTTTAAGCCTAACAGTACATTTCTGCCAACTGCCCCGGGAAATCCAGGAGTCTCCTGGATTTTGGGTGTTGGACAGCTACAAAGTTAGCTGTCCAACACAATCGACTTGTATAATTTTACTTTAATGAGTATGCGTCGTAAATTCGTGCGAGTGTAGAGAATTTTTAGCGTATGAACGCGTGAAAGTCGTAAATTCTCGTCACATTGGTACATTACCGAGGTAGCCTTATAAAACTTTAGCTGTCCAACACACAAGACTTGTACAATTTTCTTATTTTAACGCGTATTTGTTGTAAATTCGTGCCAGTGGTGAATTTTTAATGTATGATTTCGTGAAAGTCGTAAATTCTGGTCACATAGTACATTACTGAGGTAATATTGTAAAACTTTAAATGTCCAACACGCTGGACTTGTACAGTTTTCTTACTTTAAAGCAAATATGTCGTAAATTCTTGCCAGTGTAGTGCATTTTTAGCGTATGAAAGCGCGTATGTTGTAAATTCTTGACACATTAGTACGTTACCGAGGTAACTTTGTGGAACTTTAGTTGTCCAACACATACACAAGACTTGTACAATATTCTTACTTTAACGTGTATGTATCGTAAATTCTTGCCAGTGTAGTGAATTGTTAGTGTATGAACGAGTCGTAAATTTTCGTCACATTAGTACATTACCGGGGACACTTTGTAAAATGTTTGCTGTCCAACACACACATCTTGTACAATGTTCTTACTTTAATGCATATGTTTCGTAAATTCTTGCCAGTGTAGAGAATTTTTAGAGTTTGAACGCGCGTAAGTCGTAAATTTTTGTCACTTTAGTACATTACCAAGGTAACTTTGTAAATCTTTAGCTCTAACACACTAAACTTGTAAAATTTTCTGACATTATTGCGTATGTGTCGTTAGTTCGTGCCAGTGTAGTGAATTTTTAGCGTATGAACGCGTGTAAGTCGTAAATTCTTGTCATTTTACTACATTACCGAGGTAGCCTTGTAAAATTTTAGTTGTCCAACACACTAGACTTGTACAGTTTTGTTACTTTAACGCGTATGTGTCGTAAATTCGTGCCGGTGTGGTGAATGTTTAGTGTATGATCGCCTGAAAGTCGTAAATTCTGGTCACATTAGTACATTACCGAGGTAACTTTGTAAAGCTTTAGTTGTCCAACACTCTAGACTTGTACAGTTTTCTTACTTTAACGTGTATGTGTCGTAAATTCGTGCCAGTGTGGTGAATTTTTAGTGTATGATGGCGTGAAAGTCGTAAATTCTGGTCACATTAGTACATTACCGAGGTAGTTTTGTAAAATTTTAGTTGTCCAACACACTGAACTTGTACAATGTTCTTACTTTATTTCGTATGTGTCGTAAATCCATGCCAGTGTAGTGATTTCTTTTCAGTTTAGTACATTACCGAGGTACCTTTGTAAATCTTTAGCTGTCCAACACGCTGGACTTGTAGGCCTACAATTGTCTTACTTTAAAGCGTATGTGTCCTAAATTCGTGCCAGTGTTGTGAATTTTTAGCGTATGAACGCGCATAAGTGGTAAATTCTTGTCACTTTAGTACAAAACCGAGGTAACTTTGTAAAACTATAGTTGTCCAACACAATTTTTAGTGTATGAACGCGTGAAAGTCGTAAATTCTGATCTCATTACTACATTACCGAGGTAGCTTTGTAAAACATTAGCTGTCCAAACACATTAAACTTGTACAATGTTTTTACTTTAATGCGTATGTGTCGTAAATTCTTGGCACTGAAGTGAATTTTTAACGTATGATCGCGCTTAAGTCGTAAATTCTCGACACATTATTACATTACCGAGGTAATTTTGTAAAACTTTTATTGTCCAATACTCTTGACTGGTACAATTTTCTTACTTGAATGCGTATATGTCATAAATTCTTGCCAGTGTAGTGCATTTTTAGCGTACGAAAGCGCGTAAATCTTATATTCTTGACACTTTAGTACATTACCGAGGTAACTTTGTAGAACTTTAGTCTAGTGTGTTGGACAGGTAAAGTTTAAAAAAAATTCCTCAGTAATTTACTAAAGTGACACGAATTTATAACTTACGCGCGTTCATACGCTAAAAATTCACTACACTGGCACGAATTTACGAAATATACGCATTAAAGCAAGAAACTTGTAAAAGTCTAGTGTTTTGGACAACTAAAGTTTTACAAAGTTATCTCGGTAATGTACTAAAGTGACAAGAATTTATGACTTACGCGCGTTCATACGATACAAATATTCACTACACTGGTAAGAATTTATGACACATACGCATTAAAGTAATAAAATTGTACAAGTCCAGCGTGTTGGACAGGTAAAATTTTACAAAGTTACCTCGGTAATGAACTAAAGTGACAAGAATTTACTATTTTCACGCGTTCATACGCTAAAAATTCATTACACTGGCACGAGTTTACGACTCATACGCGTTAAAGTAAGAACATTGTACAAGTCTAGTATATTGGTCAGCTAGTTTCACAAAGTTACCTCGGTAAGACCGGAGAAGATGCAGTTCTGACTCAGGTGTTCAAAGGGCGAAAGCAACCTCATTTGCAGCTAGTTTCTAAACATGAGTAGGCAGATATCACCATGACCCTGCAGGCCATTTTCATTGGCCAGGATCCACAAGCAAGGGTCTCCGTCGTTGTCACATATGTTTTTGCGCTACTTCTCCATCATTATGCAGCCCAAAACCTGCAGTGTCCCATGATCATGCAGTCTTCTATCCGTGGCCGAACATGTGTTGACGTCCCAGTAACTGTGAAGAAGCACTCCGATATCATCTCACAGGATCTTTCACTGCATGCCATAAATGGCGGCCACTTACGGAGTTAAAAAGATAACTGCCATATCAGTAGCAAAGAAGGGATTGAAACTCGACACTATCGGTAAAGTTGATTGTAATATGGAACAGGTTGAGAGGGAGGCAACTGCATTTATGGTTGTATGTTATGGTAGCAAGCTGAAGTGTGACTCCATGACTAGAGTGCCGTCAACGCATGTGGGCGCTGAAAACTGGAACGAGTACTGCTTTTATCCCCAAACTATGCTCTCTCCCACCAACAACTCAGGCATTTGTCCAGAATGTGCTCAGATGCCATTACAAGGTTGCACAATGTTATGGTGCCCTAGAATCGGACCCCCTCCCCTCAACCCAGTAGAGTTGGGATGGGAGGCAGACCATGCCAACAAAGCCCTACATCCTTGCTCTGTTCTTGGGGGAGTATCCCTAGCTCCTGAGTCTCTACTCAAGCTCATACGATGCGGTTGTGAGTCAGAGCGACCCTGTAAAAGCAATAACTGCAGATGTACTGGACACAGAGTAGCATCCACCATCTTTTATGCCTGTGTGGGAGGACTTGAATGCAAAAACCCATTCAATAGGAAGGCGTCTACTAAGGATGAAGATGACGAGGATGTGTCAGATGAGAACCAGCATGTTATTGATGAGTCTAACAAGGATCAGGAGGAATTGTGCCATAATGTTAATGAGGCAGAAAATGAAGGCGTTTTGGTTTATTTTTAAAAATAAAATTGTGTCCAGTTGATCATCCAATAGTTCTACTGTACTTGGATAGTGTTGTATACAGGTACCTGATGCGCTCTATCATGAAGTCGGAGTAGTATTTTCATAATAGTAGTAATAATAATAATATATTGATATGTAGGTTTTCTGAAATGGTCACAGGTCACTGTCATTTACATTATATGTTTACCGACAATACGTTGAGGAGTTCATAATGGATGGCAATCAATAAATAGCATGTTCATTTGATATATCCGTTTCAATTTGATTATTTTGTATCAACAGACAAATACAAAACAAATAGTTGTTGGCTTCAGATATTTAATCTTTAGACATCCGTTTTGGAGGACATATGATCATTTGTCCGCATAGTGATTCCTCAAATCGCCATGAAAACACCAGAATCGGAATCCGTGACTCCAAAAACCTATATCCAGACACCAATATCGTCGTTCTATATCAACTAACTCCTAAATTATGGCATATTAAAGCATTTTTAGCATTTTGGCAGGCCTGTTGGATTGTTCTGCAATAAGAACTCAACCAATCTTGATGAAAACCTCAGAAATAGATTCCTTGCCCCCCAAAAAAAATGTCTAGACCCAAGATCACCTTAATAAGTAAATTCGTTCAGAAGTTAATCCATTTCTAACATTTCGGCGGACATCTTGTCGGCCATCTAGGATTTTGAAAATGGCAAGCGGGTGTGAAGCCCACACACAGTGGATTTTGTTACTAGATGACATGCACTAATCAAAACTGCAAAGAAATGGTTTTAGGGAGACATGACAAAGTCTTCTGGTTGAGCTACTGGACTATAATGTAATGTCCCCCCCGGTTCTTTGAAAATCTTCCACCTCCCCAGTACATTCACACTATCGCATAAGCACTAGCCAGAGATGACGGTACATAGCGTAGAGGCGCGTCCCTTGGGTGGTGAATGGGGAGCCCTCCCTCGAGGGGTTTGCACGTGAATAATACAGAATAACGTGCCGTGGGTCAACGTACCATAGGAGAATGGAAAACTAACTTCAAACCTGGATAGATGAGGCTCGTCAGTCTGGAAGGACACCTCATCTAGGAGACGAAAAACTCTGATTTAAAACCTGGGCATTTGGCGTTCATCAGCCTGGGAAGGCAGCTCAACTTGGAGAAGGGAAACACCGACTTTAAACCTCCGCTGCCTTGTGGCTATACCCACCTATAGGAAAGGCTTCAGGAGGAATAATCTGGAGTCGGAGTCCCAAATGCAGTAGACGTTGACTTTAACGTTCTTTTAGCAACTTCTGCGACGCCGCTGGTGCCAAATTGTATCAGCTCTTGTCGTTCAGTTGGATCCATCAGCTGCGTGGAGATGGAGAACCCGCTGCATGGGCAACATCTCTTTCTTCATATTATTGCGCCCATACGGGAATGCGTGAAAAAAGTGTAAGTCCGAATGTGCATCCATACGAGATGCGTAAAAAGTCTAAGTGCCGACTTGCGTGAAAACGACTAAGTCCGAATATGCATCTATACGAGATGCGTGAGAAAGTCCAAATCCCGACTTGCGTGAAAACAATTAAGTTCGAATATACACCAATACGGTTTCGTTAAACCCTTAATAAGTAATATTATTATAATAATATAACATCAGTATGATCTGTTTCGTGCATACTACATATCGTTAAACCCTTAATATTATTAAAATAATATAATACAAGTATGACCTGTTTGGTGCATACTGCATATCGTTAAACCCTTAATATGTAATATTATTATAATAATATAACACCAGTTATGGACGGTATAATAACCTAAATAATAAGTAGGAATATAGTTTTCAACGTTTTGTTCACGATTAAAAAGCATACAAGATACAAGAACGCTGTGTTTATATAATACATATAAAATAATCGCTATATTTGTCACTCAAAAATAACACATTTTATTGTTTCGCTAAATTCGTTTATTATTACCGGTGATAACAACAACAAAAAACGATAATTATAAGCGAACGTAGTCCGGCGCGCAGTTCTCCAAGACGTCTCTCCGTCCAAGACCGGTCGCTTGCTCACGTCATCGCCACGCACGTTAACGCTACCGTCGTTCCCCGGAACCAATGCCTTGTTGCCGGCGAGCCGTCGCTAGCCCGGTGTACCGGTCTGGAAGGAGGTTCCGGTTTGAGAGTAAGTTCCGGTTCCGTTTTGCATATTGCGCATGCTCGCGCAAGCGCAGTACATCAAATGCGACCCACGATGAGCAACGTTACCTCAGCTGACCGATCAACTATGACCCCGTGCCAGAAGTATGTGGCGACTGAGTTACATCGCGGTGAGCAACGTGACCACAGGTGACTGATCACCTTTGATCCTTGCTCGACGCTCGCGGCGACCGAGTTACACAATTTATAATTTTTCGCTTGCTGTAACGACCGTTACTCCATTTACCTACTTGCCCCCCCTATGGTGCTTCATACATGCCAAATTGACAGAGATATGTGTCACTTATAAATTGTTACCCCCCAGGATCCCCACCCCCGACGAATTTTTTAAATATATTTTAATATAAACCTACGAACCACCCTCAATGGGCCTGCTAGATTACACACACAATTTCAGCTTCATACATGCCAAACTGACAGAGATATGTGTCATTTGTGTTTACCACAAAACCCACTGTGCATATAAACAGCGCTTAAAACTGCAGCTTTGTATGACGAAGTCGTAAGATGCACAACGCTCTGAGACAATGACTTCAAAATAAAACACATTTTTTGTAAATAATTACAAGTTATGCTAATTATGAGGGTTTGTTATGTATACTAACAATTATAAAAGTAACCGTATCATTAACGTAAACTATAATATAACTGGGTCACGCATAGTTTCGGCAAACATCGTGTTTAAGCTAGCCAAAAATAGGTCTTTGTGTACACATAACGGAACTGGAACTTACTCTTAGACCGAAGCTTACTTCCAGACCGTACAGCTGCGGGCCGAATTAGGCGCTAACCTTTGACATGTACAATCGCATGCGCAATACGCAAAACGGAACCGGAGCATACTCTCAGACCGGAACCTCCATCCAGACCAATACACAAGGACCTTCTGACGTCGTTGTCGTCGCTGACCGGAACCTCTTCCGTGCTGCCGGCGAGCCGTCGCTACCCCGGGACCTCCTACCGTCGCTGTCGTCCCTCCCCGTCCTCGGAAATCAACCAAATTGGGCACAAGTTGCCAAGACCTCCTGTCTTTTAACTATGGCAAGTGTCCATTTTTGCTGATGTGACGGACCAGGCTTGCCACCTAGCGGTATCCTTTGTGTTTAATTTGTTTGTGAGTGTTGGGAGCGTTTATATTGTTTTTGGTAATATGACGTAATGACCGTGTGAAAATTCGTTGATTGGTTGTGGGGGGCCCGCCTTAGCTGTTAGTGCCAACTGTGGGTTTTTATTGTAGAAGTTTATGAGTGAAAGAATGTAGGTGGAGTCAATGATGGTTGCGCAGCCTTTGGGTCGGTTGAGATATCGCCGTCGGGTGGTGAAGAGAACGAGCGGTGTTATGGTTGGAGCGGAGGCTAGAATGAGGTGTATAGTAAGGCGTGATGAATGAGAGGTTTTGGGAATTCGCCGAATCGTTATCTATTCGACGTGGTGTGTGTGGGAGCTGGGATAGGTATATGCCTATGTTGTAGAGGAGTGGAAAATTCCCTGCTAAGTAAAATGATCGATCGACGCGAGTAGTTATATAGGTGGACCAGCTTAGTCAGTTGGATTGCCCCTGGAGGAATCCCATGTTAAAAGATAGGGATTTTCCTCCGGGGCGCGCCCGGGTTAAGAGATAGGACATTTTTCCCCATGTTAAAACATAGGCATTTCCTCCGGAGCGCGCCCGGGTTAAGAGATAGGCCATTTTTACCCCATTTTAAAACATAGGGATTTCCTCCGGAGCGCGCACGGGTTAAGAGATAGGCCATTTTTTCCCATGTTAAAAGATAGGGATTTCCATTGAAGGCGCGCCTGTGTTAAGAAATAGGCCATTTTTACCAAATGTTAAACGTCAAATCAATTTATCGTACAGGTATACGACGACTTTTTGAGTTGGAGGTATCAATTTTTACCCCAAATTATACTCTGAAACCTGTCCTACCAAATTTCCCTATGTTAAGAGATAGGCCATTTTTACTCCATGTTAAAATATAGGGATTTCCACCAGGGGCACTCCCGGGTTAAAAGATAGGGATTTTGCACCAGAGCACTTCCGGGTTAAAAGATAGGCCATTTTTACCCCATGTTAAAGGATAGGGAATTGTCCCCCTGTTAAAGCATAGGAGCTATTGTCGTAAACGTATACGACGAAATTTTTGAATTTTCCCCATGTTAAGAGATAGGTAAGATATCGTAAAGGTATTCGACAACTTTTTGAAATAAAATATACCGAACAGCATTTGAATATGTCACACACGAGATTGCTTGGCCCGTAGGCCGAGGCTCCGCCAAGGGATCGAGCCCTTATTTGGTTGACAATGACATGTCTAAAATGTGGTGTTATAATAAGGCGTAATTTATAATAAAAGGATTATAAATTCAGCAGAGGTCGTTTTATCTGAAGTAATGTATACAACATGTAGACTACATATAGGACTATGTTGTAGTGTTCAACTCTGTATTGTTCAATTACTGACTAACTGAGTGACTGTTATCGCCACCTAGCGTATCGAGTTAAACTTAACATCCGGGGGAGCTACATCCGGGCGGCTACAGTAAATAAACGTTTTCTCAAAGCTCTCAATAAACAGACTCAAAACATCATATTTGGCGACGAGTGATGCAGGTGTGAACTTCGCAACAAAGTTAAGTACTGCAATAATGTCCGATCTGCCAACGTATCCACACTTCGATGTTAGTGCAAGCGGTGACGTCGCAATTCGCTGGACCAAATGGGTCGCTCGCTTCAAAAATCTCATGACGGCGTGCAACATCACGGACGACACACGTCAACGCGCACTACTGCTTCATTATGCGGGTGAAGAAACGCACGATATCTTCGACACGCTGCTTGTCGTCGCTGGTGACGATGACGAAAATGAACTTGAGAAAGCAGTCAAAGCACTCACAACACACTTCGCTCCAAAGAGAAACCGCGAGTACGAAGTCTACAAGTTCAGACAGGCAAAGCAGGAGAAGGGGGAAGACATCACCGCGTACTACACGAGGCTGAGGCAGCTTGCAAAAACGTGTGAGTTCTCCCATATCGACAGATAAATCATGAGCCAGATCGTACAGAACTGCGAGTCTAGTCGGCTTCGACGGAAGGCACTAAGTGACCCCGACATAACATTGACCAAACTGGTGAATGTCGCAAAGGTCATGGAACTGTCCGAAATGCAAGCCAAGGGCATAGAACGCGTCAATCACAACAGTCAGTCGGTGTCTGTCAACAAGATGTCAACCCACAAACCCAAACAATCACAGTGGGTTACGAAACCGAAGGACGAGAATAACGTGTGCCGCAACTGTGCGCAGACGTGGCCGCACCCTGGAGGGAGATCGTCCTGCCCTGCCGCTGGGAAGGAGTGTATGAACTGTCACAAGATCAATCACTTCGCTTCATGCTGCCTGTCTAGACCAACAACGCGCAGACCGACGAAAACGGAGAAACGTAAACCGAACACGCGTAAACCACAGAAGCGAGGTGTACACATCGTTGCGGCTGAAGACAGTTCGAGTGATGACGCGTGTGTCTACAAACTATCACTGTGCAACGTCGGTGTCAACAAACGCGATGCACGTCCACACTTCATTGTCAATGTCAACGGCCACGAACTGAACGTCATTGCTGACTCGGGAGCTGAAATCAACATCATCGATGAATGCGACTACGCCACGATGACACCGCAACCGCAGCTGAGCCGCGATGACACGAAGATCTTCCCGTACGGATCTGCAAAGCCACTTCCTGTCAAGGGTATCTTCACGGCCACTGTGAAATCTGCAACACAACAAAGTGACGAACTGTTCTATGTTGTAGCGGGCTCAGGTGGCTCACTTCTAGGATGGAAGACGTCAAAGCGACTTCATCTGGTACGAGTCGTGCAACCGCTATCGACCAACCAGCCACAGGCTACAGCTATCGATCGCTTAGTCTCCGAGTATGACGACCTTTTCCAAGGTCTCGGTCAACTAAAGAATTTCAAAGTGAAATTACACGTCGACGAGACGGTGCAACCTGTTGCGCAACCACACAGGAGGATCCCGTTTCACGTCAGGCAGCAACTGGAACAGGAGTTGAAGCGAGACGAGGATCTCGGCGTCATCGAGCGCGTCGAGGGGGCAACGCCCTGGGTATCGCCATTGGTCGTAGTACCGAAACCGAAAAGTGAAGGTCAGATCCGGGTGTGTGTCGACATGCGCCAAGCGAATCAGGCGATCACGCGAGAACGTCACATCACGCCGACCATCAACGAGCTTGTAAACGACCTCAACGGTGCAGCTGTGTTCAGCAAACTCGACTTGAACCAAGGCTACAATCAGCTGGAACTCGAACCGTCATCGCGACCTATCACCACTTTCTCCACGCACATCGGCCTGTGGAGATATAAACGTCTCAATTTCGGTGTGTCTAGTGCAGCCGAAGTGTTCCAGAATGCCATTCGCGAAACACTAAGTGGCATATCCGGTGCGATCAACATCAGCGATGATATTCTCGTGTTCGGCGCAACGCAGAAGGAGCACGATCAGCACCTGAAGGCGACGTTCCAACGACTGCGCGAACATGGTCTCACGCTGAACAAAAATAAATGCTCTTACAACAAGGGCACGCTTGAGTTCTTCGGGTACGTCTTCTCCCGAGGAGGACTCTCTGCTGATCCAAAGAAGGTGTCAGCGATCCAGAATCTCGACACTCCGTCAAACGCAACGCAGGTCAGAAGTCTCCTCGGCATGTCCAACTTTTGTGCGAGATTCATCCCTGGTTACGCGACGATGACGCAACCTCTACGAGAGTTGACGAAGAAAGATGCGCTTTGGAACTGGACGGATGAGTGCAGCACGTCTCTCGCCTCTATACGTCAATCGCTATCGAAGGCGCCGGTGCTGGCGTACTTTGATGAGCGAAAGAAAACGGCAATCTACGTGGACGCCAGTCCTGTCGGCCTTGGCGCAATCCTCACACAGAGTGCCGAGTCAGACGAGCGTGTCATCGCGTACGGCAGTCGTGCGCTAACCGGCGTGGAGCAGAGGTACTCCCAGACCGAACGCGAGGCGCTGGCCGTCGTATGGGCCTGTGAACACTTTCACCTATACGTCTACGGTCAACCGGTCGTGGTATTCACTGACCACAAACCGCTAGTGTCGATCTACGGCAACCCAAAGTCTCAACCAACATCGAGCGGGGGGCAATCAGGCTGCAGCCCTACAACGCCACCGTGGTCTACCGTCCGGGGTCAGATAACCCTGCAGACTTCTTGTCACGACACCCATGCCAACAAACGCGTCAGACTTCCCGTGAAGAGAAGGTCGCTGAGGAGTTCATCGATTACATCTCGATCAACTCCGTGCCGAAAGCGATGTCGATCGAACAAGTGCGATGCGCAACAATGGCCGACGCGACACTACAAGCTGTAGTGCAAGCCCTACGCACTGGAAAATGGCAGCAAAACTTGTCAGACAAGGTAGACGTCGAGTCGTACAAGTCCTACCAACTGCTGAAGAACGAGCTGACGACCACAGTTGACGGTGACACCATTCTTCGTGGTCATCGGTTGGCCATCCCCGCAACACTGCAGAAATGCGCGGTCGACCTTGCCCACGAAGGTCATCAGGGAATCGTGAAGAGAAAAGCATTGCTGCGAGAGAAGATTTGGTTCCCCGGCATCGACAAGATGGTCGAACGTCGTGTCAAATCATGCATTGCGTGTCAAGCGGCTGTGCCAGAGGTCAAACGTGAACCTTTGCAGATGAGTCCACTACCCACAGCGCCCTGCACAGAAATCAGCGCAGATTTCGCAGAACTACCCATGGGACAATACTTGCTGGTCCTAATGGACGATTACTCAAGAATCCCGATCGTTGAAATCGTATCGTCAACATCGGCAAATGTGGTGATCCCTCGTTTGGACAAAGTATTGTCAGAGTATGGTACGCCCGACACACTTCGAACGGACAACGGTCCACCGTTTAACAGTCGTGACTTTGCAAACTTTGCTTCAGATCTCGGTTTCCGCCACAGGAAGATCACTCCGTACTGGCCACGAGCGAACGCCGAAGTCGAGCGTTTCATGCGAACGGTGAAGAAAGTCATCAAAACATCTATCTGTGAGCAGAAAGACTGGAGAGCCGAGATGAATCGGTTCCTTCGCAACTATCGCGCAACTCCACATGCGACAACCGGATCTCCTCCAGCAACACTTCTACACGGACGATGGATGAAGGTCAAGTTGCCACAAACGACACCCGAGCCGTTCAACAGGAAGGACGTACAACAACGCGACCAGAACAACAAAGCGAAGATGAAACGTGCAGCTGACGACAAAGCGTACGTCAAGCCTTCGACCATCAAGGAAGGTGACGCGGTCATCATCAAACCGCCGATGAGGAGGCGCAAAATCGACCCAGCCTATGATCCACGTCCGTACCACGTCACACACGTCAAAGGTTCCATGGTCACTGCGCAGCGTGGAACGCATTGAGTGACGCGAAATTCGTCATTCTTCAAACACGTCACGAGCGACGTAGTCGAATCGGAAGATGAGTCGTGCTGGGATGATGACATCAGCACCGGTGACATCGGTGACGCCGAAGATCAGCAAATCCTGCCTGATGACGTCGACGAGATGCCTCGCTATCCAGCTCGCATGCGCAATCGCCCGCGACATCTCGACGACTACGATGTGTACTAATTCGTATCACTAACATAATAATGCCTTGTCATACAGACACTACCCATAACAATGTTGTAGTCTGGCTAGTAATTGTTTTTTTCCATGCAAGGACACTATGTAATCGGGCCTATGCATTTTTACTAATGTGTTTTTTCCTGAACGCTGTATCTTTTATCCAGTTTGGGGAGGGATGTAGTGTTCAACTCTGTATAGTTCAATTACTGACTAACTGAGTGACTGTTATCGCCACCTAGCGTATCGAGTTAGACTTAACATCGGGGGAGCTACATCCGGCTACAGTAAATAAACGTTTTCTCAAAGCTCTCAATAAACAGTCTCAAAACATCATATATGTTATATCAGAACCTATATCCTCGTTTTTTCGAACAGAGCGACCATCTTGGAATTATACCTTTGATATCATTTCCGTACAATAGTACCTAAATTCGTGTCTCTTATAAAACCCGTACTCGAGACGTGTCTGGACATGTTTGTTTGTTGCGAGCGTGAGCGTGCGCACCCTGTATGACGTCATCAAACTGCTACGCACAGTAATTTTGTACGCGAGGTGATTTGGTCAAACAGGTAGTGATTTGGTTAGCCATCGTTTTGAACTTGCGCGCTTGAATATAATTCCATCATGTGACGTCATGGTACGCGCAGTAAATTTGTGCGCGAGATGAGTTGGTTATACAGGTAGTGATTTGGTTAGACCTTGTTTTGAACTTGCGCGTATGTAATTTAATCCCATCATGTGACGTCATGATGCAGTGACATCATTAAACTATAAACTGCTACGCGCAGTAATTCTATACGCGAGGTGAGTTGATCAAACAGGTAGTGATTTGGTTAGCCAGCGTTTTGAACTTTCGCACTTGAATGTAATCCCATCATGTGAAGTCATGATGCAGTGACATCATTAAACTATAAACTGCTACGCGCATCATAGGTCAAACATATTGGCTAGTGTTATTAGGTACTGGTTAAATTCGTGTCTTTTATAAAACACGTACTCGAGACGTGTCTAGACTTGTTTGTTTGTTGCGAGCGTGAGCGCACACTCCCTGTATTACGTCAAAGCTATCATTGTGATTTGGTTAGCCAACATTTATAAGAACTATATTGAACTGATGGTGTAAACTGGTATAAACTGGTATTGAACCCTCTGTGTGTTGGAAGAACAGCCGGGTATCGACATATAACATTTATACTTACCAGCCGTATCTCACTTGAGCGTCGTTTGAAAACTGATCGCAAAACTGGTTCCAAACTGTTTTGAAGTGATACTCCCTAGGCAAGTGATATCGACTTTGTGGCCTTGACACCAAACTTATCAAATAAAGAATTAGTTGGAAATCTCTTTTTTCGAATCAGGTGCGTAACAAAGTGAAGCATTATGATAGAACAGTACAGGAACATAATAACCTTCCAGATAGGATATACCAGTATTTATATAGTTTACCGTATTAAGGGTCAAGTGTGTAAAGACCCATTAGAACGTTTTTATCTTTATTCCATACTGTATTGTTTAATGTCGTGCTTCTTCGGTAAACTTTCAAACTTGCTTCTGTTATAAAACACCTAACGTGGTATTGGTAACCAAAAATGGACCCATAGAGGTATACATACATAGAGACATACATAAACACAGACATAGAGACATACATAAACACAGACATAGAGACATACATACATACATACATACATACATACATACATACATACATACATACACAAATACATACATACATACATACAGACCACCCAACATTAACCTTCAACATATAAGCATACCTTCAAATATACTTTTAAACATACAACTTTGCAAACTTTCACTGACAAACGTTCAAACAAACGTTCAAACACACTCTTAATCCTGTTTGCAAATTGGTTTGAACTGGTATTCGATTCACAAGTCTGATCTTTTCTGCAATTCGTTCGTGTACTTTCTACTCTGAGGTCTGTGCTCGTTCGGCACGCCCATGTGACCTTTTGGCACATTCACTATAACTATATAAACGTGGAGCTCTACCAGTCGGACCATCATTCGTATCACAACGACACTACGGCTAACATCATCATGTTGAAGATATCATATTACTGCCCTCGCGACACATCAGACTCGAGTGATATGGTTCGAACGACCGTTACCGATGAGGACTCCCTTCCGACCCCGAGACAACTACCACCATCGCGAAGACCCTTCACCTGCCTGGACTGTGGGAGATCGTTCACACGGAAATGTAATTCCAAGCAACATATCACCAGCGGATGTTGTGCCCGCCGGAAGAGGACGGCCGAGGAGGCCAAGTTGGAAGCGCTTGTGGTGAGTCATACTTTATATTGTTTTACTATATGCTTACACCTAAAATGATTTTTTGGTGTCTATGCTTCCGCTAAAATGGTATTTCCGTACCTATACTTCCCCCAAAAATGACGTCCCCTGTTATTATTTCCTATATGGTTGGACTCGTCTATTACTTGTTAACATCCGGGTACACAATATTCTTTTACGTCTTTCCTTCCAAGATTATGGCTTCCCCCAAGTTGTTCTTCATATCAACATCTGGCAACGTCTTAACTCCCTATACAGTTGCGTCCACGGGTAATTTTTGTCGACAATTAATTTTTTTGTATCCATATAACTTGTCACCTTACTTCCTATCACGTCACTTCTTATCATTGTTTCCTACCTATCCTTGTATCACCGTACTCTAGCAACGGTGTATTATTCCCATGCAATCTTTAATATTTTTTAATGTTAATGAAATATTCTTGCAGGGCTACAGTGAAGGTCCGCTACCAGCAAAGCGACAACGAATGGTCTGTGTCGACAGAAACGATTAACGACAACAGAACAGCATCGATACCAACTTTCGTTCCTAACGACATCACAACTACTCACGCTGTCAATATCACAACTTCTACCCATGCTGCCAATGTCGCAACTTCCGCTCCTGACTTTGCTGGTCCGAACTTTACCATTGATTTCCCTGTGACCGAAATGAAGAAGACGTTTGCACGTCACATAGCATGCAGCATCTTTGAACTCTCAAGACGTCAGTGCCGTGGTTGCAAGATAGACCATCCTAGTCAATTTCATCACGATTGTATGTTATCTGATGACATTAAAATTTGCATGTACTTTTACGAGGCTGTCGAGGTCATTAATTCAACTGCAGTGGTGAAAGACTGTTTGAGTGTTTTGTTAGACGCAGGTGTGAAGCTAGCCGACGTGACAGTCAAACAGTTGTGTAATATCAATACTTGGTTGCAAGAAGCCGTTTCGAAACAGTGGCGAAACACTACGAAACATATGGTTCTGGCAGTAATAGAGGGTGACATGTAAAGAACTTTCTTTTGTCTTGCAAGACTCTGTATCAATTTCTAGTCTCTGGTTCTTGTAGTTATGGAGCGTGACATGTAAATACGTTTGTGTTTTTCACGAATAAACTGTGCAAACCTTATCTTGTGTCTTTACTTAACCAAACTAAGACCAACGACTTGCACGAATCAAACATTGACTAGCGAGATGCACGAACCAAGCATTCAAACAAACTTGTCGGACAAACGAAACACCAATCACTTAGACCAAAGAGTGATAAGAACCAAACTTGTCGGACAAACGAAACACCAAACACTTAGACCAACGAGTGACAAGAAACAAACTTGTCGGACAAACGAAACACCAAAGACTTAGACCAATTTGGCGGAATTCCACCAGAATAGACGGGTTACCGCGTGAGATTCCACCAATTTGGCGGAATTCCACCAGAATGCTATTACGATAATAGCTCCTATCCTTTAACATGGGGAAAATTCAAAATTTCGTCGTATACGTTTACGATAATAGCTCCTATGCTTTAACATGGGGTAAAAAATTGCCTATCTTTTAACCCGGGAGTGCTCTGGTGCAAAATCTCTATCTTTTAACCCGGGAGTGCCCCCGGTGGAAATCCCCATCTTTTAACATTGAGTAAAAATGGCCTATTTCTTAACCCAGGCGCGTCTTCAGTGGAAATCCCTATCTTTTAACATGGGGTAAAAATGGCCTATCTCTTAACCCGGGCGCGCTCCGGAGGAAATCCTTATCTTTTAACAAGGGGAAAAAATGTCCTATCTCTTAACCCGGGCGCGCCCCGGAGGAGAATCCCTATCTTTTAACATGGGATTCCTCCAGGGGCAATCCAATTGCCTACGCTGGACCACCTATATAACTACTCGCGTCGATCGATCCTTTTAGTTAGCAGGGAATTTTCCACTCCTCTACAACATAGGCCTATACCTATCCCAGCTCCCACACACACCACGTCGAATAGATAACGATTCGGCGAATTCCCAAAACCTCTCATTCTTCACGCCTTACTATACACCTCATTCTAGCCTCCGCTCCAACCATAACACCGCTCGTTCTCTTCACCACCCGACGGCGGTATCTCAACCGACCCAAAGGCTGCGCAACCATCATTGACACCACCTACATTCTTTCACTCATAAACTTCTACAATAAAATAATACAATAAAAACCCACAGTTGGCACCTACAGCTAAGGCGGCCCCCCACAACCAATCAACGAATTTTCACACGGTCATTACGTCATATTACCAAAAACAATATAAACGCTCCCAACACTCACAAACAAATTAAACACAAAGGATACCACTAGGTGGCAAGCCTGGTCCGTCACATCAGCAAAAATGGACACTTGCCATAGTTAAAAGACAGGAGGTCTTGGCAACTTGTGCCTAATTTGGTTGATTTCCGAGGACGGGGAGGGACGACAGCAACGGTAGGAGGTCCCGGGGTAGCGACGGCTCGCCGGCAGCACGGAAGAGGTTCCGGGCAGCGACGACAACGACGTCAGAAGGTCCTTGTGTATTGGTCTGGATGGAGGTTCCGGTCTGAGAGTATGCTCCGGTTCCGTTTTGCGTATTGCGCATGCGATTGTACATGTCAAAGGTTAGCGCCTAATTCGGTCCGCAGCTGTACGGTCTGGAAGTAAGCTTCGGTCTAAGAGTAAGTTCCGGTTCCGTTATGTGTATACACTGAACATTTCAAAGGTTAGCGCCTATTTTTGGCTAGCTTAAACACGATGTTTGCCGAAACTATGCGTGACCCAGTTATATTATAGTTTACGTTAATGATACGGTTACTTTTGTAATTGTTAGTATACATAACAAACCCTCATAATTAGCATAACTTGTAATTATTTACAAAAAAAATTGTTTTATTTTGATGTCATTGTCTCAGAGCGTTGTGTATCTTACGACTTCGTCATACAAAGCTGCAGTTTTCAGCGCTGTTTATACGCACAGCGGGTTTTGTGGTAAACACAAATGACACAGCACTTTGACATGGCACATGTTAGTCCAGTGAATACTGAATGTACTACTGCATTATGAGGGGGTATCTGCGCATGCTTGGAGTAGCCATGTTTTTTCTTTCGTATGTGATTGAACTCTCTATTTTCATTTATTTGTGGCGTTTATTTTCATTAATAAATTTAAACTTTAGGTAGAATATGACGAAGAGTTAGGTTTATATAGTTTTGTAAATTTTGAGGGGATAGCTTAGTCAACATTTCTGAATATCGGTACTTTGAGCGGACTACGTCAAGTTCGTGTTGTGAACTCAGAGATCGTCTGTGTGGGTTTGTAACATTGTTTAGTTCCGGTGATCTCGAAGGTATGTTCCAACTCAATATCTCATTTTTTATGTTGGTGACCTTCATCTTCTGTTTCAACACTTTCTCTTCTGATGTTTTCGACCCCCTCAGTATTATGACATCGACAGCATTAGCTTCCAAAACAAAACTGTATTTCGGACACTGGGCACCTGCTACAGCTTACTCGTTCAGTCTCTCGATGACTCACTAAAACGACAACCTAAGCGCACCGTTTATCGCCAACGACTTGTCCTGCTTTACTTGGCGAGCCTCCTGTTTAGTAACTCGTATGCTCCGAAGCCGAACCCCGGCCCTAATGACTGCCCTTCCTCCTCAAACTCCAACAACTCTCAACACTCCGCCTGGAAATGTGGTACTTGATTTCCCAGTAAAATGGACGGACAGAGGAGTGGCCTATTAGACCTGTGGCCAATGGTTCCACACCCACTGCCATAGCATTGACACATTGACGTACCAACAACTAGAAGACAGCAAAGAGGATGTTCCCTGGCATTATGCCACCTGCGGAAATCAGTCAGACTGTGTTTGATCTCCATGGAGATGACTGATCAGTCTCTGATTTGTCCTCTATTAACTTACCCAGCCGCACTGATTCCTGCTCTACCCCAACTGAATCACACTTCCAATGTCCCCAGCATGCCTTCACACCAACCCAAGCCAGTCAATAGAACCGACGAAAAACAGACCTCTGAGAGTGGTCAATATAAATTTCCAGTCAATTGTTGGGAAGAAGGCCGAGATGCTTAATCTCCTCGACAGTGTGAAACCAGACGTAGTCAGTGGAACTGAAACGTGGCTTACTCCTGACATCAACAGTGCGGAAATCTTCCGTCTACAGGAAAGACTGAGAAAACAGAAATGGAGGAGGTGTCCTAACATTGACAGCAACATCGTACCAGAGCTGGAGGTCAACTGTGAGGTCCTGTGGATCAGGTTGAAACTCCAAGGCAGAAGAGCCATCTACATTTGCGCATACTACAGACCAAACGTCTCAGACGAGGTGAGTATGTTGGAGTTCCACCGATCTTTATCTAACTCTCCCCAATGCCCACCTCCTAATTGGCGGTGACCTCAACTCCCCAGACTGGGACTGGCAACAGATGACTCTGAAGCCTAAGCCTGCTTGCCCTCGACTCCGCACTGACTTTATCGACGTCATCCAAGACCACGGTCTTGAGCAGACGGTGGAGGAACCAACACGCCTCAACGACACACTGGATCTGATCATCACCAACACACCACAGCTCATAACCCGCGTCAAGGTATTCCCGGGAGTCTCAGACCTGTCTACTGCGAATTCATCATTCACTGCACAAAGAAGAAACAGACGGCACGGTCCATTCCACTCTACAACAAGGCTGATTGGCGGGGACTCAAACAGGCAATGAACATCCTGGCTGCCGAATTGGAGGGAGTGATGACTGAAGCCAACACTGAAGAACTCTGGACCAAGTTCAAGACTTCACTGTTGGAAGCCATCCAAAAATTCGTCCCACACAAGACAGCACGCATAAAAGAAAGCAAGCCTTGGGTCAGCCCAGCACTCCGCAAGCTCATCAAGAGACGAGACCGGGTATTCAAGAAGATGAGGAAACACGGCACAGAATAACTGAAGACCGAGACACGGCAACTGAGAAGAGATGTCCAACGCCAACTCCGCAGGGCAAATTGGACCTACCTGAACAACTTGTTCACAGATGAGGATCAAGAAGAAGACCAGGCTACAAGGAACAAACGCTTCTGGTCCTTTATGAAGCATCAGAAGTCCACCAACTGTGGCATCGCTCCCCTGAAGATGGAAGGAAAATTGGTATCGGACCCAACAGCACAGGCCGACATCCTCAACAGGCAATTCCAGTCGGTGTTCAGTGAAGGCAGGAGCTATCCCTATGAAGAATTCCAGGCCAAGTGCAACATGGGCTCATCACATGATTTCCCGGTTCTCGATAACATCCAAATCTCAGTAGAGGGGGTGCGGAAACTTCTCCAAAATCTGCAGCCCAACAAAGCAAGCGGCCCCGATACCATCAGCCCCAGAATCCTCAAAGAGCTGGCAACCGAAGTGGCTCCAATCCTGACAGCTATATACCAGTCCTCCACCAACAACGGAGTAGTCCCATCTGACTGGAAGGATGCCCACGTGACACCGGTCTTCAAAAAGGGAGAACAGTATGATCCATCCAACTACAGACCAGTGTCACTCACAAGTGTGCCATGCAAAATGATGGAGCACATCGTCACCAGTGCCATCATGAACCATCTTGAGAAGCATACAATCCTGTGTGACCAGCAACATGGATTCAGGACGAACAGATCCTGTGAGACTCAGCTCTTAGAACTTACCGACGAACTCTATACAAACATGGAGAAAGGCGAGCAGACGGACATCCTAATAGTGGACTTCGCGGAAGCCTTTGATAAGGTCAACCACAGTCTGCTCCTACACAAGCTCCATCACTATGGCATACAGGGTACCACCAATGCACGGATCATCAACTTCCTCAGAAACCGGAGACAGGCAGTGGTCGTGGAGGGCACTAGATCCAGCTTCATTGATGTCCGTTCAGGAGTACCCCAGGGTTCCGTCCTGCGTCCCTGTTTGTTCTTAGCATACGTCAACGACTTGCCTGAGAACCTGATATCACCAGCCAGACTGTTTGCTGATGACACAGCAGTGTACATCGTGGTAAAGGCACTGAAAGGCCATGAGCAACTACAACAAGACCTCCAGCGACTTGCCGAGTGGGAGAAGAACTGGGACATGACTTTCCACCCCAGAGAAGTGCACCACACTGCCTGTCACCAGAGCCAGGAAGGTCCTGAAGCACCCCTACCAGCTCCATGGACACACACTTGATACCACAGACTCCGCAAATTACCTTGGCATCACCATCAACAAGGACTTGGGCTGGAACACTCACATCGACAACACCTGTGCAAGAGCCAATAAGACCTTAGGCTTCTTGCGGAGGAACTTGAAAATAGGGTCGACCTCCATCAAGTAGACAGCCTATAAGTCCTTCGTAAGGCTCATCCTACAGTATGCCTCAACGGTATGGGACCCCATACCCAACGTGACATAAACAAAATTGAGGCTGTACAACGAAGAGCTGCCAGGTATGTCCTTAGACGCTACCACAACACCTCTGGCGTCAAGGACATGCTTGAGGAACTGCAGTGGCCCTCTCTAGAACAACGCCGCCAAATAGCTCGACTGATCATGCTGTATAAAATTCACACCAACCAAGTCAGTGCCACTGGACTGAAGAGAAAGCTGAAGCCACCACCACCACGCCAACGATGCGGCCACAGCCATCAGTTCTCACAGCCGCAATGTCGCACTCAGTACCATCAGCACTCGTTCCTGCCCAGAACCATCAGGAAATGGAACGACCTTCCAGACCTAGTAGTGGAGGCCAACACAGTCGACACTTTTGTGTCAAGGATCTCCAGATTAACACTCAACTGCTAGGGTCCTTGTTAGAGAGCTGTAGATAACTAGTATTAATAGTAGCTTTGTAGTTGTTTTATTTTTGTGTCTGTTTGTTCTGTTCTTTTGGGCCTTGACACTGCCTTGTGCACGTTTTATTAGTAGGGTGTATTTTTATATATTTTGTAGGAGGTGGGTTTTTCTTTCCAAATGCCAGATCCCCAGAATAGTGGCAGATTAATCATATATTGATTGTGGCCACTTAAGGGGTAAGACCACTTTTATAATTTACATAGGCGGCCATTACAACGTTTCCTTCATTTCCTGCAAAATTTCTCTTACGATTTTCTTGAAAATTTCACAGCATATTTAACCCCCATTTACACAAGTGCTGTGGAAAACTCGTAAAATTCTTTTAAACTTTCACGCCACCAAAATTATCACTTTATTTTCCATGCATATCACATAATAACTGGCTTATTAATTACTTTTAAAACTTCTTTTAGGTGTAATACTAACAGTATGCAATAGCTGCACGATATTCTGGTCTACACCAGCTTCCAAATACAGCCGAAAAACCATCACCCGTCGCTCAAATCACATTTTGGCAGTTTTTGTGATAACACGGGCGTATTTCTAATTTGAAGTAAGACCACATTTAAATTTTACATAGGCGGCCATTATAACGTTTCCTTCATTTCCTGCTAAATTTGACAAACAATTTTCTTGAAAATTTCACAGCATATTTAACCTCCATTGACACAAGTGCTATGGAAAACTCGTAAAATTCTCATACCTCAGTTTTCAGAAAAATCCACCCAAACCTGACACCCCTCAATTTCGCCCCAATCTGGTGACGGATTTAGAAATATTGGTGTGTTCTGCAAAATAGCCACTGTGCGAATACGCGAGCGACTAGAGTATATTTATTGCTATCTCGTGAAAGATTTAATGCAGGAGTATATTCAGTATTCACTGGACTAACATGTGCCACGTCAAAGTGCTCGAATAAAATTCACACATCACACCAAAACGGTATTTTCAAGGGCACTCTTTCGATCGGTAATGGCGGACGAATCCTTAATGTGGTCTTACCCCTTAACGGAAGAAGAAGATTAGATCTTTCACGAGGTAGCAGGGGTAAGACCACATTTAAATGTTACATAGGCGGCCATTATAACGTTTCTTTCATTTCCTGCAAAATTTGTCTTAGGATTTTCTTGAAAATTTCACAGTATATTTAACCTCCATTGACACAAGTGCTGTGGAAAACTCGTGAAATTCTCAAACATAATTTTTCAGAAAAATCCACCCAAACCTGACACCCCTCAATTTCGCCCTAATCTGGTGACGGATTTTGAAATATTGGTGCGCGCTGCAAAATAGCCACTGTGCGAATACGCGAGCGAATACCGTATATTTATTGCTACCTCGTGAACAATCTAATGCAGTAGTACATTCAGTATTCACTGGACTAACACGTGCCATGTCAAAGTGTTCGAAACAAATTCACACATCACACCAAAACGGTATTGTCAAGGGCACTCTTTCGGTAATGGCGGACGAATCCCTAATGTGGTCTTACCGCAGCAATAAATATGCGAAACGCTAAATGCCCGACTGTTCATGCACATGACGTCACCCATTTACGTGCACTTTCTTTATTTACATGCCGCGCATGAATATAGTCAGATACGGCGCCGTTAGCGGGTTAACGAACGGAAAATGGAGGGAAACGGTTTGTGAAATGTGCCAGTTTGTGAAATATGTTAGTTTATGTTTTAGTAAATCATGATAATGCATGCTACCTTCGATAGCTTGTTGCGTTCTTATTCGAAAAGTGAGTATGCCAAGTAGAATGCGTCAACCGTAGCTGACTAGAACACAATTATGATGATTATGTGGGACGTTCGGCAATCGGCATATACTGTCAATGTCATTATTAATCACGGGCATTATGGCTTATGCCGATTATGGTGATTACCGGACGTTTTGCCTATTATATAGGCTTTAAGTTTAATTGGTAATGGCCAGGCTGCCATACATAATCAGGCCTTCGCAGACCTGCCATATGATACGGATTACCCGTATCCGATACGGATTTTGACCATTTTTTGAGTAATACGGCCGTACTCCATTTTGATACGGATTTCAATAAAATTTATAAAAATCTTTATAGAGGTACACTATTTACTTGTATGCGTCACAAAACCATATTGCAGTCATATCAGTAAAAAAAACGTATTTTGGAGCAATGAAGTAATCGTTTATATTAGTGACTAGCTACATCGAAAGAACGTCAGTGATTTAGTTCGTTGTAGTGCGCAAAAGCCAATAGACGGCGCGCTTATAAATTGTAGTTCTGAAAAATGCGGCTGGTGGCTCAACGGCGGGACACAGGTAATGGCCACACCCGTAACGTTGTTGACCTGCGCATCATCAACTTCGACGATCCACCCAGCACGATGACTCGACCATCGCGGTCAGTTTGAAGGTGCGCTCCTTCTTCGAGGGTGAAGTTGTTACGCCAGCCGTCCAGGCGTCATTCATCGTGTCACGATGTGCGCGCATTTTACTACGCGGTTGTGCGCAAGATGGTCGCAAAGTTTCCCGGCAACCCGGTGTTGCGCGACTTAAGTGTTCTCGACCCTACAGCCCATGTGAACCTCACGTACGAGCCGATTGTGCGTCTGGAGCCGTTTGCTCCAGACGTTGATGCCGAACAGCTGAAAGATGAGGATTTTTAGCTGTTAGCCGATGACGCCATCGTGCTGGAGGAGGATGGCCAAGCGCGGCAGATCGACCACGTGTCGTCTGAGATTCTCTCAATCAAGACGCCGTTGCAAGTCTTCCACTTCCCGCTGTTGGCAAAGCCAAAGGTGACGCACAGCTACTCCGCCTCTCACACAGAGAGGCATCTTGCGGAAAATGCACACAGACGCACGCAACAACTTGAATGCGGACACCATTACTGCGTATCTTCAGTGCAAACTGAACATCGACAGCCCCTGCTACCATGCTGAGTCACAGTGATGAATATAGTTTGTGGAAGATGTTGGGTATAATGTATGAGTAATACAAGTATGTACTTGTTGCTTTGGTATGTGTAGCATATATATATATATATTTATATTATTATATATGTATGTATATATATATATTATATATGAATGATAGATTCTTACATAATTTTAGGTCTAAAAAACAGATTACAACCCAAAAAATATGGCAGGTCTGGCCTTCGTAAGAATTATTTATGGTTCATATCAATATGATTTTTTGGGTCACAACTTTTATTTCACATCAATATGTTCAATATATATACAATTTTATGGTCGTTTTTCCTATATAATCAAATACAGCACATCAAACTTCTGGGGACCATGCAGTTTTGGGCACAAGAAATGACTGAAATTCAATACCAAAAAGTGTTGTTTTTCTGAGAACAAAAAGTGGAATTACCATAATATATCTACAACACCTATTCTACACATGCACAATTATCACGTGATCAAAAAATTTAATTTACTGTTTTTTATCGATCAAAATGGACCACAATTCATTTTATTGACTTTTTGACAATATTTATTATTGTCATAGTCAATAAAATACACAATATTTCATTAAATGAATTAATTACATAAGGTTACGTTAAACTTAATGTTGACAGCAGCTGGGGGAATTTATTACGGTTATTAGTTTGAGTAATTATTTCTGCATTTTAATATTGTCTACCAGAGGTAATTTATCATACTATGATGCAGTCAGTATATATTATTTTGTGTTTACTAACAGTTTGTTGCAAAATGTAATGCTGTATATTGTTTTATATGCTGTACTGTGCTATCCATGATGTAAAAGATAATAAATAATAATAGTAAAACTTAAAGCAATTTTTTGATAATTTTAATATCTTTGTAATGTACACAGTTATTAAATAATCCTGTTAATATGATTATCTCATGTAATTATAAGCCTTTATTTCATTATAATTATGTTTTGGTAATCACTAATGACCTTAACAATATATCAAAAAAATAACTGCATGTACGCGCAGTTTCCACTTTGACCCCACCTTCATGATCCGTATAAAGCATTCTCATGAATATTCGGGACTGTCCATCAGACTTCGATTAGCTACGTCGAGTTAATAGATGCAAGAAAAACGTCATCAACATGTATGTATTTGGATTAGCCACCGCCATGCGAATGAGTCGTGACCGATAAAATTATCAAAGGAAACGTGGACCAGCTGCTGCTTATGTCACAGATTTAGCAAAGAAAAGAACGAAAATATGGAATAAACGGAGAATGAATATAGTGACAGCTCATGACAGACGGATTGGTTTAAAAGAAAAACACCAGATCTCCACGCACGAAGCCGCCGATGACATATTGAAATATTTGGAATGTTGTGGAACATTTATATTATGAATTTTCAAAATTATTGTCAATTCAACTTTGTTGGCACCTTTTTATACACTACTCCCAGTATAGTTCATTTAACACAAACTTGTTTCAACAAATGTTGAAGAATATGCTGTAGAACACAATAAAGCATGATGAGCATAAGAAAGTTTAAATTTATTATTACACTGTATTCCTATTTTGCAACATAATGACGGGATGTTGTGCATTTGGATGCACAAATCGACCGATTGTACAAATCCATTTGAAACATGTAGCGATGTACATATTCGCAGCAGAAGCCACACAGAACTAATGACAATGTGGCAGAACAAAGTCAGGCATGTTCTTCATTACTGTGACAGTTAACACATTGTCCAATTAACAGCACTGCTATGCATTTTGATACACAAAGCTATCAGATGCACACATCCATTTGAAACACGAAGTGATGTACAACTTCCCAGTAGATGTCGCACAGAACAGAATGGGGCAGAACATAGTCAGGCATCATCTTGTCAGGTGACCCATTGTCCAATTAATGGCACTGTTGAGTAGATCACTTCAATTTCCTCTTTCCATCAGCTCGGTTTGTTTGCTAACTACACAGCATAACATTCTTGGTATAAGTAATAATATTAATGACAACATTTATCTAAAATGATCATTATATTATTTACAAGCACTCATTTTTAGTTTTACATCTATTGTATAAACCAATAATGTAAGGATTTTCAGAAATTAAATGGCATGTAATGTATAACGTTTATCTTTATCTAACAAAATTAGTTCATTTGAAATAGATTACTGTTATTTTCTATGTTGTATCATGCAAGGTTACAACGCGTCAGAGCAGTGGGGTTCATAGTGGTCCAGTGATGTGTGGCAGGTTCAATTCCTGCTGGTGTTTGAATGTTGCATTCAAAACAGTACTGGTTGTGCACATCCACTGATTCCATTAATTGCCTTCAGCATGTGTAATTAAGTTTTTTATGTGGTCCCTACCTACCATTTTAGTCCTTTGGGCCGAAGGTCCAACGGACTATTGACATCACTGTGCGTCCGACGTCCGCCATTAGCTGTCGTATCTCAGAAAGCGTTAAGCAACTTTTTCTCTAATTCTGCATAGACATATCTTAGGGCACTGCCACTATGTATGAGAAATGTGTATTTGATTAAATCGTTCTAACGGCTCACTAAGGGCCTCCAAGGGCCCCAAAACTGGTCATTTTTTACATTTTGCCTATTTTTTTCAAACACTCTTCAGTAAATTTTCTCTAATTTTGCATAGACATTTCTTGTGGTAGTGCCACTATACACAACACATCTGTATTTGATTGAATCATTCTAAGGGCACCAAAGATCCCCTAAAATGATAAATTTGCTAACTAAATTGTCTACTGCAGTAGTTGAAATTGGTTGTGTCAACAGACAGCATTAACCAACTAGACCCCTGTTAAACTGGACAGTTGCATGTAGGTTTTCAGCTGTGTCAAACAGTGGGCTGTAACTAATGTGTAATGGGAATCCCTACTGCACTGGTAGAATCTGAGGAACTTTAAAGCAGCAGTAGACATAATTATCTTAATGATCTGTAACTATGATTCACCCAAAACATTTCATTAATAATTACAAACTTACAATATAGTCCAAAGGACTTCAGGGCCACTTGGCCCATTTTGATCTTTGTATTATTTTTTATGTGATTTTTTTCCTTACTCAATATCACTCTTAGGACAGTCAAAATGTATATCTTGCGTAACAAATGCCTACATACTAATATGATAATAAGTTTTTCCACATACATTAAATACACTTATTTAGTAAAGGTAACACCATAATGCACTTCGATCAACTGTTTTATTTCTCCATTCAATGCAGGAAAATTACATCATGAAAAACACATATTGTGTTGACTATGATCGTGACATTGATGATGATCAAAAAAAATTTCTCTTCTCCTTCAGGTTAGGCAGCTACTGTCAAACAGTTTCCGTGAACTCATTATCAGTGTAATGCAAATTAAATAATACTTGTTGTATTGGAATGTGTTAAAGGGAACTGTTTGCCATGCAAGTACAATCACAGATTTTTTTTAATACACCAACATTGCAGCTTCTTGAATGACCATACAATGGATGTGGGACATATACAATGTGTCTTATAAAAATATGTAGAATAATGTAATTTGAACATGAGGGATTACATCACGCAATACCATGCATGCTTTTATTGGATAAGAATTGTCTTTCTTAATTTTTTCTAATAGTTGCATCATTAAACACAACCCACAGCACAACAACATGATTTTAACAAGATACATATTAAATATGATATATTGCACACAAGTAGCAATAGTAGGCAGCGTTGGGTTCAATTCTTAATTGAATTAGAATTGAACTGATCAACGAAATGCTTAAATATGAATTGAATTGGAATTGAATAAAACCAAAACACATTGAATTGGAATTGAATCCCGCAAAGTAAGATGAATTGAATGAATTAATCGAAATAAAAAATGTGTACCTCCAATTATACACATTACACGAATAAATACATATTTTCATGTAAATATTATTGCAATACTCAATGTTTTTTTTGTTCGGATATCCATTTGTTCTACCTATTTGCTTGCTACACGTGGCGAATATTGCGTTATTAGGCACTGCAAATTAAGCAACAACAATGCGTTTCATGCCATACACACAACACATCAATGCATCGACATTGGCACAGGCGTTTCACAGTGTTTTTTGTTACAATATTAATGCATATTTTTTAGTAAAAATGATTGACTAATAAGCTAACAGCACATGATGTGAACTCGTGAACATATGTGACATATTTAATGTTGTAAACATCATCGTAGTTTACTAAAAAATAACTAATAAAATGACTCGGCTAGTGATCGCATTTTTCTAACTGTTTTTCCCAGCAGATTTTGGCAATAGCGGCTTTTTTCAAACAGATTTGAAAGACAGCCCGTTTGGATATGATGATGGCGGCGCCAGTGACGATGCCTCGTTTTGATTGTCCAAAATTACTGTACGTTCGTTTCGGGTGCTTTTTTGACGATAACAACCATTGTAACGTGCGCGCTCCGTGGGCGTTGCATTTCACGTTACTATAAATTGGGCAATATCGAGCGTAAAACACATTTTTGTAAACTGCGTCTTCAGGTAACCAGTCTTAACAATACGCTTATGCGCACTGCTGTAGAACGTTGCATAATATTCCCCAAAAAGTAGACAGTCACACGGACCAGTAACTCAAAAAAAATTACTGACCCGACGGCAAACTAGGTGGTCAGTGACCACCAGGTCAGCGTATATTTTGAACGCTGGCTTCTGGTTGCTCCGCGGACGTCAAATATAGAATACGGCCTGACCACGCCCACGAGCAGTGCGTTCCAGCAATATCACATTATTATCCGACTATACAGTATGATACTAATGATGTAATATTGTTAAATTGTTGTATATAAATACATTATAACGCATTCTATGCATGCAGTAGGGAAATTGTTCCGAATGGTCGGGCTTTCAGCATTTCCCCCTAGGAAAGGCTAAAAGCCCAAGTTTTCGTGAACAGTGACACACGGGAATGGCCCCCTCGCACGGCAGAATGTGACAATTAACATGCCTAATACTTCTTGATTACTTCACTAAGTTATTTCAGAAAGCCCTGCAGTACGCGTGAGTAGTATAAAGGCGCTGTACGGTATCCAAACCCTACTTATAAAAAAGAATTTAATGACCACTAATCGTTTTCGGGCACCTACTTATAAAAAAAAGATCAAAGGCTTTTTTTGACACTAATTACTTTCGGGAACCTACTTATAAAAAACGTGATTGATGACCGTTGTAATTTGATACTAATTGGATGATTGATTACCCCTACACTAGAGATGCCACCTAGCGGTGAGTGCAGAGAGCCTTTTAGTTCGTCCCCTAGCGATCAACGCCGTACCTAGAGCGTGCTGACGTAAGCAATAATGCGTTTATCGCGCGAATATATAACCACGATAAAACCACTGTGTGCAGATTTCCCCCGTCAGCCCTATGTGAATGGCGCACTGTACCCTATGTTGTCAGCAGCGATAAGACCGGCTGCTGCTGCAGCGATAAGACCGGCTGCTGCTCTAGTGGACTATGACCCCTGCATGACAGCATAGCTGGCTAACGGTGAACGTTCTGGTGGAAAGATTAAAACGAAACTAATGCGTTGTGCGTTTAAATACATCTAGTCGTGGGATTACAATGAAAATCAAATGCATAAATACACTAACGTTCAGTTGGTGATACTGATCGTAGTAGGGTGTTTATGCATTGGGAACAGACGCGTGAAAACGTGAGTAGTGACTGAAATATTTATTGTGGAGCGAGATATAGCAGCATTCGGCCGCGGCCAACGGGTCGCCTTGTCTCGGGGGAATTGAAGCCTTCACGACGATAGAATTCGGGTGGAACAGAGGTTTTCCATAGTCCATTAGGCTGTCTGACTAAGAAGACTCTGGCCATGTCGGAGATGTCGTCTTCATCGTCAGAGTCGTGGTGGTGGTAGCTGCTAGTAGCTGTCGGCGTGATGGCGTGTGTAGGGGGCGACGTGATAGTTGGGATGAAAGGTGCGACCGTGCATGTTGGTTTGGTCGATGATGCGGTGCTTGTAGGCAGTTGGATCGGTCTATGAAATAAAACCACAATACATTTTTAAACAAAGGGTGGTAATGAGAACCATGCATTACAATTGTTTAAATTATAAAATGAGAACCATGCATGCGTATTTACAATTGTATAAATGGTAAAATAAAATGAGAACTATGCATTACAATGGTTTAAATGGTAAAATAAAATGAGACATGCACTTACAATTGTTTAAATGATAAAATTAAATGAGACATGCATGCATGTATGCATGCGTACTTACAATTGTTTAAATGGTAAAATAAAATGCATGCATGCATGCACGTACACATGCATGCATGCATGCAGGCGTAGTTACAACAACTGTTTAAATAGTAAAATAAAATACATGTATGCATGCATGCGTACTATTTAAACGGTAAAATACAATGATGCATGCATGCATGCTGCGTACTTACAACAACTGTAGTAAAAAAAATTAATGAGAGATATGCATGCATGCATGCACGTACACATGCATGCATGCATGCATGCGTACTTACAATTGTTTAAATGGTAAAATAAAATGTATGCATGCACGTACACATGCATGCATGCATGCATGCACACGTAGTTACAACAACTGTTTAAATAGTAAAATAAAATGTGTTGGGTAAAAGCAGACTTACCGTTGTGTTGACTTATGTGGCAACGTTGTTGTCGTTGGTGTGTTCATGGTTGAAAAGTACGGAGCGCTGTATAAACGTCGATTGCGCGTGACTGCATAAGTGTGTATGAAATGTGCGCACCGTCAAACAGCGGTGGCGGCGCATGACACTACGCCTTATCGTGATTGGAATGTGAACGGAGAACAAAGGATTTTTACAAACAATAAACGAAACGTTAAAAGCATGAAATTAAACGTTGTATACGATCACTATGGGGTCAGGAAACATGAGATGCAGTGATATTAGAGAAATTCGTTGTAAAAGGCACATTTGACGATGGATGTACTGACGTGAACGCTAACTTTTTTTCCTAAAACAAATTCCTCGGTAGACTAGGCATAATGCGTTAAGTGCACATGCACGTAAATGTGACATCTGTTGCGCGTGACTTATCGCGATTGGAATGTGAACGGAGAACAATGAATTTTTAAAAACAATAAACGAAACGTTAAAAGCATGAAAATAAACGTTGTATAGGTTCGGTGTGGAGTCAGGAAACGGGAGATGCAGTGATATTAGAGAAATTTGATGTAAAGAGAGATTTAACGGTGAATGTACTGACGTGACCGGAAACTTTCTGCCGAAAACAAAATGCCTGGGATGAATGAAGTATGCATGCTGATAATTGAATAAGATAATGGTATTAGTGTGAAGTGCGCATGCGCGTTATGTTGTAGACAATAACATTTCAAAAACAATAAACGAAACGTTAAAAGCATGAAACTAAACGTTGTATAGGTTCGGTGTGGAGTCAGGAAACGTGAGGTGCATTTATATTAGAGAAATTCGATGTAAAGAGAGATTTAACGGTGAATGTACTGACGTGACCGGAAACTTTTTTCCGAAAACAAAATGCCTGAAATGTATGAAGCGCGCACGCTGATAATTGAGTAAGATAACGGTATTAGTGTGAAGTGCGCATGCGCGTTATTTGGAAAAGTATAAAACGGTTGAGAAAATGCTATATTGTATGTCGTCGGAGTTCTAACGTGTATTCTTTCTACAGCAGCAGAGCAGCAAGCAGCAGACGTTCTTCCGCGACAACCAACATGGCGGATGAAAATCAACCAAAAAAGACGAAGGCACCGCGCAAGCAGTCACTGAAGGCGGCCAGCGGTCAACAGCAGCAGCAACCTTCGCCGGTGGTTGCAGCCGTGTCAACGGGGGCGACACCACCTGTTAAGCGGCCCGTCGTGCTCATCGCGGCCCCGTTGACTGGCGGGCGAAAGCGAAGCGCTGAAGAGGCGTCCTTGGAGACCGTCGAGACGGCTGAGGGGCACCCACCCCTGACGCGGAGCGCCTCAATGGAGCGTGAATGCGAATCGTCGGCGTCGACGCACGCCACATTGGTGAGGCTGAGGCACCTGAAGTGTGCTGTCAACGGTGTGTATAAACTTCTGTTGCCCGTTATGATCGACGCTGTGTCGTACAAAGAGGTCGGCGCCTATTTGGGATGTTCCCGTTGTCGCCGGAAATTGCAGACAAGCAAAGGCGGGGAACTGATATGCCGAACGCACGGTGGAGTGGTGGTGCCGAAATATTTCTTCGCGTTGCGTGTGATGGTGAAGGACGGCGAGGAGGAGGAAGACGAGCTTTGGCTTACGTTATTTGACAGCCAAATGTCTAATTTCGTCGAGTACACGGCCGAGTACTTGGTGGAGTTGAGCGAGGAGGATCTCCGCGATACTGTGTTCGAGTTAGCCGGCACTAAAGTGGAGATCAGTGTGCGTAAGACGACTTGGAACGGGGAGCCCTCGTATACAGTGCGCACACTAAAGAGATACGACGTCGACTAATGTGTTGTGTTGTGTTGTTTGTAGGAAGGATGGCCGATACTGGTAGATTTATTGACACACGCGAACGTGCAACAATGAATGAGAGAGCGTCGTGGTCGTGAAATAACCGAGGAGGCCTTTCAACTATTAGCCGAGACGGCCGAACAATACATAAGAGCGTTTTGGCTAGCATACGAAGCAAACTTATTTTGTAGTAGTATGACGTAACTAACAGTTGTGCTTATATGCTGTAGGAAGTGCGCCGCGTACTGGAAAACATGCTTGCAAACAACGAAAGGATCCGCGCTCAGTACGACGAGGTTGTCACGTTCGTAAGAACGTTGTTGGAACGCGAAGTGAAGGGGTCGATAAAGAGGGAGGAAGAGATCAAGAAGGAGGCGGACTAATCATAATAATAATGTGTTTGTAGGAGGCGCTGATGCAACACACCAGGCGTGAGTGTATGAGCGACTTCCTACACGCATTCCTGACGGTGATTCGTAAAGACTAGACCTGCTTTGTGCTGTAGGGTGGAAGCGGAGTGCGTGACGCCCACGTATTGGACGCGATCATCGAGGAGGCGCTGGGCGGATCGAACGCGACCCGAACGCGTCCCGCTCCACCGACGTATAACGAAAGCGTGTACACGCCGCTGGGGACGATGGGACCGACGTGCGCTCCGTGCTGGAGCATATCGGAGGAGGTGGGGACGTGCCAACGTCAAATCGTCGTGCCGAGCAGGAGCCAGTTGGTCGGCCGTTATGAACGGCTGGCAATGGACCTCGTCGCCGAGAGCCTCCGCGAAATGATTCTGGAGAAGGCGCGGGATCATTGCGGGGTATGTGAGCCGAATGAAGGATGTACACATGCCCGGCTATCGTGCGGGACGCCCAAACCGTGTATACATGCAACGTTTCGACAACCCGGGCTGTATCGAAACGCGATATTTCAACGGCGTCATCGAAACGTTCCTGCGTCGATCGCTCATCCCCTGTTTCACGCGACTCGTGCATATTCTTCACGAAACTACGGTGTCAACTTCTTCCGGTGGTCAGCGGCCGCAAACGGGCCGTGCGGGAGAGTTGTATTTGGTGCAGTTTGTGTCGAACTGGTTGTTGGGAACGAATTGGCGCGATTACATGAACCGTGTGCAGCTGGAGTCGGCCGTGCACTAGTACGTGCAACGCCGGAGCGGACTGGAACGAAGAACGAACAATAGAATAGAGAACACTGCTTGTTTTGCTAATATTTGCTTGCTATTGAAACAAAGGCTTCAACGCTGTTTTTGAATGTTGTAAGCTACTGAATAAAACGTTGAAAATGTACTTTCCGTTTCCGAGTTACCCACAGCAACAACAAGTCACCGCTAGCTAAAACATTCCGAGTTAGTTATAAAAATTACCGCTAGTCCACAACTCGTTACCGCAAACACATTCCTTCCACTATCGTTCCCCACCGTTAGGGTTTACCTAAAGCATTCCGAGTTAGTTATAAAAATTACCGCTAGTTCGCAACCACCATTACCGCAAAAAACATTCCTTCGTTCCGAGTTACCCGCATTACCTAAAACCACATTCCTCCCGCTAGGGTGTACTTACCACCACCACCACCACCGTCACCACCACCACTGTTATAAATAGCGGTGCTCGAAAAAATATCAGTACATTAGAAAATGTCTTCACCACCATCTACTAGATGGCAATGTCCGAAATGCGGGGGCTATTTCGCGAAACAATCGACGTTAGAACGACACGTAAAGAGTTCGGAAAAATGCGGCAACGACGCGCTATGCGTAAAACGTCGAGAGTGTCCAAAATGTGGCGCGATGTACACTACGCGCCGCGCTATGCTACAACACCTGAAGCTGCGGTGTGGCCATCAGACGTCGCCACCTCCTGGTAGTAGTAGTAATGAATCAGCGATGGAGGCGGCAGCCGCTAGGGCGCCGTCACCCGACGATCTACAGCGTATCGTGGACGAACACCGGCGTAGCATAGAGATGTCGGTATCGCGCTGTGCCGTACAGTCGCGTTACAACTATCGTATGACCGCCTGTACGAGTACGCGGGTGCTCGAACCGCGTCTGAGGGAAATGTTTCGCGAACAAAAGAATGCGTTTAAAATTAACGTAAGCTATGGTTTCGTATTACGCCACAAGGTGTCGAGTCGGTACCGATATTTTCATTCTTCATGTAACTGTTGCGGTCGCCTCCTCGAAACACCCGCCCTAGTTACCGATAGCCGTTCGTTCGAACGATTCCTCGACGCCGTGAGCACGACCGACGTACTGCAGTACGCCATCGCGCAGCGCCCCGACTCGGGGTGGATCGTCGAGCTCGTAACGAACGCCACCTACTTCGTGAACGCCATCATCAATCATCCTATCGGCTACGTGCGCCTCAACAGGGCTATCGTGTCGTTGACGAAAGATTATCGAGGTACGCCCTACGACGACCATCTGTGCCTCTTCCGATGCATCGGACTCCACCTGCAAGGTCACTGACGAGGCGAAAGTGGCCGCCACATCGATACGAACCGTTTAACGAAAGTCGCTAAACGTCTGCACGCGCAGTATTGTCGCGCCGCGCGCACGTCGGCCTCGAACGGTGTGCGCCTGAACGAACTGGATCGCGTGGAGACGGTTTTTGCTATCAACGTCGTCGTCTATCGACTGACGAATGACGCCGCCGAACTAGTCCGTCGATCGCGCGAAGCGCACCCCACGACGATGAATGTCAACCTGTACGAGTCGCACTTCTCGTACATAAGCGACCCGCGCGCGTACACGAAAACGTACAAGTGCGGAAAATGTGGCAACTCCCTCTGGCGGAACGCGTGCGATTTACGACGTCACGAAGCGACGTGCGAAGGTGGCGTTCGTCACGTGTTCCCCGGCAGCGTCTACCGACCGTCGCCGTCCGTATTCGAGTGGCTCGACGACGAAGGCATAGACGTCGGCGACGACGACCTGCGCTACTACCTCGATTTCGAGTGTTATTTCGCCGATAACGATCTGCCGACGGATACCGACAAATGCCGGTGGATCGCGCGACACGAACTGCTCAGCGTGAGCGTCGCGTCGAACGTGCCCGGTCACGAAGCGGCGCGGTGTTACGTCACGACCGGCGATTCGGCGGAACTCGCGCGTCGCCTCATCGACGACCTGGAAGCGGTGAGCGCGGCGGCGTGCGCAATTCTACGTCCCCGCTACGACGCGACCTTCGAGGCGCTCGACGCGCACGACGCCGACTGGCGGCGACGGTGCAACGACGGCGACGCCGCCGCCGACGCGTCACCGTACGCCACTCTCGCCGACCGGCTGTGGACGCACCTTCGTCAAATGCCCGTATTGGGATTCAATTCGGGTAAGTACGATCTCAATGTCGTCAAGAAGTACTTGACACCCTGCTCATAACCGGCGACGCGCAGCACACGTCGTCGGCGTTTATCATTAAACGTCAGAACAATTACATGTGCCTGTCGACGACGACGTTGAAGTTCCTGGACATAACGAATTACCTCGCGCCCGGCGTAAGCTACGACCGCTTTCTGAAAGCGTACGGTTGCTCGGCAACGAAGGGCTACTTTCCGTACGAATATATCGACGCGTTGACGCGTCTGGACGAAACCGCCCTGCCGTCGCGCGAAGCTTTCTACAGCCACCTGAAACGCGAGGGAATCTCCGGGGAGGCGTACGAGATTTGAGCGACGGCGTGGCGTGACAAGGGCATGACGTCGATGCGCGATTTTCTGGTGTGGTATAACAATCGAGACGAGGCGCTGTTTCTCGAGGCCATCGATCGCCAGTTCGCCTTCTATCGGCGCCGACGTATCGACATGTTCAAGGACGCCATCAGCGTACCGGGGTTGACGTTGTTGTATCTGTTCAACGACCTGCCGACGTCGATCCATTTCTCCCTTTTCAAAGAGCCGAACAAAGATCTGCACCGTCTGCTGCAGGCGCAGATCGTCGGCGGCCCGTCGATCATCTTCGCGCGCCACCACGAGGCCGACGTGACGGCGATTCGAGGCGGCGACGCGCCATGCCGTTCGATAGTCGGCTTTGACGCAAACGGCCTCTATCTATGGGCGATAATGCAGGAGATGCCGACGGGCTGGTACACGCGCCGGCGCGCGGAGAACGCCTTTCGAGCGGAACGCGTGCACCGCTACGGTCGTATGGCCGTGGAGTGGTTGACGTGGGTGGAGGCGCAAACCGGCGCGCGTATACGTCACCAGTTGAACGGACGCGAGAAGCGCATCGGAAAGCACCGAGTCGACGGCTGGTGCGCCGCCACGCGAACGGCGTATCAATTTCACGGCTGCTATTTTCACGGCTGCCCGACGTGCCAGGCGCACGTGACGACGAACGCCGTCAACGGTCAACCGATGACGACGCTGTACGCCGCGACGATCGCCGTGACCGCCTACCTGCGCCGTTTCGTCGACGACGTCGTCGAAATGTGGGAATGCCAGTGGCACGCCGTGCGACCGCCGGCGGTGCCGACGCCGCCCGACGCGTCACGATGGCAACCACCGACCACCACCATTACGCGCTCGACGATACTGGAGGCGGTGCGCGACGGCTCTCTGTTCGGCCTCGTGCATTGCGATATCGCCGTGCCGGATGCGCTGCGCGAAAAGTTCGCCGAGATGCAGCCCGTATTCAAGAACGTCGATATCGTGCGCGACGATCTCAGCCCGTTCATGCGCGTCTACGCCGAGTCGCACGATCTCCTCACCCGAACTCAACGGACGCTCGTCGGTAGCTACTTCGGCGCCGAGATCGTGCTAGCGACGCCGCTCCTACGCTGGTATCTGGCGCACGGTCTCGTCGTCGAGAGCGTCTACCAGATCGTCGAGTACGCGCCGATCGCGTGCTTTCGCCGCTTCGGCGACACGGTCTCGACGGCGCGACGCGAGGGCGATATCGATCCCGACAAATCGATCATCGCCGATACCTTTAAACTTCTCGGCAACAGTTCCTACGGGAAAACGATTGCGCGCGTCGATCGGCACCGGGAAATCAAGTAGGCTACGCCGGTCGGAACGTCGATGCTCGTCAACAACCGTCGCTTCCGGCAACTCGACGTCTTCGTCGACGACGCGCTGTACGAGGTGGCGCTGAATAAGCGCAAAGTCGTCTACGGCCTGCCGATACATATCGGCTATTTCGTATTGCAGTACGCAAAATTGAGAATGCTCGAATTCTATTTCGATTTCGTCGACGCCTACATCCCCCTTCCGCTCTTCCAGTACTGCGCTATGGACACGGACTCGGCTTACATCGCCCTCGCCGGACGTGACGTCGACGCGCTCGTGCCGGAAGAACGTCGCGAACACTACTTCCGGAATCGATCGCTCTGGTTTCCGGCCGAATGCTGCGACGCGCACTTGGACGCCTACGTACGACGGCGCGTCGCCGGACTAGCGTGGGAGGACGTGCCGGCATGCTGCGCGCGCCGACGCCTGTTCGATCGTCGAACGCCGGGTCTCTTCAAAGAAGAGTGGCGCGGCGACGGAATCGTGGCGCTGTGAAGCAAGACCTACTACTGCTTCGGCGGCGACAACGGTCCGAAGCACAGCACGAAGGGACTGAGCAAGCGACAGAACGACATCGACGAGCACACCTTCCTCTCGTCGTCTAACCTAAGGAATACCCCACCACCCCCTAGGGGTAGTTTCTGTATGTATGTATGTATGTATAGGTAGGGTAATAATAAACAACAACAATTGTGTACATCGTTTGTTTGTTTTTATTTCTTCTACTACTATACACGTAAAAGCGAAATTAATGCGGTTTTAACAAATCGTATACGAGACAGTCATTGGTCACCCGATTGGTGCCGAATAGGCTCTGGAACGTCGTCAACGGCATACCGCGACATCGGAGGAGAAGGTAGGCAACGCAATATTGTCCGCACACGTTAGAGATGACGCTCTGCAGCCGCTTGTCGTTGTACGTCCACGAGTCGCCGCAGTGACGGTGCAGGAACGCGTGGAAGTCGGCGTGCAGCGGCGGCAGACCGTACGAATCGCCGACGAAGATACGTTTAGCGTACGTATCGTGTTCCAGACGACGCATCAGTTGAAACGTATCCATACTTACTACCAGTCGTACACGACGTTCCGGTTCCTGTCGATCTCCATCACCGTCTCGAATTCCGCGTACACGACGACGTTCACCGGAAGCGGTAGCGGCGTCCCGAAGTGCATTTCGACGCCCACGGTCCCCTGACGCACGACGTTGAAATGGTCCCCGTCGCAACAGTCGGGGGTCAGGTCGAAACCGAATATGGTGTAGCCGGCGCCGAAGCCCGTACGCGATACGTCGTTCCCCTCGTCCTCGTACGCCTTTCCGCTGGCCTCGAAGAGGTTCATGTAGCTCCGCACGTACCGGTTGTGCGGGAAGTCCGGCTGCAGCGGCTTGCTCGGCACCTGACGTCCGTCGACGACGAGCGTGAGGAAGTTTATGTCGTTGTGACGCGCGTCGAACGGATTTCTAGTGTAGTCTCCGTTGTAGGCGACGTTATCGATCATCATCAGGAAGAGGCGTTTCGGAATCGCACCCATGTACAGGTTCTCGTGCGTGTGCGATAGCGTACCCGCCGTTATCGAGAACGATTTGCAGTCGACGCGGCGCATCGGAAACTTAGCCGTTCATCACGATTTGATATGTCCCGGCCGGGTTCAACTACACTTTTCGCACGTGCAGTCGTATCGCCTGCAGCACGACGCGCCACCCCGGTACGGCTTGCTCGCCCATGAGCGCGAAGGCGTCCTTCGTGCGCACCATGCGAACTTTCGTGTCGACGCCGTTCGGTATGTGTCTGTTTAGCAAAAACGCGTCGACGTGCACGCGTCCCATCATCTCCACCTCGTTGCTATCGGCCGTCATGAAGCGCCGTGCCTCGAACCCGACGTTGTTGTTCCCGAGCGTGTCCATCCGTCCGGCGGTGTCTTTGTACCACAACGAACCCGTGAGATGCGAACGTTTCGCGTCGCTACCGTAACTCAGCAGCGTCTCGAGGTAGGCCCGGTACGCGTACGTATTGGTCGACGGCGTCACGAGGGTGTTGTTCAGCGACACGTCGAGTTGACTGAACATCGAATGCAGGAAATTGTTGACCGGCGCCACGTTGGCGCCGGCCGCCAGATCGGTACCGTCTCCCTGTTGCACTTTGAAGCGCACGTACACTTGAAGGCTCGCCAGGTCCGTATAGTCTTCGCCCGAACCCGGGATGAGGAACTCGATAGGGCCGCCGGCGTCGAGAGTCGTCAGCGGCTGGTAGACGGTCCACTGACTGCTCTCGACGCTCGTCTGCGTCACCGGCCCGCTGAACAGGTCCATTTCGGCCTTAACGCCCTCGCACGTTGCGCCGTTCACGAACGCCATCGTTACTCGTCGAATATGTCGTGATCCGTTCGACGCGGTCTCTTCCGCCTACTGACGGCCGTCGCCGCTAGGAGCAATCTCTTTATGCCGACGCCGCCGCGGGGGCGGCGCTGCTGCTGCTGCTGCGTTTTTGTCTTCCTCTTCTTCTTCTTCGGTGCCGGTGCATGCGAATTCAATAGGCCGTCGAGAAGATCGGCGCCGGCCTCCTTCGCGCGTCGTTTTATCGACTGTTTCAGATTGCCGCCGGCGACGACGTCGCGCGCCACGTGCATGCCGGTGTTGAGCGCACGTTTTCCCAACGCCAACGCGCCTCTCTTGATAAGCGGCATGGCGCTTCGAAACAGGCTCCCGAAGAGATTGCCCACACCGTGACCTCGTTGCCCCCGACCACCGACGAAGACCGGCAGGTGACCGCCGACCTGACGAACGTAGTAGTCCACGTACGGGTTCTTCGACGACGGCGACATGTTAAAACAATTTCGATTTACAGTGTCTGAAGTGAAGCGTCGTCACCACCTTCCCCTGCTCGAATTGTATCGGTTGGCCGTGATCGTCTCTTATATCGACTTCGACCTCATCGAATTGATTCCGCAGCAGCTTCACGTATTGCACGCGGTCGAACGTTTCGGAAATAACGTCACCTTTCTCACCGCGGACGGCGATGTTACGATGGAGTGGCGCGTACACGTCACCGACGACGCGCGGTTCCACGAGATCCGTGTACACGTACAGGCTCTCGATGCCCGCCGACATATTCACCGTATCGTGACCTTCGTACTCGTACGTGTACGCGACGGGCGCGGTGTTGATGACGACCGCCGCCGGCGCGGGACCGTATATGGACGGACTCAGTATCGAGTTGCTATGGAAACCTAGCACGTACTTCAGACGGCTCTTATGAGGTATGATAAATTCGACACCCGGCGATATACGTAGCGTAAATCGGTTAGAGACGGCGCAGTATTCTACCACGGCCTTGACCTTCCTGGTGCATAATTTATCTAGCGCCTCGTTGTTCCTGTTCAACAACGTATAAACGTTGTTGTAGAAACCGTGAGGAATCGTGGTCTGACGATATATCAGCACGGTCGAGTCGTGTTCTACCTGCGTGTAAACACCCGGATCACCCGTCGCGCAAGTCAGGAAGAAGTATGCGTCCTTCTTTCTCACGTTGTACCACGTGTGCGGATACTGTACCGACACCGCTCCGCATTCCCACTCCCCCGACAGGTCGAAACGTCGCGGCAACGTCGTGACGAAGTGCGTCAACGTATTTTCGGGGTGACGCTTCATAGACGCGTTGCTCGGTAGCGTCAGGTAAAAGTCAGACGAGACCGCCATCGTGTTGTTGTTGTCGACGTTCGCCGCCGCCACCAACTCGGGAGCAGGTAACCGAGACAGCTGCTCAACAGCGCCGTCCACAGGTTGGAGTCACCTTGACCTTTCTTCAGATTGTATATACTAACGGCGATGACGAAGTACAGGACGACGACCTGACAGAGGAATACGATTTCGGCCTTAGGGCATTCGTTGCCGCAGATTCGCCATGGAACGGGTTCGGCGGTGGTTGTAGCGTCGATGGAGTCCGCGTGCTCGTCGACGGAGTGCGCGTGTTCGGCGACGGCGTTCGTTCGACGATCGCCACTCCAGGTAGTTTCGTCGTCGTCGCTCATCGTCGCGCCACAGCGCTCTGTCGATACAGCAGGGGCCTTTATACGGTAAGAACGAAGATCCGTTGCATATTCCCGCCTCGTGTAGTCGCCAGCAGCCCGTGTGACGCATCCAACGATTCATTCTCATTGCCTCCTCGCTAGTAGTAGTAGTCTTTTTATAGGTCCACGAGCGACTCGGCGTCGATCCAGCTGTTGAATGAGGCCGGATATCCGCTCCATTTTACGAGCACCTCCGAACCACCGCCGCCGCGACGACGCCGACGCTGTAGAACCGCCCCCACGCGATACAGTTTGTCTTTCGGAACGACTACGCGTTGTAGTTCCGGTTCGTAGAAGGCGCCCTCTACCGACGTCCCGGCGTCGTCCTTCAGGCGATAAACGGGCGGATCGGACGGGTGCACCTCTACGACGGTGAAGAGCTCCTCGCTCCAGTTAGCCATGTATCCTTTTTTGAATTGACCCCTCATCTTGCTGATACGTACGCGATCTCCCACGCGTAGTTTCGGTTTTCGCCGTTGACCGACGTCGCCACCCCCGTACAGTCGTTGCCATACGACCTCATGATTCGTCGCGTCGACACTCGCCGGCGTCCTACCGATGCTTCGGTGGTAGGCGTTGTTGTACGATCGCACGAAATCCGGTAATGCCTCTACGTAGCGCAGCGTTTCGTGTTTCGTAAAATAGCGCCACATACGCGTCTTCAAAGTTCGATTAAACCGTTCCACGACGCTCGCTTTAGTCTCCTCGTTATGCGTCACGAAATGATGAACGCCGCGACTCTTTAGCAACGTTTGCAGGGGTCGGTTCAAAAACTCGCTCCCCTTATCGGTCTGCAGCGAGTTCGGCGTCTCGTCGCCGCCGCTCAGCAGGTGCTCGAAGGCCTCGACGAGCGACGGGCCGGACTTACTCTTCAACGGAACGCACCACGCCCACTTCGAAAACACATCGATCACCGTCAATAGGTATGTTATACCGTCGTTGTGCGCTTTCAGTCTAGTCAAGTCGACCAGATCGGCTTGCCACTGCTGATTTCGACCGCCCACGATGACGCGACGTCGTTTGAAATGTCGTTTAAACGGTTTGTGTAGGATATAGGCGTCCTGCGACGCTAGCCATCTCTCGACGGCCGGACGTCGGAGCTTCGACGCCCGGTGAAACGCGTCGACGCCTCCGTAACTTCCCACCCGTTTCGGATCGAAGTACACGTTATTCAGGTCGCCGACGATGATGATCAATGTACGATGATTATTATACACGTATAGAGTGCGATAAGCGCGATGGTGAAGCCGATGACCGTTATCGCGCGTCGTGACGGCATCACAACGTTTCCCACGCCGCGACGTCCAACCAAGGAGATTGTTGTCTGCGTTTAGTCTCGCTTCGTATCCGACGACGACTCCACTCCGGCGTCGCTGATGAACTAGTCGTCGTCGGCGTCATCGACGCCTCTTCTAGTAGGCGCTTCTGTCGTCGCTCCATGTACGACCGATAGCGCGGGTTGCCCACGAATTCCATAGGGATATTCATATCCTTCATGCGCAATCCGAACTCTCGTCATCCTACGGGCGCCGTCGTCTTCGATCTCGTTCGCATGAGATTGTTCACTAGATCGACCATGTTACTCCCCGCGATCGTTTTACCGTCGTACACGAATTCACCGCGATCGTTCCATCGACACAACGGATCGGCTTTCATTTTTTCGATAAGCAGTCCCGTCTTCCCTTTCAACGTTTTCGGCATACTGGCTATGATTTCGCTCTCTACCACCTCCGACGATGGTGGAGCCACTGCCGCCGCCGCCCCCACCGCAGGTGTCTCGCCGCCTCTGCTGTTGACCACCGACACGCGTACCGGTTGCGCCGCTCGAGCCTCCTCTATCGTATTGTACCGACTCAGCAGTTGATTGTACGACGCTACCTTTTCGCGTTCCGATAAATCCGAACGTTCTAGAATGTCCTTCATGTCGCTGTCAAGGCTACTCAGCACACGTGATCGGGGCGTGCTCGACGACTGATCGACACGTCGCAGGAGGCTTTCCACCAATCGTGGGTCGACCAACGCCATCTTCTTCGCGTACTGCACCAATCACCCGCTGCCGATCACCTGTCTGAGCAGCGGCAGGAGAACGGTGCTCGCTAACGGCGCTAGCAGGGCCGTCAGAAAATCACCCGAACCCTTTTGCAAGACGGCTCGCTTCTTTTTAAGCGCAACGTCTTTGTCGGCGAGTTTACGCAGGTGATTCCGATATTTCGACAACACGCGTTTCTGTTTCGGCGACATCTTCACGTTCCCTTTCAGAATGTTGTACGCGCAATCGCACAGACTACAAATGAGACCGGCGTCCGCGTGGCCGATCACGGCTTTTCGCAGATCGATGTTCCGCCTATGCCTCTCCAACAGCTGCAGGGCGAAAATGTGTCTCTTCGCTCGATTCGTCGGTGCCGCCAACTTCGGTCGTCGCTTCGCTACCACCGCGCGCCCCGTCATAGCGACTAATAAACGTACGCCCCGTCGTCCCTCTCTTCTTATAGGCCGCCGACACCACCACCACCACTGCCACCGCCACCACCCTTCCGTACGTACACGTACTGAAGGCTATCGTCCGGAAATATGCACGTACGCAGGCGCATGTCCTCTTCCGTTTCCTGTTTCAGATCCACGAATAGATAGCCGTACGCCGACGACGTCGCGTCTTTGAAAGCCTCTATCATGTAGTTGACCTTTCCCGGGTACATCTGTTTCGCTAGGTGACCTACTTGGCCGGCATCTCGGGGGCTCTTGAATAGCACTATGTATTGAGCGTTCAGGCTGATTGTACGATTTTCTTTCCCTTTCGGAAACATGTTCTGTCGCAATTGTACGACCGACGTATTACAATGATGACTTTTTTAGTAAATAGTACCGTCACCCGGCTATCGGTCTCCTCCATGAGGTCGACGAGTACTAGAAGCGTTCTCGCTTTACCGTCTAAACGTTTCGGATCCGGCAGGCCGTCTACGAACTCTATTTTCGAAGACATAGACGCGTAGCCGCTCTGCCACTGTCCGTAACACCACAGGATTTTCTCCGGCGGCGGATCGATCATAGTGTCGTGGCGTATTAAACGCTCGACGAACGTCGTCTTACCGCATCCCGTAGGACCGGCTACTATACGCGTAAAAGGATGCTTCAACGACGGTCCGTTCATTATCACGACTGAACGACGAACACTTTTTTACGCGTCTTTATAAGCATCGCGCAACTTCATCAACAGTTTACCGAGCATGTTCTTCCCCACATCGCCCGCGATTCCGCTACCCCAGAAACCCTCCCTACTCGCTACCCATTCCACCAATTCGGCTTCCCCGGTCGCCAACAGTGCAGCCTTCAAATCGCTCGATCCGTCAAACTTCCTCCTCAACAACGTCTTCATACATCTCACCCTAACGTCGGTCCATTTGGTTCCCATTCTCTTTATTCGAATGTCGTAACCGCGTCGTTTCGCTGCATAAGAGCTTCGCGAACTTTTGATTTCTTCGGCACATTCCACGTCGTCGTAGAATATTGCTTTCCTATACTGATAGGCGTGCTCGTCGGATCGAAAGCCCCGACCGAACGCCGACACTCGACACATATACATATTCGACAAGAACGACCGCGATCCACCAAACCTTATAGGTGACGACATCATACCGACTACCGATCACCCGCTACCGCCACCACTTATATACTCTCACCACCGCTAGATAGAGGAACTAAAAAAGTTGCGACTAGGGTTCAAACCCGGAATCTTTCGATCCCTAGGCGAACGCTCTCCTAAGAGAGCTATACCGTCGCCAACGATTATGCAGTGGTTTTACCCCGGATATATTATACCATCTCTGTACTCACCGCTAGGTGGCATCTCACATACAACGAATCTAAAAAGGGTCGACGAACGGATTCGGACCGGGAATCTTTCGATCCCTAGTCGAATACTCTCCCAGGAGAGCTAATCCGTCGTCGACGTTTATACAGTGGTTTTATCGTGGTTATATATTCGCGCGATAAACGCATTATTGCTTACGTCAGCACGCTCTAGGTACGGCGTTGATCGCTAGGGGACGAACTAAAAGGCTCTCTGCACTCACCGCTAGGTGGCATCTCTAGTGTAGGGGTAATCAATCATCCAATTAGTATCAAATTACAACGGTCATCAATCACGTTTTTATAAGTAGGTTCCCGAAACTAATTAGTGTCAAAAAAAGCCTTTGATCTTTTTTTATAAGTAGGTGCCCGAAAACGATTAGTGGTCATTAAATTATTTTTTATAAGTAGGGTTTGGATACCGTACAGCGCCTCTATACTACTCGCGTGGAACAATCGTTGTCCATACATGTATATGTTATCAACTTGTGACCATCAAAATGACGGAGTTTTTAGATAATCGACTTCACTCCCCGATCGAGAAGGCCCGGCCGACTGCTTCGCAACTGGGCGCATGACACGCACGCATGCACGCACGCACACACACACACGCACGCGCAACGAAACACACACGAACACATACACATGCACACGTAAACAAACACACGCACGCACACACACGCGCACACGCACGCACACGCGTGACTATTAATTAAAACCTGTCACATAATTTCCATAATTGACAATTACACATCAATTATGAAAATAATAATCATTTCGTAGAACGCGTGTTCAAACACAGAATATAGTAGACCTCGACCATTGGTCAAGAACGCTCGTTTTTCACCCTAATATGCAAAGGCCAAAAAATAATTTTCCGGACCGGTAACACTATATAGAGAACGACGAAAATTTTAATAATACGTCATTAAATAGTGTAGCATTGCTCGATAATATAATATACAAGTATAAGATACGAGGCTTATGATGTATGGACTAAAAAAAGTGGTTCCGAATGGTCGGACGTTTAACATTTCACCATAGCAAAGGCGAAATACCCGAGTTTTCGGGACCCTGTAGTGACACTAAGGAACGATGATGTTATATTTTGTCTTGTTGGAAAGTAAAACACACGTCATTATCCTACTATGGCATTGTTAATTCAGTATATAGAGTATATAAAATGCCTATATATATATGATGTATGGACTAAAAAAGGAGTCCCGAATGGTCGGGCTTTTGGCTATCACCCTAGCAAAGGCCAAAAGCCCGACTATTCGGGGCTATGCAGTGACACAAGGGAACGACAATGTTATATTTTTGCTTGTTGGAAATTACAAAATACGCCATTATCCTACATTTTAGCATTGTTTAGTATATAAAGTATATATAAGGTATATGATGCATAGACTAAAAAGTAGTCCCGAATGCTCCGGCTTTTAGAAGTTCCCCTTAGCAAAGGCTAAAAGAACGAGTTTTCGGGACCAGTGACACAAGGGAACGACAAAATGTTATATATACTCTTGTTGGATAACAAAAATACGTTAGCATCCTTCCTTCTCTAGCAGTTTTCACTATATCTAAATAAAAGACCTAATATGGATGTACTAGAAAAATGTTCTCGAAGGGTCGGGCGTTTAGCCTCTCCTCCTAGGAAAGGCTAAAAGACCGAGTGTTCGTGAACAGCGACACCTGGGAATGAACCGCACGACAGAATAACGTACATATGTATAGCGTGCTTAAAGGTACTCAACCAATTCGATTCTTTTGCTCCTCGCGTTTCTTAGTAATTTCACACAAAAACAGAGGAATCAAGTATTCCCCAATGATATCCTAGTTCGTTTATGCATACGTATTAGTTCGTTTTTAAAATTAAAACAAAAACTACGAACTCTTTCGTTTTTAGTAAAATCCGGATCCGGTTTTTTGCTTCCAGTTTAGCTGAGTATGGACATTGAACTTTGCGTGGAATCGCGTTCTTGTCTTCTCGTGATCGCGAATTATGGGCGATATTGGACCTTTGACCCCACCCTGTGGCGCTGTTGATGTTATTGGGGTAAGACCACATTAAAGATTCTTCCGCCATTACCCGAAAGAGTGCCCTTGAAAATACCGTTTTGGTGGCATGTGTGAATTTTGTTCGAGCACTTTGGCATGGCACATGTCAGTCCAGTGAATACTAAATGTACTACTACATTAGATCTTTCACGAGGTAGCAATAAACATACGCTAGTCGCTCGCGTATTCGCACAGTGGCTATTTTGCAGAACGCACCAATATTTCAAAATCCGTCACCAGATTGGGGCGAAATTGAGGGGTGTCAGGTTTGGGTGGATTTTTCTGAAAACTGAGGTATGAGAATTTTACGAGTTTTCCATAGCACTTGTGTCAATGGAGGTTAAATATGCTGTGAAATTTTCAAGAAAATTGTTTGTCAAATTTAGCAGGAAATGAAGGAAACGTTATAATGGCCGCCTATGTAAAATTTAAATGTGGTCTTACCCCAAATTAGAAATACGCCCGTGTTATCACAAAAACTGCCAAGATGTGATTTGAGCGACGGGTGATGGTTTTCCGGCTGTATTTGGAAGCTGGTGTAGACCAGAATATCGTGCAGCTATTTGATACTGTTAGTATTACACCTAAAAGAAGTTTTAAAAGTAATTAATAAGCCAGTTATTATGTGATATGCATGGAAAATAAAGTGATAATTTTGGTGGCGTGAAAGTTAAAAAGTACATTCCAAGCATGTTCTATGATACTGAGTACCACGAAAGCTTGTGTAAAAAGTGTATATGTGTCAGGGTGTGGAGTTTCTTTTAAATCTACATCATGTGCAACAATATTGACATATTTCCAGTAGGATGAATTTCACCTTAGTTATATCATTTATATTTTTGTAAGCGACATCTATAAATGCGTGTTTCTTAACTCCAATACTAATGTGGGTGTTTCTGCTGTTCCAACTTGTCCTTCCTAATTATATGGCACAATATATCATACTTGGATCGCACAATAAGCAATAATGGGCAAGCAGGTAACATTTTGATTCCAC